>VWZK01011333.1:0-79678 GCA_013396935.1 Baryphthengus martii
ATATCATATCATATCATATCATAATTTATCATAATGTATTTGGGCCTCCAGCTTCTCTTTTCCTTTAATTCCTGGTTGACAAAAAGGTACCATGGGAAAAAAAAAGCAAACCAAACATTTCACTCCGGAATACATTCCTTCTTTTTAAGAAACAGCAAGCTTCTCTTTTTTTTTTCTGATGTAAATGAGTGGGAAAGTGAAAAGTCCTCTCAGACAGTTCTTGTTTTACTAAGAAAACCTTCACTACTCAAGCACCTCTCATGCAACATCACTTATCTTTTCAGTTTTCTCTTCTAGTAGAAATCTGGTTCAGAACATTGTCTCCTTGTGATAAATCTCAGTCCTTAAATGTTCCCTCTTCACAATACCAATTTGGACAAAGCTGAGAAAGTTCTTAAGTGAGCCAAAGCTCATCTCATTTTCAAAAGTCAATTCAGTCTCTGAAGTCTCATGCAAAATTAGCAAAACTCAAGGCTTCTTAATTAGTAAGGTGTTTTCAGACATTTTCCTCTTTGGAAGAATTCTTGTCTGAAAAGAGAAAATGCCTTGGGGAAGACATGTCAAGTCGCAATAGGAAGGAATAGAGAACATCCCTAAGGCTCTCCCTTTCACCAAGGGTGTGAACTTACGCATCTGCTCACTGTCTAGCATGGTAAAGTGTCCTGCTGCTGCTGGGGTTCTCTCCATCAGCTGGGTTCTGTATCATCTGGGAGAGTTTTATCATCCATCTGAGAGCAGACCCTTCTCCAGTGATTGTACTGCAGAGGAAGGAAACAAAGTTTTAGGATACTGTGAACTGTTTTGCCAAAGCTTGTGTCAGAGGTATTCCCCTCTGGGAGGGCAATGGCAAATAACAGCTCTACAGCAGTACAAAGAGGCCACTGAGGAGAATCTCAGTCCTCTCCTTGCTTTTTCACTGCTTTCAACTTTAGATTCTGAGTGGCTAAAAATGTCTTGTGGTCCATCAATTTGTATTTCAGAGGTGGGTAGACACCCTGCTCCTAGTGGTATGTGACTCATTTCTTTCCCTCGAGAACTATTGGAGATCCTGGTGTGTCTTACAGGCAGGAGAGGAGCAGACATCCCTTGAAGCATCACCGGGTCACGAAAGGAAAGGGCAGTCAGCAGGCCTTTGTCGTGATTTGGCAATGCGGGCATGCCTGCCTCACTTCCTTGTCCTGCCCAGATTCAGGTTTCACGACAGCCATACGTAGGATGGCTCTGCTGTCCGTCACAGGGCACAGTTTGGAGTTAGGTCTGAACTACCATGAGCCATGTCTGGCTTGGGACTTGCACAACCACAGGACCACCAACACAGCACAAAGATGCTCTGTCTACCTACGTGATCTCTCCTTGGCAAGACTGCTAGGAACCACTGCAAGGAACCGGTGTAAGAATAATAAAGAATTTACCCGTCCTATGAGTGTTTTGGAGACAGTGCATCACCTTTACATCTGCTTTCTCTGCTTCAGTAAATCCAGCGCTACTAATTTATACTAAGTCTTGGTGCTGCTGCTACCACAACATAGTAGTTACAGGGTCGCTAGAGGAATAATTAGCTCTCAGATGTTAATGAGGAAACTAGTGGATTAATATTGTGTACAGCAGCTCCTCCTCACTTTAGGTTACGGATAGGATGCTGGTAACAGGAAACAGGTAGATGGCCACCGTAGGATAAGACAGGTGCTGTGATGTACAGGATGGCTATGGCAGATGTAGTTAATGACTAAGATTCTGCTCTGGCCCTTGCTTACATTGGGACTTTCTGTTATGCATTTGTATATTGTCTGGTGTAATTGGGTCTTGGTCCGTGGACAGGGCTCTGTAACACAAATACCACCATGACTAATGACAGACCTTGTGTAACTGCCCCAAACTCGACAAAAGTTGCAAAGCAGTCTGAGTCAGTGCCATTGTGTAAGGGGATAATTTCTGCTTTGGCAGTGTTGTGGCCAGCTGGATTTGTTCTCTCTGATAATTGCCAATCTGGATTTCTCCCAGATGGCAGCATCTCATAAAGAGTATTGGAGAAGAGCTCCGGTCCAGTCTCTAATAAGGCTCCGCAAGAGAGCCGTTTATCCCTGTCACCCGTTGTTCATTGCCTCAGGCAAGACTCCTGTCAATTTGCAGAACAAGTTGTCACCCTATGTTTATTTTTTCCTTTTTATTTTACTTTATTTCATTTTAGAAGCTTGTATTTATTACCTTGGCAATAAGTCACCCAGCAAGGAACAAACTGTTTTGTGACAGCAAAGATGAGACATTCTGCCTTGGACCAGCCAAAAGCGATGCCGCTGATCTTCCCTATGTTGTTCTCTAACCCCCCAGGTTGTATTCAACATGACTGTGCTTCCCTGAGACACTCATTTCTCCAGCAGAGAGAGGGTGAAAGGAGAGGTTGTGCTGTGCATCCACTCAAGGGTCCCTGACAAAAACCTTCCTGCAGCACACTGCTATTCAGCCCACAGGTATACAGTGATTGAAGAGCAGGGCGTAGCCAGTGTGCAGTCTTAATCCTGAGGCTCCTGGGACTTGCCAGCTCAGCAGATGCTGAGAGCAAGGCAGTAGGTAGTGCAGAAATCAGGGATTATGCAAAATGTAATTGCTCTCCTGTGAGGCTGTCAAGGCAGCAGCTCAGCTCCTGATTGAGATGATGTTTGTTTCTGGCCTGCCTCTTCACCTTTTAGTCCATCATTGCGATACCCAAGTGCCTCACAATCTAGAAGGTGTTTATCTTCTCTCAGCTCTCCTGTGAGGGCTACTGGTCCTCTATCAGGAATTGGAAACCAAGATGCTGATTTATGTAAAGAGTATGGAAGCTGGTGGGGCTGTTCCTAGGGGCTGTTAGATCTCCGACCTGAAGAGTACAACAGAAACCCATGGTACCTAACACTCAGTTATTTTAGCAACTTTTAACAACTCAGAAGCTCCTGGGAGCTTTGCAAATACATCGATGAACTAGGTGTGATCTGTCACGGTCCTGATGCTAGTGGGATTGGAAAGACAAGATCCAGCTCCACTGTTGGGAGTGCGTTTCTTGTGTTTCTGTGTTGCTTTAGTTCCCAGTCTAACACAGAAAGACCACAAGTTTAGTAGAATTCTGTCATTTTCCAGATAAGGTCTCAATGTGTGAAGGAATTGTTCCTTAGAGCCAGAATTTACTTTTCTTTTCCTCTCCCCATCTCATTCCCCACAGCTGTAGAGGTTTCTTTTCTTTTTTTCTCATTTTTTTTTCTTAACTCCAAAACATGGGCTCAAGATATATCACTAAAATGAATCTATGATATTCAGGGTGTGAATATCATGTGTGAATTAGTGTTCTATACTAATTGCTGAAAGTCAAATGCTTGTGAGAGGACACTCTTGAATAAACACAGTCCATCTGAAATTCCTCCTTCAAGAGCCTGGAGGGGAGAAATGGGCTGGAGAGAGGGAGTTTGCTTTCCTCTAGGTCAGAATGATGTGAGGACACATACTCAAATTGGAATTCTTTTTTTCGTTTATATTCTTTTATATTGCTACAAGATGTCCTGAAACACAGTGATCTCACTCCTCCTTGTCTTCATGTTTAATCTGAACTCATCTTAGTTATCCATCCCAGTCAAAGCACAGGACACGTTGCATAAATCATTCATCAAATACTTCTGAACAATGAACAAATGCACAAGAAACTGTTAACAGACAATTCATAGAAGGAGCTGTTTGCTGCAACCAGTCCAGAGATCTTTGTGGAAGTGTTCTACAAAGCAGGGTCTGTCTGACATAGGAAGTCCTGTCTCTATTGTTGGTGATCTGAGTAGAGGGGACCGGTGAACTACCAACCCTCCACTTCGTGGGTTGGGAGCATGCAGTTCGGAGAGGCAGTCTGAGGAGATTTCTTTGAAGCAGACTTGGGGTCAGGCTCCATCACAGAAAAAAATGTGGGGTCTCAAAACAACCTAGTGGCTCAGCCAGTCTAGCCCACTACCAACACCAAGTTACCCACGTTGGATCCATGGATTTTAATGTTTTTCCTGGCGTTTTCCTGATGGGACTTTCATGACATCTCTTAGAACATTTTGCAGTACATTCCACTGCTCTAAAGTCTGGCTTGCTCTTTTGCCTATGACTTTCTTCTTAATACTGTTGTTCCCACTGAGATATCCCACTGTTCAACTCTAAATAAAAGTACTGTCTCAGTTGTCATCTCCAGCTTTCAAACATATCTAGGGGTTTTCAGACAGCCTTTCTCAGACTTTGTTTACCTACATGGCACAGAGTTACCCCTTTCGGAGTTTTCTTAAGGCTTACTCACATCAATCCCTCTAGGCTCATAAAATGTTTTTTCTTGCTCGTTCTTGGCTGCCTTCCAAACTGTTAATAACTTTCTAGGAACATGATGCCTGGAACATAAGGTGGTTCTGCGTGCTATGGATGGCCAATGGTGGTAGGGACAAGGAAAGGTCTTTGGCTGTTGTTGTCATACAGGCAAAAGGAAGTGTTTCTCTGGGAAACCTCAGGCTCTGACGGTACCAAACAGTGGTCTGTAAAGACACAGAGAAGAGAGAAGCTGGACAAGGCTCACATCTAGCTCTAACCAAACCTGAGTACAGAAGCTGGGTTTATAGCAGTTTGCGATGTGCATTCCCCATGTCAGGTCCTGTGCCAGAAGCAATGCTCCAGTTTGCAATTACATCATGGAAATAACTTTCTTATCCATGGTAGCATATCCATCCCACAGCTTTATCAGACATATGAGTGGTCTATGAGGTGTGTCTGGCTGGTGGTCTTTGTTTCTCCACGTAGCAGAAACTGAAGGGAGGAGAACTTCCCATGATGACTCAGAGGTGAAAGATCTAGGGCAGAGCCACTGCTACTCATCTCACCCCTGCAAATTCTCTGCTCTTTCTGAGTGCAAAGAAAAGGCTGTTGCTATAGAAACCAGTGAGGAAAACGTACATTATATCACATTTTATATATTCTTCCAAGGATATTCTTTAATCTGAGCCTGCCATCGTGTCATTTTACAGAAACAACAATGCTGATAAAACCTTAAGAATAATAGTGATTTCAAATCAAATAAAGTAATCATCACTTACTTCAAAAATACCTCTCCCTGTAACCTTCTGCCCTACCAAGAAACTGGGACAGGGCTAGCAAGGCAGCCCACAATATGATGCATGACAGGAAGGTAAATCCAAGGCAGCAAAAGGTGTGATGAGAGGGTGGGGGAAGGGCCCTACACAGCAGTAAGTGGCAGTTAACATTTGAGGAAGGACAAAAAAATTAAATAAAATGTCTTCAGTTTTGACTTATGTGTGGAGAAGGATGAAATAAAGGTTAAAGCTACACTTTGTAACATAAATTCTGGCCTATCTTTTCTCTTCTTTATCCACCAAACCTCCTACTGCCATCCTACCTTTGTGAACTCCCTTCTGAAACTCTTTTCTGCTGCCCTTTTAAAAATTATCCTACCATTTCCTACCTGCTTTTGTGATAATAATGAGCCCATTGACCTCCCAGACAATCAGACCTATTGCACCCTGGGGCCTCAAGGAGACAATGCTTTTTTGTGAGGCTGCACCATGAAAGCCTCTCTCTAGCATCACGCTGGCCTGGTGGCATCAGTCCTCCTGGGGATCTTTTGGAACAGAAGCCTAATTTAGTCCTCTGGATGTCAAAACAGGCTTTCTTTCTGCCCTTCCCACCCTCGATTTATTTTTACTTAATTCACCATGACCACTATTTCCTTCCTGATTTGTACTGACCCCATGGCTTAATTAGATTTTTGTCATTATTTATAGTAGCTCCTATAATGTGTTGACTTGTAATTTCTTCAGGACAAGGACTTTCTTGCTGTGGAGAGCAATGCACAAAATAAATCTTAGTCCTGTCTTTTTCTAGGACTGTGGTTGAGCCTCAGGCAGGTATATGTTCCTGCTTGTTGTCCTGAAAATAAGTACACAAAGAATGTCATCGAGGCTTTGTATCTCTAATGTTAGGTTTTATATACTGCAGTGCAGGACAAGGTAGCAATTGAGGTAAAGCAGCTTAATTACGCTAGGTAAGACCAAGTAAGGGTAGACGTGCTCACAGCATCTTTGCCAGATGGATCCCTCCTTCCAGACTTGCATTTAGTCCTGTGCGCTTTCATCACCTCTTGGGTTACCGTAACTTCTGTGTAGGTCCCTTGAATCCCAAAGTGGGGAAAAAAACCTATCGTTTCCCTTTCCAGTCCCTCCAAGGCCTGACTATAGGTCTGCTCTTTGTACCTTTCAGGATCTGGCAATTTCTGCATCCATGTGATAGCATTTCCCATAAAGCCGTTCCCTGCTCTGTCCTACACCCCACACATTTTGCGGTTAGCAGGGAAGAAACAATTTGCCTTCCTTCCTCCTGCCTTACCTTATGCCTGCTGTGCAGACAGGTAGCCTTGCTCTCTGTTTTCCAGTCCCAGTCCTTTCTACAGAACATAATGGCTGCTGAGTGTGAATAAACAACTGATACACATACTGTCTGGCTTAGGCGCTGTAAACGCATCTAGAACCCAAATAATATATTAATATATGGATATTAATAGAATGACTGTAATGATATAATAAAAGCAAAATAATAAATGTCCTCAAGCATGATAATCTAACTTCAAAAGCAATTACCATCAATAACAAAATGCAGAGAGATGGTGAGGATTACTTTAATAAGATTACCTGCTTATTCCCATTTGTTTCTGTGGGTGACTGTAACGCTGCTTCACCTTCATTCCCAACCAGTTTTTTAGATGCTTCTCACCCTGAGCGTTTACAGGCCAAGCTGGACTGTGAAGTTGGGGCTCACTGGCCTTCCTGTGAGAACCAGCATATCTCTGTGAGCATCTGCTCCTTGGTCTTCAGCTTCCCCTACTCTTGTTCCCTTCTTGTCACTGCAACATTGTTTTTTTCATGCCCTGTGGCTTCATATCCATGGTGGAAAACACAGGAATGGGAGGACACGGAAGGGTAAGGAAAGCTTGTGTCTTTGTGGAGATGAAAGGACAGCAGGGAAAATAATTGTAAGGTCATTGTTGTAAGTCATAGGCAGAGAAGTTGAATGTGAAGGTTCCTTAAAAATTCAGCTTTATCTAGTAAGCCAGAGAGAGCAGACATAGGCTTAGTAAGGTGGCACATGGTCTATAATTCAAGGAGTTCTCCTTTAGCTTCCTGGAGCCCCTTAACCCAACCAATGGCCAGTGTTCATGCCCTTCTCACACCAACCCATCCATGTCCCTGTGGCACATGAGTCCCAGAGCTCAGTAGTCATGCACTTGGGTGGAAAGCCTGTAGAGAGGTGAGCATGTGCTCAGGAGGACCAAGATACATACAATTGAGAGGTACAGATGGTACGATAGAGAGACTGCTGAGAGCAACAGTGATGTCTCTGCAGAGACCACATTGAATCTCAACAGGGGTGAGCGTGCCAGCTCTGTGCATGAAGGACAGAGGTGTTCTCTTGTGTTGAAGGCGGCATGGTTAAGAGTAACTGCTTCTGCTTCTGAGGATATCAGTATAGATAAGTTAATATTCAAAGAAACAGATAGAGATAGAGAGAGAAATAGAAATGGAGAGATAGATGTAGATATAGACACAATTCTATTCCGAACAGACAAATTTGTAGCCCCTAGTGTCTAGAGGATATAAGAGGCTCTCCCAGAACTTACTAGAGTCCTCATCAGGGCTCTCAACCCACAACTCACTTGCCTAGCTTCACTTGCACAACAAAACAAATAGGACCTTCCTCATTATTCTTGGAGAAAGTAAAAAGGGCCAGGACACAGATAATAAATAAAACAGGTTTAATCATAAACCACATACATATTTATAGATAGGGAGGAAGATGTGATCTGAAAGGTGCTGCCCTGGCTACAGGAATAAAAGATTGATGTATTTTACCAGTCAATATACAGTACCAGTGAAGGGTGGAGCTGATAAATGAATATGAGATTTTGAGTCCCAGAGGCTAATTTTTACAGACAACCATCACTCTTCATTTTCTGTCAAATTATAGCATAAACTAGCATACAGCTTTGCCCAGGACACAGCAAGGCAGATACAGCCAAGAACAGAATTTGAGGGATATTTGACAGGATATCTGAAGGTCATTTTGAGGTATATATGACACGTATACTTTACTATTGTGTACAGTCTTGGGGCCGTGCTTTGCCCACAGTTAGGTGTGCACACATCTCATTCCTGTTAGCGAGAGTGACAAGCTCATGTCTGAAATGGTATCTTAGGCTTTGAGGGGGTACAGAAGCACATTGAACAAAAAAAGCCGGAAGCAGAACAGCAAGAGAGCTGCAGACAAGGAAGCCTGGACTGAGCTGAGAAATGGAAGAAGTGAGTGGATGGCCTCAGATTTATCTGGCCAGTCAGTTCAGCCCTGTTTGGGCAGCCAGCAAAAAAGTTCTTTTCTGAAGAACTTCTGCAGTGCAAAGGTTTCCACCAAGGCAGCCTCTATCAGACAACAGGGAAAACCAAGAACAAAATGACTAGAGGCATGTTAACACAAGAACTATGATGGATCCAGCCCTGCAATCTTTCAGTTCTTAATTTTAAAGGAAAACCTGATCCTGCCTCTGAAGCGGTCTAAGCCTACACAGGAATCTGGTCAGTCTTGGCTGATACAGGCACAGGAAGGAATCAGTGCTCCAGTGGCCAAGTCAAAGGGTGGCATTTTTACTATAGTATTCAGAGTCGATGTGGCTGCTTTGAGAAACAGTATCACAGAAGGTTTGCAAAGCAGTCAAATGTATTGGCTTTTTGCAGAACAATTTCACTTTCAATCAATGTACATATTATATAGTTTTACAGATGAAAAACACCTTTCACTAGAAAGCCAACACTGTTTTGTTATCAAACACACTTGCCATCTGAGTTTGCTAAGAACTCACCCCCAGACAATAAAAAAGACCGCAGTAAATCCCAAAGAAAATCTATAATACAAAACAACATTCATGTCGATGTCAAATGGTAACTGTCCCAGCGAACATAAAATCAAGATCTTCTTAACGCAGGTCTCCTCAGAAGCTACTTAAGAGTCATGTGTCCGTATATAGAGTCCACTCTCAACCTGGGAAACCTCAGTTAAGACTTCTGTCCTGTAAAATGCAGGTCCCATCTTTTAAAGGAGTGCTCCACACATGCATGCACACAGGCACACAGAGACACGCACGCGCACAGACACAGCCTCCTCTCTCTGTATGATGGGGAGCTGTTAATGCCTTCCATGCATTTTCAACCTACTTTCTTTGTAAGGATGAAGTTGAAATGTCTTTACTCCTCAGGTCTCTATTGTTTAAACAAAAAAGGGGAGTGAAGAGGAGCCACATTACGAAGACAGAGAAATGCACTCTTATCTCAGGCGTGTGATTTTTCCCAGTCATTTACAAGGAGGATGTTATTTACATTCATGAGTCAGCAGAATCCAGAGGAAGAGTTATCCTTTCTCCAGGTGGTGTTTTCTCAATGAACTCCATGAGCCCGTTCTATGCTTTCACAGATTATTTTTCTTTAAGGCACTGCATGTGGATGAAAACTTCAGACAGAAGTGCAAGCCTCCTTCACTGGATTGTGCACTTCTCCCTCTCTCTGGACTGACCTTCCCTGAGAACTTTTGATTTGATATACTTCAGGTCACTGTTGACACTTGGCCGGCGAACAAAGGGAGAGATCATGCCGTAGGCATCCATGTCCTTGACTCGGCGCATCCTGAAGGATTTCTGTTGGAAAGTATCACCATACTGGATGGAGATTTTCCTGTGGAGGGAAGGGCTCATCTCATGAGGTAGCTTGGCCATGCTGAAGAGGACATAGAACATCTCATCCACGTTGGTGTTCTTCTTGGCTGAAACTTCAAAGTAAGCACAGTTTTCATCACTGGAGACAAGGTTCTCGCCTTCATCTGAGCGTACCTTGCGGTGGATTTCACTGTGGTCATTTTTGTTGCCGCAAATCACCATGGGGAGATCAGCTGATTCCTTGGTCTTGTTCTTCAGGCAGGATTTGACCTCAAGGATCTGCTTCTGGAGCCTCTTGACCTCATCAAAGGATTCTCTGTTGTCTAGGCTGAATACCAGGATGAAAACATCCCCTGCAATTAAAAAAAAAGGTGTTGTAAAGGCTTGTTGGTCAAGTCTGTGTCAGAGAAGCTAATTTTTAAAAAGCAATAGGTTTATTTGCCACCTCCTGCTCATATTTTCGTTTGGTCTTTTTAAATCTATTCACTCAGCTGTACTTTAATTATAGATCTCATTAAACTCCTCATGCCTTTCTGTAGTGCTATGGAAAAGACTTTGGCTACAATATCACTTCAATCATATCCGATTGTGTTCCTAGGTTGCACTGGACTTGCAAGTTATTGCCCATCTTACTCCTTTTTGTAAGCATGTTTCTATCTCAGCCTTGCTGCACTGCTTTTCTTTTTGTCTCCCTTTTACTTGCGTCTCTGTGTAAAACAGCCTGTTCTGACACCAGGAAGCTGGTGGCCACTCAGCCTTGGCCTTCTGATTACACAATCCATGAAGCAACACCTGAGCTGAAGATTTACAGCTAGTCTGACCGCCTAAGTCAGGAATAAGAGGTTTCCCAATGTGCAGTGCTCTGCTGTCATGTAATTCGCTCAAGAGAAACAGACCATGAAAAAAAAAAAAAAAAAAAGAAATACATAAATGACACAGATCCCCTGGCATTTCCTTTTGACATTTCCTGACTTACAATTCCTTTTGCAAATATAAAATAACGCAAATTGTTGCCTGTTGAATGACATTCATGTGGAACATGCTAAGAGAGCTTTCAGGGAAAAAAGCTCACATCTGCATCCCAGAAACTGGCCCTAGGATCTAACTGAATATAGACAGAAGCCTGGTCAGATGTGAATGTCGTGTTTCATTGGGTAACTAGAACAGCAGATAGCAAATCCAGAAAGGAATTGAGCTGTGGCTGAGTATGTCTCCAGCGTCACTTTCGCGATTAAAGAATATGTCTTAGCTCACAACAGGAACAGCATGACAACCAGAATGTACAAAATGAGCCCACCGTTTATTTTTATTTTTCCCCCCCTTTTATGTGTTTGATTAACCATAGGCTAAGGTGAAAGGGTAGAAGCAGAGCTATTCTTTTACTGGAATATCAAATCAAGGGAATTAAGATGGAAAGTTTAGGAAAAAAAAAATAATGTGAGTTGTTTTTTTTTTGAATTCCCTTCCTGTGCATTTTATATTTGTTTTTCCCTGCTTGTGTCTTATTAAAACATGCTTATTTTGTCCCTTGCTGCTCTTTTATGCCTGTGAGATTTTATTGCCATTTATTTGTGACTGCAATAAAAAGTATGGAGCAGGAGGGGAAGGTAGGAGGGAAATAAATTAGGACAAAATCTCAATTTCAGACCTTCACCCAGCAGGCTTCTCCTCTGTGGCTAATGCACTCCCTATAGCGCCTGGAGCATCCTGGCCAGGAAGTGTCTCTCTAGAGCAATGAATCTTGCAACAAAATCAAGGGGTCCCTGTAGATGTCTCCCAAGAAACAGTCATCTCCAGGCTACAATTTCAAGCTAATGTCTATCCTTATGATCTTTCCCCCCCCAGTTTTCTCTGCAAACTTCCCCCCACTTTCTCACCTGTTAAGATTGAAAGCCTCCTCATAGCAGGGAAAGGGTGATTCCCAGAGGTGTCCAGGATGTCCAACTGGTACATGTCTCCCCGGATGTTGTAGACCTTGCGATGAAAATCCTCAATGGTGGGAGTGTACTGGTCCTCAAACCGGCCATTGAGAAAGCGTGAGACAATGGAGCTTTTCCCCACCCTGGAGGCTCCCAGCACTACCATGCGGTACGAGTTCTTGGCTGGTACATTCAGGGTGCAGTTTCCACCGGACATGGTCTTCATCATTGCTTAGTCCTGAAAGAGGAAATAGCAGAGTTGGAGGAAAGACCAGAAATTAAATGGAGGATGTTGTAGGGCAGCTCCTTACCACAAGCTTACTCAAAGAGTCCTCTGGAGTACCATCCTGTTAGCAGATCAGTGTTCCTTACAGAAATCTTTTCAATGGAAATGCTTCATATTTTCAATCTCATTTCCAGGGAGTGTTATTTTTTTTTATATGTGTGTGCGTGTGTGTTTTTTTTGTTGCTGTTGTTGAGTTGTTTCATTTCTTTTAAAGTCATATAAAAATGAAGGCATTTACGCTGAAAATAGCATGCTTTTGAATCGTAATTTGCTATTTCATTTAAACATTAAGGGCTAATTTTAACAGCAAACTGCTGCTTCAACTTAGATACCACGTTCCTTCCCACCATCTGCGTCACTTAGACATTACCGGATTTTTCAGTAGAATTTGGTTCTCGTTTAGATACATAAACACAGGGGTCAGATTTCCCAATATACTGCATCCACTGCAGCTGCCATTAGGACCTAGGTCGTTTCATTTGATTGCCTAAATAGGAGCTGTGCATAATACTCATTTTCTGAGATCAACCAAAAGTCAGACATCAGTGGAAGCTAGACATCTCAGGAACTTTAAATAGCTGGTCCCATACAACCTTCATTGCTGATGCAGGGAGTTTGAGCCACAAAATAGCACTGGCTGATGATAAATTCAAAGATTGGTGCCTTCAGTGACCTTTTAGAAACTGGATTTTAATCTTGCTGTTTGGACCGGCAGTGCGGGAACTCCCTACCAACAAACTGTCAGCATTGCAGCAGGATGGCTGCCAATGGGTGGAACTACAGAAATGGTGATTTCATAGGAGTTTCGGTCTTTTGTACATATACAGCTGTTGTGGATGTCACAGTCTTTGCAGGTGCTAAGGACAAGCAGGAGAAAAGATGAAGGACAGCCATCTTAAATAGCTATTAGACAAGATTTCCAACCCTGGACAAGTAAAATGAGTCTCAAGACCTTGGAGAACGCATTTTGGCGTGGCACTCAGATGTGGAAAACTTTGATGGAAAAAAAAAGAAAAAGAGCGTTGCTCAGACATTTTTCATGTACCAGTTCAAATGAATTATGTGCTGATAGGAAAAACATAACCCCTGTATGGGGGAAGCTAGCCGCTAAAGCAAAGAAGGGACATTTTTGACAGAGTTTATTTTGGTTACTAGGATCTTATTAAAGAATAATCAAGTTCCCACTGTGCCGTTTATTTAACTTAGGTATTGTTTATTTTATATTACAATATGAGTACTTTATGTACACTGAAAGATCCTTTCTGGGTCCAGATCTGGATTCCTATCTTTCCCTTAAGTGAATTTTATCTCCCAAGCTTTTATGTAGCTGACACTTACCTCAGTCAAAAGCTTAAAAATTTTTTATTCTGTTTAACACGTGCTGAGCACCAAACAGCAGTGAAGAGACAGTCACTGCTAAATAAAGAAGTCTCTGGAATTCTGATCCAGTATCATAACAAGCGCTGTGCTATAGCCCAAGGCAACAGCAAAACACTACTATTTACTATTATTGCTATAATTTGCTGCACACCAACAGCACATTCAGCCCTAGCTAAAGCACAGAAGAAAACGCAGTGCTTTCCTCGAGAGTAGCATACACTGAATTATGTTCAGTGGGCAGGACAGCATAATATTAGAACCAGACGGTAATGTCAGAACATAACTTTGGATGGACACACACGTGCAGAGTTACAGTACTGTTGGGATTGCCTCAGCGGGAATAGCAGCAAGGAGCATACCTGGTATTTGGGTTGGACACTGCGTTTTACTTAGGATAGGATGCGTCTCCAACAGTGTAGAAACACTAAATGCAGTCTCTGAAACAACACTGCCATGTACCCTGGGTCAATATCCAGTCAATACTGTCTTGCATCCATGAGAAGACAAATGGTAATAGAGCTGCTTTGGGATGCTTTCACCCTCTCGGGCTTTATTTAGCTGACAAGAGAAAAGCAAGGAGATAGATTTTGTGAGAAAAACTACAAACTTCTCTACAGCCCAGGCTCAGTATTTAGAAATGAGACAGCTCTCCAGACAGGGATGGACCAGTGTAGCTGCATGAGGGCAAGTGAACTGTCTTGGTTCACACCTGCTGACAATCAGTTTTGTACAGCTTGGTGCAGCAGTATCTGGGAGTGAGCGCAGTTAGGCTTTTCAAGCAAATGCCTCATATGTCCTGTACAGAATGTGCATGGTGTGAGGCCTGACCCCGGCCAGCAGCTTTACAAGCTAAAATCCCACAAATTATGCTGCTGACTGACAGGTAACCACCAAGCTGCTGGTGATTCGAGAAACTCCAATCACACAGCAAAAGAGGTGGACTGTGTCACTGCAGCTGCCTGCAGGGTTATTTTTGCACCTTTAGTGCAAGAGGCACTTCTGTTCTTCACCTTGAAGTGAATTCCACTACTTTGGATCTCAGTTAATACCACTGCACGCTGAACAGCTTGGAGAAGGAATTGCCTCCACAGCTACCTGTGGATGGGAAGAATAAGGCACAAGGAAGCTGAGTGACTTCCTAAGGTCAAAGAAATGGGAAGTGTGAACAGATGCCAGGACTCCTGCCTTTAAAACTCTTTCTCCTTTACACCTCTCCTCACTCTTGCATCTCTGGTCATTAAATCACATTGCCTCCTACCCCTGTGAAAGGCAAAATCCTGAATCCACATTCAGGATGCTTTGCCTCAAGGATGTAGATGCGCTGAAGGGGAAGAAAGGGTGAGAGGACATGCAGGTTTTAATGTATTAAATAGTTAGTTTATGATGTCCCTGCTCCACCTGTCAAGGTGTTCAGACAAGACGACTCTCATGCTTTCCTGACTGCATTTCATTTCATACAAAGTCAAAAGATGCTTTTCAGCACTTTGATTCATAGCGTTGCTACTCATCATCTCTGCTGCAAATCTGACTCAGAACATGCTGTTGGACCAGGGGCTCATGTTTGTGTTTTATGCTTTCTCTTCTTATCCCCCAACTCCAGGTTGTTTTTTTTTCTAGTTCAATACAATGTCTCATTTCCCCCCTAGAAAAGGAATAAAACTTAAGCCTTCACACCCAAGGGTGAAGAACAAGGACTCATACATAGAAAAAGATTAAAGGCAAAAGAAAGGAAACAGAAAGAGACCACATGTTCATGTACTAAATAAAGCAAAATCAATCAGAAGAGAATGAGGAGACAAACAACCTCCAGCTGGCTTTAATCTACATCTTTTCCTTCCAGTTTATTAAATGCTTAAGCATAGATTAATTCCCAGTGGTACCTTCTGCTTTATGCACTTGCTTGACGCTAGAAACTTTGTGTCAGTATTTTATATATTGGTACAGCACAAGGATTTAAAGATGTCATAGAAATGTAGGCAATGAGTGTTATATCCACTTAATAAGGGGCAAGGCTCATGCCCAGAGAGAGCTGAAATAGCTGTCTAAAATCAATGTTAAACCCCATTTCTTTTTACTCCCTGTGTTGTCTTCTAACCTGCTAACCACTACTGCTTGTTTCATAGGCAAACATCAGAGTGAATGACAATGCACCTGCTTTTGCATGCTCCAAAGAGCACTTGCCTGAATTCCATTGAGGTGCTGGCAAATTTGATCCTGATCATCTGGAGAGAGATATCGAAGAAAGACATTCTTTGTTCAACCTGCCTAGAGGTTTTACAACTTCATTTTCCATCCTCCCATCAGGGGGTATGCTCCCTACCACTCTCTATCCATGAACAGACTTCAGAGCTACCTCTCTTGCACTCCACTGTCTTCAGCTACTGTTTGTGTCTCTGTTTGCCATCCCAATGTAATTGACTGCATCCAGCTGAAAAGGACATAGGCAGATACAAACTGTACCATGCATAACAGACCTGTCACTTGTTAGTCACTGACAGTATCCCCATTATTTTCACGCACATCACAATCATTCCTATTGGATTTTTGTTTCTTACTTTCATCCCAAACTCCATGCTGCTTTCTTACCTCTCTTTCCTTGGAGGAGCAGTCCTGGGTCTTGGTGCAGCCTGATGAAGCTGATAATTTTAATCAGAGGCAGCTGCTGCTGTAAAAGGCTGCTGTTCTGTAGATCCCACGTTGCTTGCTCTGGGCTCAGTTCTTCACCAGTATTTCCTGTGAACTTATCAGGATTGGGAAGGACCGCAGGGCTCCAGAGGGTGTTCCCCCATGAATGGCAAGTGCTGGATCAGGCAACCGACATGGGCTAAAGAAGGGTCTCAGAACCAGTGACAGCTTTTCCCTTTGGTGAGATGAGCTCTTCTACTCACAGCCTCAGTTTGAGGGAAGGAGAGGTAGCGTCTCTCCCATTCCCACTGGCTTTCCTCGCAAGTTGCGCTTCGTGGGCTCTGCTGGGGAGGAGAGGGTCTCTGGAGCGACACCTAGTTGTGCAGGGTTCTGGGTGCATCTGTCTGGCCCACGCTGCCTCTGTGTTGCCTCAGACCCTGTGAAGAAAAATCAGTGGGGGCATGGAAGTTGTCTATGGCGAACCTATGCTTCCCCAGGTCTTGCCTGGCACAAGTCCACGCCCTCAACCCCCAAGCTTCTTTTCTTCTGATCTGAGATTTACTTTAATATATCCCCTTTCTAGGACAGAAGGAGCTTTTCTTTACGTTTCCCAATTAAGTCTTTCTTCCCTCCCTGCCTTTCTCTCTCTCTCTCTCTCTCACACACACAATTACCGGCAAATTGCAGATTTTCCTTCTGTAGGACTCACAGATAATTGGCTCAACTCCTCCCTTGAAGTCAGTGTCAGACACAGGGGAAGGAGGGGTACTGAGGGGGGTGGGATTTTGTGCCTATTGAAAAAATCTTTTCTTTTCTCCTCTAAACAGAAAGTTCATATGCGTTGCAGACTGCACATTCCCCGTCTTTCCACCAGAGACCTCTATGTATGTATGTGGGGAGAATGAGTTAGCGTACGTGTACAAGAGACACAGAGACTTCACTTACTTTGCAAGCTGTACATTCATAAACTGTTTCTAAAGGGTCTATACTTCCATGCTGATCTTTTCTGAGAAAGAGAAGTGGACTGACTCATTTCCCAAGCCGGGGCTTTCTGTCCATAATTCCTGTAATTCTTTTGCCGTGTTGAATACTTTCTCCTGTTCCCTCAGCCTCAAGGATGTTACATGAGGATAGCTGGTTGATTTGATTAAGAAATAAGAATGATGTGTAACTGCTATTCTTTCATTAATATATAAATAAATAAATAACTAAACTAGAGCTGTGTAATAACTGTAATAAAAAAGTCAAACAAACTGAAAGTCTGGGGGACTGAGAGCCAGGAAAAAAAAAAAGAAACAGAGAAAAATTAGGGTGAATTCAGGGAGTTTGTTCAGTCCTAAGTGAAATACCATTCTTGCAGTTTATTTCACTGTTTATTGACCCTAATTTCCCCCCCTTTTTAATTGAAGTAATAATTTAAATCTCCAAGTCTATTTTAAAAAAATGTCAAAAATATTTATGTTGAAAGATGTGAAATAAATTATTTCAGTATTTCCCACTTTAAAGTCCTAATGCGGGGGGGAGGGGAGGAAGAGAAGCACTTTGAAATCGCCAATATATTTTGACAGTAAGAAAATGGAAAAGAGGCACAATCTCCCAAATCTAAGCAGAGTTTCCGGTCTCCCATAATTCTCTTTTTCCTTGAGCAAATTTACTCTTCATTGAACACAAAGATTCCTCCAACTACCTTGTCTGTTTTATCTCCAGATCCCCCCCCAACAATTCCTGCAGCTTTCTAAGACGCTGTGCTTTTTCTCCTCCTTATCCCTCAAGCACAAGGAGGTTTCTGTTGTCACCCTTAGAATAAAGCTTCCCTTCTTCTCCCATGCTGCCGGCGCTGCACATCAGCCATCAGCAGTCATTGAGGAGGGTGCCGTGGCTGTTGCAGGTACGTGGTCTGACACACCTGTACGTCTCTCTGTGCTGATGGGCTTTGAAGGTCACCACACAGGCTATAAGTCGCATCCTACTGTAACCATATGTAAGAGGCAGCAGCTCCCACTAAGGTCAGACTTGAAGGTGGATTTTGAGTCCCCAAGTCAACAAAAAGGCAAAACACCATGGAATGAATTGGGAAGTAGCAGCTCTTGGCTTCCTCCTATTGCAGACAACTTTAAATTTAGAAAGGAAGAGCATGGCTGGGCACAGCACCATTGACATACTGCTGCCTTCCGGTCATGGGTCACTGGTCACCTGAACTCAGCTCTTTTTAGACCACAATACCAGGACTCCTTTGTCAGCTCCTGAGTCTTTTCTGTTTGGCAAAAAGTAGAGAGTATTTTTATGGCTCAGACAAATTTTTGAAATGTGATGCTTTCCATTCCTAAGTCACTGGTTCAGATCAAACCTGCACCAGAAGCTGCCATCTTTTTGTGTCTGGTCGACAATCTATGTAGCTTTGGTCCAAACAGAGTGACCACCATCCTGGTATCATTGCCATGGGAGGAATTCCTGCAAAAATTAGCAAAGTTGAGAGCTATAGTGCTACTCACATGTGGAGTGTATGAGTTCTCTGCCAAAAAAAGAGAAGTGTAGTCATTGTGGACACCAGCTCATCAGCCTGGAATCTCAGCCTACTCAAGCTCTTTTGTAAACCAAATGCAAAACTCTTGCCTAGCTGGGTTCACCCAGCCCAAACTCCTACTCAGCTCTCTTCTCTAGCATTTAAAGTAGCCAATTGAGTTCCTCAAATTATGTAAAAATAAAATAAGAACATAATTGACTAGGAACCTTGGCTTTACTCAATCTCTTAGCAAGCAGCTAGTAAAAAAATATGTTGCTTTTGAAGTAAGCCTTTGGAAGATAAGTGTTAACTATGAGCCTTTAGAGTTTCAAGGGATGTTGCTGTAGCTTTTTGGGTTGTTTTTTTCTTTTTCTCTCATTTTTTCCTGTCCAGGATTTGACAAAAATCTAGGCTTTTGTGCCTTTCCTCAGTGCTCAGGAGACCAGAGCTCAAGAAATCCCTGCTTTTCCAAAGACATCTGGTGGAGAAGTCGTATTATATCTGTCCCAATCTGAGAAGTAGGTGTGGCAGCTCCTCTTTGCTTTTAGGGTTTTAAAGGGAATAAGTGCATCAGAGGGTCAAAGCCACTGCTAGGAGAAAAAGTTCACAATCTCAGCAGTTTCCTCTGGGTAGTCAGAGACCATCAGCCTTTCTTGAGGCTTACAGATATTTCCCAATTTAAAAGCCAGGCTTACTCTCTGGAGGCATTTCTCCCTCCTACTCCTCCAGTCTGTAAAGAAAGCTTAAATGAGGTTTTTATCTGGCTAAGTCTCTCTCAGAGAACGACAGGCTATGGCTGCAGAGAACCACCACCACTACAAGGGGCTATGCCAGCCTCGCTGTGTGACTCTGACCATGGCTGATGGTGCAGTCCTCAAGTCTGGGTGTCCAGTATGAGAGACGAGGAACAGGACATGTAGCAGATATCGACTGAACAGCGTAGTTTATGTAGAACTAACTGAATGCAAATGAACTTGTCAATGCAGCAGCTCATCAGCACATAGAGCTGTCATCTCTGAATCTGGCGTGCGGGTCCTGCCAGCTCAGACTTGGGGCTGCCTCAGCTGTGGGAGGTGCTGCAGATGGTGGAGCTGCGGCTAGTAGACAAGACAGGTGTGCTTATTTTGGCTCTGCCTTGACCAGGAGTGAGCAGAAAGGGAGGACTTGAGAGGACAAGTCAAGGGAAGACGAAAAGAAATACTACAGGGAGAGGATGGGTAAAAAGATGTACACAGGAATGGGGAAAGACAAGGGGAAAATACTGCTGTCACATGTTGCGCTGCCTGTCTCCAAATGGTGGTGAAGACCTAAAGTGAAGTGACTTGCTCTATGATAGGGCACATGAGCAGGCAACTGCTTCTCAGACCTCTGAGAGCAGCTTCCTCCTCCCTGAAGAAAGGTATATCTCCCAGGCAGCACACACAGGCTGACCACCAGGATCTGGGGCAGTGTGGGCTCATGGGCCAGAAGTGTTACTGTAATTTATACCTCCTTCAGCTGCAGGTACCAGTCGCAAAGACAGAGGCTGATGTGATGCACTGATGCAGCAGGACCAATTTGTTTCTCTCCACCTTAAGGCAAAGTGACAGAAGTGACGATTGCATGCCGCACAGCTCTGGTCAGAATTAGTTAAAGACAAAAGATGTTCCAAGGCTTTTGTCTCCTCCTCAAAAGCAAATGCAACAGAGATTAAATATTTAAACCAGCTTTTCTCTCTCTTTCCCCGTTCATTTTCACTTCCCTCATTATTCAGTAAAGCAGGCTCATTTTTCCACCCCCTCACCTTCCCTCCCTCCCTCCCACATTCATTTCTCCTGCTTGGTGCACCTCCCTTCAAGCAAAGCTGAGTAGTTAGTCTTCAGGAGTCAGTAAACTGCAGGTACCAAGTCATATTCTGAAAAGCAGCCACAATGAGCAGCCACAAGTATTACTGCCCTTGCATTGCCTGTGCTCCCTGAGCATTTAAACTCTGTGAAGGGCTCTCCAGGGGTGTTAAACTGACTCGGAAAATAAGTAATGATCACCAGTTACGAGTGAGAACAGTAATACTTGGGAGAATTCATCTGGAGAAGGTATGCATTTGAGAAAGTGGTGGTCTGACTTATATTCCTGCTCCTGTCATAGAATTTGTGTATGACTGTAATTTCTCAACATCCCGGGGTGTAAAATGGGTTAATAACATTTACTGAATTTCCTGCAAAATGAAAAAGCATTACTTTGCTGTGAAAAACATCCAAGTCACCTCTTTTTTTGCTGCATTTCCTGTGAATCATTTCTGAATTACATTTTAATGAAATATTTTTGAGAAAAAAACTTCATTTCTAGTCCCTCTCCTTTCCCTTTGCCACTGACACAGCATGCTCAGCTGTCCTCACCAGACATACATGCATCCTTTTGTTTTAATTCCACTATTGAAACTTTTTAAAACTTCCCCATCTTTGAAAAATTACTGAGAAGAAAAATGAAAGCTTAATAAACCCCCGTTATTAAAAAAAGCTTCAAGGCAGAATATGGTGAGAAGAAAACCCTAAAGTGTACAGTTTAATTTCTTTACCATCAGTGAACATCAAGGAAGAGTTGCTTTATAGCCTTCCAGGCCCTGATGGTGGAAAAGCAACCCCCACCACATCCACCCATGTGGCCTATTATCCTGCCAGAACAGAAGGACAAGTCACGAGCTCACCTGACAGCGACTGCAGAGTGCTGCGCCAGCCTTTCAGGAAGGAGTGGGCACAGGTACACATCACAACTTTCAGTCTTTGTTCAGCATCCCGTTTCCTTAGCTGCTCCTGGGCCCTGTGTCCAGACAGGTGACACCCAGGAGGATGCCAACTCACGTGTCTTCTGCTGAATGATGCTGGTAGGAAGGCATTCATTCAAAAGGCTCCTAAAGCTCTCCTCTGGCTGGCACCATCCCAGTGCTTCCAAAAGACGTGAGAAGGAAATGATCCCTTTCGGGCCATTTCTGTAGTTGTGTTCTCACTGCTGTTATTTGGCTCCCCAGACTATGCCCTTACTTGTTCTCTTTGACAATCTATTCTGACCCTCTTGCCAGGGCTAATGATTGTCTCTTGAAGACTTTTACCTGCAAAGTGAATATGAACACCTAAGGAGAGCTGAGGGGAAGGAGGAATTGGAAGGAGAGCCCTGTAAGTCTTCACAGAAAAACCTCTTTTCAAAAGCACAATGAAGGTTCATTAGATACAGCTGAAAACAAAGACTAAACAAACGGCATAGAAAAAAGAGGAGATGCATGAAAAATGCATGAAACAGAGACTGACAAGCCAGAGCCTTCTGCAGCATACGTGATGCTTCCTGTGAACAGGTATTCTGTTTTGGTTTCCATTAAGAAGTGACAATCCCACTACGTGTGGGATTAAGATGAGTCCTTATAAATACTCCCATTCAGAGGCCTTCCTTGCCTTGCAAACAGTTGAGTGCAAAACATTGCTTCTCTGAAGATCTGTTTTCTCACGTTTATTCATATTCTACCAACACCTTTCACCTACACCTGTGCTTCCAGAAAACAGGGATTAATTCACCTGTAAAACCCGACAATCTTGACAGATATGTCCTTCTAGCAGAATTCTGCCAACACTGTTGTCTTTTTACACCTGGGAGACAGGCTTTTTATGCCTGGGAGACAGCCTTCTCTAAATCCATCACTGCTTCCTGAAGCCGTGTGGGTGGACTGCACAGCCTCGAGTTGATTGCTTGGACGATCCCCTTGGTTGTCTTCCTAGAATCAGAGCCTCAGCACCGAAGTTGTTATAGAATCAGAATGGTACGGGTTGGAAGGGACCTCTGGAGATCATCAAGTCCAACTCCCCTCCTAGAGCAGAATCACCCAGGGCAGACCATGCAGGAACATATCCAGATGGATTTTGAAAGTCTCTAGAGAAGGAGATTCCACAATCCCTCTGGGCAGCCTGTTGCAGTCCTCCATCACCCTCACAGTGAAGAAGTTTTTCCTCATATTGAGGTGGAACTTCCTATGTTCCAGTTTGTGCCCGTTGCCCCTCATCCTATCACAGGGCATTACTGAAAAGAGACTGGCCCCTTCTAGTTGAAACCCACCCTTCAGATATTTGTAAACATTATGTCTAATACTAAGTGATCTTCTTGGGTTGCTACTCTGAAGCTTTGTGGTGGCTCTGGCTCCACATCTGCATGATTCTGTGCAGGTTTTATCTGGCACTTGGTTTCACTGTGATTACTTACAAAGAGAACAACAGCAACATGGTGATGATCAGTGTGAATTAGGGTACTGTGTCCTCATACAGGGTTAATTGTTTTTCTGCCCTCCTGTAGCTAAATGACTAGTCTTGTGCTAGAACCTGGGCAATTAGAGCACGTGTTCTTTTTTCACTATTCCTTTTTTTAAGAAGATAAGATTTTTTTTGAGGATTGAAAGATGTCTAAGTCCTTCGATTTGAGAGATATTCTACACATTTATTTATATTCAAAGGAAGATGGTGAATGAGAATCATTCCAGATAGAAGAACAGGTGAGAATGACAGATTGTTCTTTTATATTTCTTTTTGTTCTTGTTCTGTTTCCCCCTCTCAGAGGACTGCAATCATGTACTCAAGATCCAAAGTGAAATTCGTTTTAATAGTAACGGTAATACTATGTACTCTTAGTGTAACTTTTTTGGTCATATCTCCGCACATTCTGCAAATATCTAGGAAGCTAGGCTCAGCCCTTCCTATGGAGCAGGAACATAAATATTTTAGCTGTTTACAAGTGGAAAAACTGAATGTGCATACAGGTTTTAAGCAATTACTCCCAGGTGACTCAGGGTGAGTGTCTCTAGACATGAGCTCCCTCTGCCCACACTCCAAACTAACTGAAAACTGCAGCAGCCATCACTAATGAGCTGTTAAGCGTGAGTTAATCCATCCTTTTGAGAGATTATATAGCTTTTGGCCTGTTCAGAGCACGAACAGAATGAGTTGTGTCCATCTGCAAAACGCCACGCAAATAATAGCCTCCAGGCTGCGGGACTGGAAATAGAGTCCCCTGTCCTAGGCATCAGCTGTATGGCCAGGAGGTGACACAGCACACAGAGATGTGTGTGTAACAAATGCTCGCTGCAGAGTACCAGAACCATCAGGGAAGTATAGTTAATGGACATGTCAATAACCTCAGCTGTGTCCTTAAAAGGAACCAGAGCACAAAACAGCTTTGGCCCAGTTTTCAAGAGACAGTGTTGCTTGTCACAGTCTCTCTGCAAATATACATCAGGTCCTCAAAATCATGAAGCAGGCTTAAAAACTGCAAGATTAAAACAAACTACGTAAGAAGAAAGAAGCCCTGAGGGTGCTACAAGGTCGAGTTTTTCTCTGCAGTGGAAATGACTAGTATCTTATTTTTTTAGCTGAAACATCAGAGCTATGACTAAAGATTCTGTATTTGCACATATTTACTGACCAAATTTGAATGAGTCCGTTTAATGTGAAATTGGGGCATTTTCCTGAACCAGCCTGCTTCCTCTGCCTGCAAATCTTCCTGATAATCTGGAATTGGGGAAAATGCAGATTTTTCAGTGACAGCTACAAGCAGTTCTTGTTTGTGTGGAGCCAGCAGTGCTGCTGCCTGCTTCTTCATAGTCGAGATTTCAAGGCTGGGGTGATCCACCTTGAGCCTCTACCCTGATGCCCTGCCCAGCAGAAGCTGTAGGGCAACACCAACCTTTCCTTGCTGCAAGCCTGTTTCCTCTATTTGGGCTGCAAGCTGTGCTAGCCTGGGAGCCCAGTTTTAGCAATGTAAAAAACCAATTATTCTGACATGAAAGCTTATCAAAGTGGCTTTTACTCTGGTGTAAATGACTAAGCAAGCTGCTGAGTCAAAGGAAATCAGATCTAAGGCATATTTTATGTGTTTGTTCTGGCTGAAGACTTGGAGGACGTGTACAGGAGTATAAATTTACCTATTGCTTTCTCCATCACTTTGTACGCTCCCAGCCTCCCTCTGTCCAGAGGAGCTTGTTCCTCTTCAAATAATCTCCCAACAATCTGATTAATAAGAAAACTTTCTATCTTCAGCGCCAGATGAGACTACCAGATTATTAAAGGTTCCCATTGGCTCTGACCTGCACTTTACTTCAAAGCAGAGGGCAACTGCATCTGTGGAATAAGCAGAAGAATAAATTTAATTACTGACAAACTAACCCATCAGGATTTCCACTTCTGATAGTGCTGGAACATAGAGAAAAAGGGTCTCTGATTGATGTGGTGGGTTGAGCAACTAAAAGGAAGGGAATAGGCATAAGAATTGGTGCTGGAAATCACTGCTAATTAGAATAGGATGCAAAAGGAGTTGCTTCATCTGCCAACCTCTTCCATGCAGAACAAACCTAAGCCACATTGCATTTTTATTCTTTTTTCAATGATTAACCTTTTTACTATACAACCTAATTCTATATAGTGCCCTTCTTAAGGGAGAAGTTAAGGTAAGAACATAAGGAGTTCATTTTTTTCCACTTTTACACTTGAAGACAGTTTATGTAAGCACCTGGAAATAGCGATTCCTCCTTCTCGGTGTTTTTGAAAGGCACTTTACGCTATTTTAATGCTTCGGAAAAGAAACTAGGCACATAGATTCATGCACACCTGTGATTCCTTTGATGAGTGACACAGGCTCAGTGCTGCCAGTGAGGACTTGAAATCAAATTCAGCAGCAAAGGTCAAGCACTCAGGATAACAAAGCAGAAGTGCTGCAAACTGGTCGCTCTGGTGCAGTCCCTTGACAGTGGAATGAGGGCCATAGGTACAAACGCCTTCAGCCTGAGAGTCCTTCAGCCTGCTCCACTGATGGGCAAAAGCCTTTGCCACTGATGGATTGTTCCAGGGTGAGCTGCTGCTCCTTCAGGCCCATGGCATTGTTCAGAAGAGGGGATGGATGGGAGGAATTAGGGACGCAAGTTGGCATAGCAACCTCAGACTCTGCGTTTTCAGGCTTATGCAACAACAAGCAGGTTGGGAAGGTGTGAAAGGGCACTTCCCTCCTCTCGCACACGGAAAGCCTTGCCAACCCACGCTTCCCATCCTTAGTAGTTAAACAGGAATCAGCAGTCTGTCAGAGCTTTGTGCTTCCCACAAAGCCTTGCTGTTGTCTTGCATTTCCTTCTGGAGGCTTCACAAGCTTTTAGGAAAGAGCAGCAGCCTCCAAAGCACCCTTCGCTCCATCCATCTCCCACCACAGCATGTCCTGAGAGACATTACTGGCTCAGTATTTTTACTCACCACCAGCAGCTAAAGAAGAGTGCTTCAGGTGCACAGTGCATCGCTAAAAATAGGACTTATGACCCCCTGATGTCTATGCTGTAGCCCTTGATGGGTCTCAGCACACTTAGCCTTACAAAAGCGTGTGCTCTAGGCCTGCACCACAGAAACACAATCCTGAAGCTCCAAAGACAAGATGAAGAGGGCATATAATGGCTTTTTGCTTGCATTGCGCTAGGAAGCATGGAGGTTTTAGGCACTAAGTATTTTCAGGTGAAAGGTAAGGAGCTCTTTTGTCCTCCCCAATATAAGCAAAAGGGAAAGATATAGAGAAGCCAGGTGGATTTTTTTTCAGAATCAATCTCCAAGAGACTCTTCCAGCATAGAGCAGTTCATGGGGTTAATTTGGGATCTGTTTTCATCTTGGCTGATTGCATCTTCAATTATGAGTTTTTTAGACACCACTAGCAACTGTATCTATCATGCTAGATAAATTTTATTTGAGACTACTGAAAAGGGCAAACAGAGAATAAATCTGATATTTTTGCTCTATCTGAGCTAGTGTAAACTCTTAACAGCAGGGAGAGCTTCAAAGTGGACAGATAGGCAGCTTGGTCAGAGGTGCAAAAGGGCTCTGCATGAGCCAAGCATACGGCTGCTCAATAACCAGTGCAAATCCTTGTGGTTTTACAGTAAATCTCCTACCAGCCGATGAGATTCAAGTCCTCCTGGATTTGGATCTGTGTGCAGAAAAAAGAAATAAATCTCAGTTTTATTTTTGTTTTAAAGCAGGGAAAGCAACGCAAAGACGGCAAACCAAGGTTTTCACATATGCAGAGAAAATTCGGTAAGCAGCATTTGAATTAATCCTACAGATTCAAAAGTTTGGAAGTAAAGGCAGGTTATGCCTATTTTCAGTCATAAAATAAATATTAATAAGTTGCAAGCCAGTCTCATGATTCGGGAAGAGGTGACTCATGCTTCAAAATGCTTGGCGGGGCAGTATTGACTTTGCTACAAACACCTCCAGTGTCCCATTAGCACCTAGTTGGAGGTGCTAGGACTTCCTACACAGCTGCCACATAAGCAAAAAGCCTTGGCTGCCCAGATATTAACATTTTGATACCCCTCAGTGTCTTGGCCTGCCAACCATGCCCTGCTATGTTTCTCAGTGAACCTGGCCAACCTTCTTTAAGCGTGCATCACCAGAGGTGGGTGAGGAGTATTTGACCGGGCAAAGCTTAGGCAATTCACTACCTGTTTTGTGGCTGGACAGTTTTTTCTTTTGCAGAAATCATCTCTTGCCAGGGTGTAGTTTTTCAGCACTACAGACACTGAGAATTGGGGCATTTATTATATGGGTTGCCGGAGCAAAATGAATGCATACACATTCTTTCGGGGTACTGCCAGGCATTTCTCATACTCTGAATAGGAGGGAGCAGGGGAAGGTGAGAGGGAGCTGGCAACCTCACCACAGCTATTTTGAAGCTGGATGTATTGTGGAAAGGGAACAGCTACACAAACTACCTTGAATGTCCTTTAACAATTCTTGCAGCCCTCTGCCCTGACTCCCGTCTCACAGCTGTCCTGTGTGTGGCCCACACGACTCATGAAAATGGATTTTCAAAAGCAAGGGAGGGAAGGATGTTCATATCTTCTGCCATCACCTCTAGAGAAGAATGCTGCTTCCTCTAGAGCCTGTCCAGAAGAAGCCCAGACTCACTAGGTTCACAATTAGGAAGAAAGTTACTATCTGTTTACCAGCACCTGGGCAAGCTAATCCTTACGTGCAAGCCAGCCTGTACTGAGAGGTCTGCACATTTGGTGGCCTGGGTCTGTAAGCTCTCTTCATGCTCCCTTTTTGATCCTAGGTTGTGATACTAAGATGAAAATTTCAGGTAGCCATAAGAATGAAACGTCAGGTACTGTCACCTCCCCTTTGGTTATTGGTGAAGGAAGCTAAGCAGTATGTCTATAGTATGTCAGTCCCAACTCCACTGAGATCACACAAAGTCGTAAATAGCCAAGGAATATGTTGCAGCACAGTTTTTAACCCTTGCTTAAGCTAAAGGATTTTCATTCACTAATTGTCCCATAGCTGCAGTGCAGGGAAATCCTGGAATATCACCTGCATCTATATGTGGCGATGGAGACACCCCTCAGCTTTATTCAAACTATCAGACCTTGCCACCACACACAGACAGCATCCACCTTCCTCATTGACCACTACCTGTCCTGAGAGACAGTCTGACATAGCAGGTTGTATTGCCCTTTGAGGCTGTGACAGAGACCAAGGCATAATGTAGACCAAGCTTACATTTAGTTTTCTGTCCAGCATACATGAACAGCACAGCCAAGCATGATTTGCTGCCTACTGTTTCTCTCAAATGTCTCTGTAGCCATGGTTGCTTCTCATTTCTCCCTGCCGTGGCACCATCAACAAGCCCAACGTAGCACGCAGACACGATTACGAAGCCAAATCCCAGGTGTTTGAGGCAGTTGTGGGAGACACGGTAAATGCCTTTCACAGTGCTTCATTGCTACTGGAGGAAAGTGCCAACTCTGAGAAGAAAGTCAACAGGGAATAAATTCAAAAATGGGCTATGAGGCTCTTGGAGGGGGCACCTTGCGGGGGGTGGCAGAGAGATGCCGGAGAGCTGCTCATTGTTCTCCTTCCCAGTGGCTACCCCCTCAATCTCTCAGCTCACGCTGGGATTTACAAGCATTCCATGACAGCCATTTTCTTGAATTTGGCCTGATGACCAAAGCCACCCTAAAACTAGGAGACAGCCAAATTCTTTCACATTTCTGCTGCCTTCTGTTGTCTGCCATTGTCAGGGAGACTAAAAGACAATTGCGGGTAACAGCGCCCAGCCACGATGGATTTGGAGTCGGTGGCTGTGGGGAATGGCTGGCACTCTTGCTATGAGACCTTTAAGGACCTCTGTAAGACAAGCAGATCCCAATTTATGGTCAGTGCAGTGCTTGTGTTCTGAAAACCCACTCTTTATAGTCCCTCCTTGGCCAACAAGATGCAAATGAGCATACACTTAACAGAGTCCTGTCAGATAGTGCACCCCAAGCGTAGCACCGTACCATTGCAGCCTTTGTCTCCAGTGGGATTTGGAGAGGGGGAGGGGAAACATTACAAATACTTCCCCAGCTTTGTGATCTGCCGCTTTTCCTGCACCCAAAACTTTGGTCTCACTCTGCAGCGTTGACTCAGGTTGATCCCATTCAAATTTAGGCACTGGTCCACTTGCTGTAAAGCTCTCCCCTTCTCCCAACACTCGTGTTACCAAGTTGGGTACTGCAGACAGCAAACGTCAGAGGGAAAACAACCTTGTTAACAGAAATGGATTTTTCTCTCCGCACAGATGGGTAGTGAATATTTTTAAACACAGTCTCAACAAGATGTGCTAATTGGTACCACTGTAACCCCATGATCCTTTCTTGTAAGCAAGCTAAAGAACAGATGGATATTATTATGAAATCCAGGAAGATGGATGCCTGTATTGTGGAGCGGACACACTGGCTACACAGGCCATGTGTGTTAGCCAGAAAGCTAAACACAAGCAGTTTGATCTGCATTGGTTTCTGTCACAGCCTTGAAAGGCAATACCTACTATTTACATGACTCTGGCCAGACATCTTTTGGAATAATGAGCTCGAGTGTGGTCCTTTACCAGAAAGATTCTGGGGAATGTTGGAGTGTCCTGTGCCTCCTTGCCTGGACTCCAGCTTAGATCACCCTCTTCCCACAGCGGGCCTCAACTCTTTGTCCTCTCAGTCACACCCTGGCAGAATCTAACACATAAATCTATAAAGGGGGAAACCTGCGTTTGACATCCTTATTTTGCCTTATTTAGAGCAGGGACTAAACCCAAACCTCTGGGAGCATGTCCCAACCACCACATCGATGATGATTCAGAAGCTGAGGACCTGAAGTTCTGCTATGACTACTCCTTTTTGAAAAAAATTGGTCCTGCTGAAAGAGAGGATGGCCTTGACGCTCTCCCATGGACCCCGGAACAATGCCTTTCCCTTTTTCTCTCTGGCATCTTGACCTCTTGAGATGCTCATGTTGATACAATGGTGACATTTGTGATACCTCAGCAAATCAAAGAAATATGCAGCTTTATGTATGAGATACCCATAAAGCTTTCCTATAAGATAGTAGGTAAGCTCCTTTGTGAAGTGAGTAACTAAAGATCTGTTACCTCAATTTTCTGCTGAAATTAAAGGCAGATGGAGGGCTTTTGCCTGTTACTGTTTCATGAAGTACTGGGTGCCCGTCAAAAGCAGGCAGCAACATTTGGAAAAGAGAATGGTTCTGAAGTGAGCCTGGAGAAAGAAGTCTCCATGCTATATGCTCTTTAACAGATTTTAGGACCCAAGAGGAAAGATCTCCCTACCCATTTGATGCCTTCTGTGGGCACAGAAGCAGGATTTCATACCTCCCTAGTAAACATACAAAACCAAGCCAAAAATCCTCAGCTGCATTAGCAATTTCTTTGCCTGGTGAAAATTATCCTTTGGTTGAAAGAGAGAGCAGCTGCACACCTATCCTTCCATAAGTGGTAAGGCCTTTACACATGGGAGATGCCTTAAGCAGGGAGATTAATAGAGGATATAACCATAGTCTACAAACTGCTCAAGGATGGAGACATCAAGGAAAAGAGAGAACTATTTGGTATGACTTGAGGAGCAGAACATTTAGTTTAGTACCATGACAGTCTCTGAATGCTGGGATCTGGATGGCTTTGGACTGATCTCTAGGACAAGTGATGATAGCCGCACTGATTTTGTCGCTTGTATAACCCGACTGACTCAGATGCTATGAAGGGCCCAGTAGGGAGCAATCCCTTTTTGTCAAGGAGTTACCATTTCAGATCCTCTTCCATCTCTGCAAGTCTTCAAGAACACACCATCGCAATGATCAGAAGCCTTTCTTACCCCTAAACACCCCAAGCATCATGCACAGACTTGCCTTTCACAAATAGCTCTGTTTGTTTGATTCCTGAGGCAGGATTCCTCCTAGGGTGGGCTGCAGCACATCTCAGCCTTCAGACACAACATTGCAGGGAACTCTCACAAGCAGAAATCCAGGTCTAGTCTGCTGTTATGAAGACGATTGGGAGGCAGAGCAGATTAATAAATAAGGAAGCTGCCCATCTGACTGTCTCTTGGAAGAATTTTCTTTGCTTCTAAAATCTGACCTTGAGCAACTCCCTCCCTGTCCTGAGGTCTGGAGCTATTCTTGTTGGTGTCACTGGATGAATATTGCAGGAGGCTGAGAGGCAATGTATGATGCTGTCAGACATGGACAAAGGGGAGCATGACCTTCTACCAGGAAAGAAGACAGCAACATGATGAGGTTGGGAACCTGTCAGTCAACATTTGCCTCCCTTGAGTGGCTGGACTCATACTCTTCCAGTCGCAGGTATACTAATCATCTGTGTGAACTGGTTGTTCTGCTGCTTGCAGGCTGATTGATAGCAATAACTAAAATTGCATTTCTTTATGTGGTAGCTTGATGTGGTTGATGTATTTTAGGAACTTGAACATTTTGGAGGCAGAGTTCAGAGTGGGCTCTGTCATCTAGAGGAGGCTGGAAAGGCCACATTGGGAATGAAGTGGAGACATTCAACACCCATGTAGAGCAGACCCTCCTACTATGCAAACTCCGTTAGGTATTTTGCTTTCTTTTGTGTTTCCATGGTGCAGATCAACTAATTTCCTTAGTCCAATTAAAGTTACAGCTGTTGAAGCCTGGAGCATAACTGGCTGATTGGGTTTTGAAGAATGTGACATTTTGCAGTTAAAAGGTTTATCAGGAGTAAGCAGCGTTAACCTCTTTTCTTGCTTTGTTTTTTAACTTTCACATAAGCAATAGACATTTGGTCTCTCCAGGCGAATGTTCTGCTCACACCAGGGTCTGGGCAGCCCGTGGTAAGTGTCTGCCTTCCCATGGCTTTGCAGCCCAGTCTTCCCAGGTCAGCCTACTGAGGGCAAGTGCCCCAGCCTACTGCAAAGGAAGGTAGATCCCTCTCGTTAAACCACCCGATGTGAAATAATCCCTGCACAAACAGACACGTGGCAGAAACTCCACTAAATGTCATGTCCTGAGTGGACTGGGACTTCCATTTGCTCTTGTAGGAGGTGACAACCCTCTCCTGCCTGCTCATCCCTCCTCCCCAGGATGCGTTATTGCTGCTCAGGGATATAACTTTCTCTGCTTCTTTCTGTCTTACTAATCTGCACCTACATGTGCATCTACCTGCACACTTACAGGAAACTCTCAGCACAAGGAGCAACTTTGGCGGGCTCCAGATGAGTCTGTCAGCAGCAATTCCTTGTGCATTTTTAGAAACGGTAAAACAAACCAGGGACGCTCCCTAATGAAAACCTTTGTTAGACAGCAAAGACGCAGAAATGTTTCCGAGAACCCAGCTGGCTCCCCTCCACTCTCTGAAAAGCAGCGCTATGCTCCAAAATCCTTTTAAGCTCATCAGGAACACCTCCACCTTGGAGGGAATAGAGGTGATTGACAGCTGTGATGCTGACTGGAGTCTCAGCACAAGAGCTGCAGAGCTGTCTGGCGGAGCTACAGCAGCTAAATGACACCATCGGTATAGACAGGGGTGGCAGAGCTCAGGAGGATGTTTGGACAAATGTCGCCTTAATAAACAGGCGGATTTAACCAAAGCCACGAACGCTGCCAGAATGGCCCCAAGCCCAGCTCTGATGTGTCTCTGCAAAGGCCACAAGCACATGGTTGACCGAGCTGTGGCCTCTCTGGCTTCTTGAAAGCAAAACACCGTAGTGCAGAGAAACAGATGTCCTCATCACAGAGCTAATGCAGGCCAAACAGGTGACACCTTTAACTAAGCCTTCCTCCATGTTATCCACCTGAGAAATGCTGTCTTACAAAGCGTTTGATTATGAGTCCACTTCCAAAAAGGCAACATCCCTTTGCATTCTGATACCCACTGAAGGGATTTCCTCCTCTCATCCCGCCCAGGTGAATTTTCATTTTGCTAGCAAGCCTCAGATAAATGTTTGATAGCAGGCAGTTATCAGTTTACCACGCGGTAAGCTGCGCATCTCTTCATGAACGCTGTATAGGCTCGTGTCTCTTTCCTAATTTTTGCCATAATGACCAGCAAGAAGAAACCTCATTAGAGCTTACTGATAAGTGTCTTTCCTTAGCTGGAAGTGACTCTGGTTTATGATTCTGCTCCTAGTCCTGGGTACATATTTAGAGGGGCAGGGGGTAAAATTGCCCAGCAAGCGCCGCCGAGCTTCTGAGCTTTCCCCACTCTTTATTAGGGCCTTGAGACAGAGGCTGTTCCTTACCTTAGCTAGTGTGGGTCATGGTGCTCCCTAAGCCAAAGCAAGGGCTAATGGGTCCCTGCAAACAGTATATTTCTGTAGGTAAAGGCTCACTGCAAGAGCTTGAGTTTTAGAAGGGAAAGGAAATCAAATCCTTCAAAATGTGTCTGCTTTGAAGATTAAATCATATTCAGTTCAGCCTATTTGTATATTTAGCACATTTTCTTGGCACAGATATAAATGCAATTCTCATTTCGTTTACACAGCTGCAAATCCCCATCTGAGTTAAAAGAAAAGAGTAAGAGTCAGAGCCTGTTAATCCACCCTGGAAGAGATACTCAATCTTGTAATTCACAGTTTACACTAGACCTTAAGTGCAAGAGACTAAGAGGTTGTCTTTCTACTGTTAGAGTCAGGATGCAGGACTTAAAAACAGACTAATGCAGTTTACTTACAGAAGCCAGTTCTGCCCTGATATGTACTCGCAAAGCATCCCAACACATAGTGGGTAATTAGCTGCTCAGTGGTGAAAGATTACTGTGCTTTCTATCGGGATAATCCATGTCCACAGTTTGCCTTGTATGGCAACCTGGCATCACTGTCAGAGCCTGGATCATGAATGGTCTGTGCATTGGTACAGTGCATAGCAATCCAGAAAAATTCCCTTTTCTTCAAAAGGAAGAGTTTAAGCAAAAAAACTTGTGGGAAGAGAAATGTCATAGGCTAGACAGAACCATCAGAGGCACTGGTTGGAGTTAATTTTGGAGGGTGCCTTTTATACTTGCTCAGGGAGAATTCGGAAGTGATTCAAACCTGCCACTAAGAGCCCAGTCCTAAAAGGAAGAAGGAGAACCAGCAGTTCTCCCCAGTTTCCATCGCTTCTCTACTGATAAAGCCCGTTAGCTGTAAGTTTCTCTCTCTGTATTCATTACTGGTAGACCAGACTATTCTTTCAAGACTTTTTTTACTGAAATATAGCATTTTACTGATGCCATGTTTTTAACTCCAGGACCAAAATATGGCATCTCCATATGGTTACAAAACATATCAGTCAGACTGAACATGGATGTAGAGTTAAACTTTAAAGACACAGTAAAAATCTGCTGTATATTTGAATATTCAGGCTTGCTTAAAATATTTTCCACATGCACAAAACCGTACATGTAACTTTTACTCCTTCTGAGCAAAGCTTGGATCTGCACTCCGGGATCTTGCTGAGAGCTTTCAGGCTTGGATTTGTTTTTTGACAGATGAAAATAAATACCAAGGGTTGATGGATGGAATAGGTCTTTTCAGTGCTGGCGTAGTTTGGAAAGCTGTGTATGTGTGTGGGGGCAGATTGGACTCGATGTCTTCTCAAATGCTGTACAACATGTCAGCTTTGTGCAGAGGGTGCTTTAGCATACAGCTTACTTTGGAGAGGAGTACAGTGGGGAAACCGTGGTCTAGGGCAACGTTATGTTATGATTACCACCTGGATGGTGAAATAATGTTCAGTCAGCCTGTCTACATCAGTGTAAGCTCTAATAGCCATCCTGTGCTGGGAGCAGACTGAGGCCCTACCCTAACAGCACCCAAGGCAATGTCAGAGATAGGAGAAAAAAACCCAGTTTTTAGTATTAGGAGGCATTTCAAAAAATTACAAGACATGAACAGGGGAATAGTCTGCTGCTTTGGCCATGAACTTTGTGTATCCTACACACCAACTTTAGGACAGGGCTGGTGTGATTCTGGGCCAGGGCACTGGAGAACATGTCTATACTGTGAATAACTTAGCTCCCAGCTTTTCTCTCGAGTCGTGGTCGTGGGGTCGTTGACACTGCACATACATTAGCTTACTCCTGGCCTCTCTTGGAATGGATAAACTAGATGCTACCAAGGCAAAAGCTGAGTTAGTTCTGTCCTTCAGGAAGCGTAGTGGAGCCTGAACCTTCCTCAGCCCTGTGCAGCCCTCCACTATCGTGTTCCCGGACACTGCCTACTCCCACATCCCTTATACTACTTTCCAAGGCATGCAACATACACACCTGGTATGGAGCTATAAAAAAACACTCTGGTGGGCTGCAACATAGCTCTCCTAATTTCAGACTCCAAAGCTCAAGAGCGCGGAGGAAGAGTAAACACAAAAGGAATATTAAATGTCTTTGGTGCACATGGGTGCCCGAGGAGGCTCGATGCCAAGTGCTATGCAATGTAGATGAAGCCACTCTCATGCTGGTATCTCTCAGCAGGACAGATACAATTCACACAGTACTGCATGGCCAGGGAATGGAGAGCTCTCTCAGGATTGGATAACTTCGCTGTGTAGCCATAACTGCCTTCTGCCAAAGGCACTTTTCCACCTCTTTCTCTGGCCCAGAGAACTGTCTGGTGTGACCCTTGGAGTGATGCCTGGGCAGTTCTGTACACCTTCTGATTTGTGGGAACTGCTTTAGAGATGGTGTCCTCAGCAACTGCTAACCAGTGCTCCTCCAGTATCTGAGACTTGGTGGTGAGACATCATATAACTCTCATCTAAGACTTACTTGACAGAGGAAATTGCAGAAATGGGGAGTTTCAAAATCAAACTTCCTCCTTCAGGAGTCTAATAATGCCTATAAATATATGAAATAGTCTTTGATTAGAACCTCCTAACTGCTAGTTATTTCCCTGGAGAATGGCTGTTTAGAGCTTTGCTCATTCTTCTGTATTTTCACTCCCAACAAACTGGAGGTTGTTATTTTGGGGCTGCATTCAAAAACATCCATATGTGAAGAACGTAAGTTGCTTTCAGAACAAAAATAAGTCATGATTACGTACATGCTTTAAAATTCAGTCAGTCCTTATCTGCTTGAAGCAGCATTTGAGCACTTTGATCTTTTACAGTATTTACCCAGCAACTCAGTCAGCAAAGCACCTGAGAAGGATGTTCTGTAGCCATTACTGTCTTTTCAGACACATATTGGCTCGTTTAGACACTGTCCTAGTCTATGAGGAAACTGATTGCAAACCCTAATTCTCCCAATGAATTGCTTAGGGATCTAACTCGAGATGGGCCACATGGGCAGCTCTCCTCCTCTCCTATAATATCTGCCTGGAGCATCTTCTGCCTCTTTCCCCTTCCCTCTCGCCTTGCAAGAGGTGCCAGCTGTACCTTACTGGCAGTACCCTAGCTGGCTGTACCCCAGCCAGCTGTACCTGCCTGTACCCTCACCAGCTGCCTTTGCAGCTTGAGGGGAGTGGAAGGACACAGATGGGACAGGCTGTGGAGGCTGCTATTAGCCTTAATGATCTGGACTGTTTCCTCTGGGGGATAAGAAAGGTGAAGGACGGAGGTTTAAAAATAACAGTTGTCAGGAGAGATAAACTGCTTTAAATTTTAAAAACTGGCTCAACGGGCTAATTGCCAGGAGTGAGAGTTTACTGAAGTGGTGGATCACTTTGACAACTGAGATCCATTTTGGAGCTGAATAACATTTTCTGTGTTTTTCTTTCCATTTTACATCAATCCAGTAGTTAACTCACTCAAAACTAAGATGCAGAATAGACACTGAAAAAGGGAAGTTTGTTTTTCTCTTTGAAGTCAGGACTAACAATTAGGCTGTGATCTTCAATTCCGATGAACTCCAAAAGGAAAACCATTTGCATTAGCATGTTTTCTTTGGAGAACAAATCATATGTTTTGATGTAAAATATTTTGATAAGTGATTCCTGTCCAGCTCATGCAATATAATTTGACTTAGCTAATAATACCAATTTAAATGTTAGTTTTCTGGACTCTAAGATGTTTCCTAATCTTTGTCCAAAATGATCTTTACATAGATCAGGATTTTTTAAAAAAATATACATATTTAGAGAATTGGAAATGGCAGTTCCAATATGCTAACATGTTTAAGCACATGCACAGTTTATTCTCATGATTAGCAAAAAGAAATACCTTATTTATTCTTCAGCTTGTAGCTAGTTGCAAATCTAACTGTTGAGTAGTCAGAAAGAATCCGCTCTCTTTTTCCCAGAGAAGCAATTTAAAAGTAAAAATGAAAAAAAAAAAACACCAAAAAACCCTCAACAAACACCATGAATAACAATAAGAAATTAAACTTTCATGTTCACTTGCTTTAATCACAACTCAATGTGGTGATTTTAAAATCACGTTCATTTTAGCCAGTTGCCCTTGCAATGGTGACCTGACATGTCTGAGGGGAGCAACCAAATATGATCCTGTTATTTGGTCATCCACCTGTTACAAAGCAGGGGTAGACAGGTCCCTGTGCTGAAGAGATATTGAGTTCCCATGTCCTCTGGCTCAGCCAACTCTAACCTTGTGTGCACCATGCCTGTCTTTGTGCTCTGTGGGATCACATTCTTGCCAGAGACATTCAGATGTGCTTCGTTGCCTCGATTGTGGAGCCTGATTAAAGGCGTATGAGAGTTGTACAGCTCCTGTGCGTGATCTTTATGTGTGGTCCTTTTTTGCTATGCCAAGGAGTTAGTTGTCTCTGTAAGAATCAATCAATAACCTCCCATCCAGCCTTGCTCAGTACGCTCTGGTTCAGTACACTGTGGACTCGAAATGCCTTTCCAAGTACAGCAACCTTATGATGCAGTGCTTAATGTTTCTCGATCATGTAGCCAAGTAAGTTAGAAAGATTGATCGTCTTGTCTTTTCATGTTGCTGTAGCTCTGGTCTGAGTGATGGGTGAATCCTGCCTCTCCTGAGCTAAATTCACGCTCAGAATCTCTCCTTGCCAACTTCTCTGCCAGCCTTTTGCTGACTCCTCCAGCTTTTTCCACTGATAGGTCTGCCTGCACAGTCAGTTCACAGACTCCTAAAAAGGCTTTGGTTACAAGTCCCCAGATCTGTCCCAGGCACAGCACTGTTTCAATCTGAGAAAGTCACTGCTGAGTTGACTTCTGCTGTCCCTGAGGGCTTTGTAACTGTGGCTCCTCATCTTAGATGTGAACAGTGTTTTTTTCTAACTCCCAGCAAACATGTCTCAGCAGCAGTGAGGATGTAGGGACCCCATGTTCCCTAAGTAAGGATGCGTCCTTAGAACTCTTGCAGATGAACGCAGTGCCCTGGACTGGAGATATACTCTGGGCTGCTTTTCAGGGGAATTTGAAGAGGAGCACTTACACCTCCTCAAGAACTGTCTACTCCTCCCCTCCTACCGACTGTGGGAGAAAAGGGAAGTGCCCATATTTTAATTAAGAATCAGGCTCAGTTAAGTCAAACTGTTATTTTAGGACATATGGTGTAAGCATATATTTGGGTGATGCTGTACCAGAGAAATCAGACCTCGATCATCACAGATGAAGTTTCCTTGGGACATGTCCTTCATTTCAGCTCTGTCCAGGTGACATCAGGAGTAAGGGCAAAACATCCAGGGCTTTGCCTTAGGAAAGCCAGGAGAAGTGGTACCTGCAAGGCAGGTGTGGGGCAAGGTAGGTCAGTACTTTCCAACCTTGCAGGAGCACTAGAAGTGAGATATCTAGGTGGCTATGAAGTCTTCAGATACCTCAGGAAGGGGAGCTGCAGAAACCCCTTAGGAAGATGGATAAGTGCTCTCCCACATTAGTCAGCATCTAAATTTAGTGGCTTAGCCCTTGCTGAATGACATGTAATCAGACCTCTACCTTAATACTGTATTGTATTGTTATGCTGCATCAAGAATAATCATCACATATGTGTGATTAATATAACAATACTAATGCAGTTTATTATAATATTATTTTCTTCCAAGAGGCAACAGATATGGGTGTATGTAGTAGTGAAAAGACAAAATATTAAAGGCAGACTTCAAACTTTCTCAAAAAATGAGTCATCTTGAGGTGGGTCAAAAGATTGCTATATATATATGTTTGTTATGAACTCTATGATAACTGCAGTTCACCAGCTTACTTTTTAGATGAGTGTAGTTGTTCTTTCAGTTTCCTACGTAACAGGGTGATTTGGGATTTTTTTTTCGGCCGAAAGGCTTTAATTTTTAGAAGTATAGTTCTTAAAAATGTGAAAGGTATATCTGAAAAAAAACAAAACTAAATGACTCAATAATCACAACATCCTCTCCAAGATGTTGTCAGATATTCCCAGTTTTATAAAAAATTTCATGATGTAATATGAAAGAGATTTTGCAAGATTTCTGAGCTTTCAGTTTTCTTTTTCTTTTTTTTTTTCCTAGAAAGCTATCTTTTGAAAAACTTCAGTATCTTCTTAGGAACAAAAGCCTCGAGGACTAATTTACTCAATTCCCTTTTCCATAGAGAACCACAACATAATACCCAGTTCACAAGCTGTCCCAGCTCCATTCTAAAAGCCTCACCAGTGCTTGCCTCACTAGTCTTATCAGCAGGGGTTACTCTTAGGTTAAATGCATTTGCGGAAAACTTTTGCTCATTTACTCCTTTTTTAATATCATTCGGTACTTTTAACAGCTTCTCTCCCAACCTGGTATTTTCCTCCTGCTGTGTTTAGCTGGAGCCAGACTCAACAGATAAGCTCTTATAGTCTCTCCTTATATGATAGCATTTTTTTTATCTTCCCAAGAAACTCCTCTCTCTGTCTGTTGAATTCACCTTTCCTGAACATGGTTTGACTAGGTTTGAAAGCAGCCTGCCAGCCTAGGTGTTATTGCAGCTGATACCCACTGTCCTTCAGATGTTTGAGCATCTGCAGAACAGATTTTAATTCCCTGAAGAGGTGCCCACATGTATCGTAGGAAGACCTGGACTCAATCACTATTCTCTTAGAAATGTCTTTTTCCATGCTTTATTCCGAAAGGCTTTTCATTTCAGAGGTGAAAAGCAGAACAGTTAATTAACCCATGGGATTCACTTTATCACAGCTGCTGTCATTTCCCTCCCCATTTCCACCAGTCTCATCAAGATGAGATTCCTTTAATGCAACATGTGAAACCTTGAAGGGAGACAGCTTTGGGGGATGCTTGGCTGTAGCAGGTAGCACACTAGGACCCTGTATTGTGTTTTTGGCTCTGACGCTGATTTGATATTAAACGTTAGGCAGATCATTTCTTCTCTGTGTCCCCTCCAACCGTATGTCTATTTTGTCTGTTTATACATTTTCGGTCCTTGGGGTAATGACTGTGTATTATAATGTGTGGAGTAAAGCCTAGTTTAGTGCAGCTTGGATTCAGTGATTCCAGTTGCTGCTGTTTTAAATACTAATAACCGCAACTCAACAAAAAATGTTTTTGAAGTAGGAATTCTCCTCCCATCCCAGCGGCTGATTGCTCTGACGTTATCAGTGCACAATTCTAGTTTAGCTTTACCATTTCAGCCCAAAGCTGAAATACTGCATCATGGGAGCTCAGGGCTTTAAGAATAGCATCTTTCCTATTCACATCAGATCATTCAGCATGTAATCTTTTTATCTCCTGCTGCAATTGCTTCTTGTGGCTAGTCCCATCTTCTATTGCAGCATTATTTGAAGTGATTAGCTCTGACAGATTCTTAAATTCTGACTCCTAAAGTTGATTTTTGGAGGTATTGAGCTGCGATTCTTCATGATACATTTCCCCCCAGATTGCGATCAAAAATGGAGTGGTGATTGTTGTTTGTTTGAAGTTGAATCTTATTTCCCTTTAGGCATCTGAATAAGGCAGTTTTCTGGAGCTTGATACCCACAGAGGAAATACAAGATTAAGAGCTTAATCAAACTGAGAAACAATGCCTGGCCCGAGCCAAATGCCTCTGAGTCTCCTTCTCAGTAGCAGCTTCTGCTTAGAACTGTCTGTAACAAAATTCCCAGTCATGAATTTTCCAAAGAAGTATTTTTTATCATGTTGTCATGCCCAGTCACTGAAACTGAGGATTTTTTTCAGGGTTATACCATCTGTGTTGAAACTGTCCTTGAGGGAGGTTAGTTGTCATTGAACACCTCACGGTGTACTTTTTGCTGTTGTTGAAACAGAGACACACCCCCCGAGTAGACTCATATAGGTGCAGGAATAGAAGAATATTTGCTATTCCAAAACCTTTTAAGGATGTAAAAAAAACATTTAGTCTCCATATTCAGCCTGAAGTGTATCTTGAAGACATTGGGGACAGTGAGCAGATTCCCATCTTAAATGAATCACAGACTTTTTTACTGGCCTGTAGTGATGTTCTGCATCTATGTGGTCTTCTTATCCAAAGAACTTGCGAATATCTTTACAGCCTATACATATGATGTGATCCAAAGTCAACAGCAGGTCTTACTACTTACTTCAAAGTCTTTCGATTAGGAAGATCTGTATACAGCAGGAATTACTTTAGGAAATTCACATCTGGTTTGAAATGTGGCATCTGTTTAACAGCCTGCAGAAAGCTTTCGGATTGGGAGTGAAAAAAAATATTCCAGCCCAAACTGCAATTAAAGTTTGCCAGACTGGGATCTGGCCAGGACAGAACTCACTTCTCACTGCTCTTTGAGAAGGTGCTTTTTTGTTTGCAAATGTTCATAAATGTTAAATACCCAGGGTTTTTGTCTGATCAGAATTCAGATGGTCTTTTGATACCTGAATGTCCACCTCCTATTAAAGACTTTATTACATTTCTGAGAACAGAAAATTGTACAGTTACACCAAGCAGCAGGAAAAGAAATGTCTATTTTGTGAGTAAGAGCTAGACTGAAACTGATCACTTGCAGTAATACTGTGACTGGAGGTCCGGGAAAAAGACAAAACTCTAAATTAAAATGCCAAGGATCATACAAAAAAAGACAAGGTGTTTCTTTAAATGGGAAACAAGAATTGTGATAAACCAATATATACGTTTTTCAAACATTTGGAAAGTTACTCTGTTGCAACTTTTGGACTGCAAGAGATGGGAGAAGTCTGTATTCTCATCTGGAACAGCTGATAGTTGCTTTGCAAGGGGCAGGACAAAAGGCTGTGCTTTATTTTAATCATCCCTCTGCACTATATTTTAATTCTCCCTCTGGCTCTAGCTGGTTGTGAAAGCCACCTAATTGGCAACTAGAAGACTGAAATCTTCCACTTACACACAAAATTGCTACAGCTGTGATAGCAGTAAGGCAAGATACTTACCACCAGGAGAGGACCGTGGAGGAAAATGCTTAGACTAAGTGAAAAAGGTGCTGTTCATCATCCATTTGATCCATTCAATTCCATTGAAAACATGTATCAGGAGGCTGTGATGTTGGCATCTGTCCATTGTGTTAAGGATCCTCTCCATCCACCTCTTTTTGTTTAGCTCAATGAAAAATCCAGCAGGCAGGAACCACTTCCAGTTACTAATAACCAAGGCTGGGTTTGAATAAGTGACTGGCAGAGGAAAGTATTAGCACTTCCTAATTTCAGTTTCATTTTTTTGTAAGGACTCTCTTAACCTGTAATCTCTTGCATTGTTGGGGGTTTGACTATTACTCTTTTCTAAAGATGAAACATCAGGTTTTTATGTGACTATTTTACTTAACATCTATGGTGAGAGAAGAAATACTTCAGGCAGGCTCAGCAGTTTGAGGCAAATGGAAGATACTAGCAGTTTATTATCTAGGCCATCATCAAGGTCCTTGGACAGTACTCCCCATCCACTGGACCAGTATGATCTGACATGTGTGGTTTCAAATCTGATGGCAACCTGTCTCTGGTAAGCTTGTCCTGCAGTCTTTCCCTGGTGAGGTGCCCTCATCCCTTGCCTTACCTTGACACTGGTGATATCTTCTGTCCTGGAGTGATTCAGACCATAGGGCTAGGTCACAGAAAAAAAATAAATAAATTAGTTTTCCACTGATTTTGGTCTCTAAAGAAAACATACTGAAGGGTCACATGAGCCCTAGTCCCATCAGAACCTAGCTGTTGGTAGAGACAAAGACAGAAAAATCTTTTACAGCGTGTTATCCTCAGATGGTGCTTGAGAAACATCAGATTGTGACCAGGGAAATGACTGCCAAGCCGCTTGTTTCCTAACCTCCTCCCACGTGCTGCTCTGCTGATGTAGGAGCAGGAAAATACACTCACAGATGGAATAAACAAAACCAGTAGATGCATTTCTGGTGAATTAATTGTTACCGGATTGTGAATGAAAACCTTCATGATGACATGCAGCATAGGATGTCCTTGAAGCTCTTTCAGAAAGGAAAGGTGGTCCTTGGATTTTTAAAGCTTGTGAAACTGCTCTAAGAGCATTTCTGTTTGAGAAGTTTAGCTCTAGTGGTTCTACACAATAAATTAGGGAGAGGCATTTCTTTGTTACTCTGAGGAAAGTGAGACCGTCAAGGAAATGCATGAGCAAGAGGAATGGAAAACACCACATCAAGATCTTGAGTCAAGAACAGACAGTCAGTCTGGGGTTGACATATCAATTCTTTCAATCTGCCATTGAAAATAGGGCTTAATACTCACTGATAACAGCATTGGCAGAAATATCCTAGGATGATAGGGGATATTTCTGGAGGGGATACAATGAAGTCAGGCAAAATAGCTTGAAGCCATGTACAGTAACCAGAGAGAAAATGTATGTGTGCAGGACAGCAGAAGTCTTATGTGAAGATGAGAAGAGAGCCTTGAATGTATGATATCCTTCATATACATGAGGGTCCTGGATAGAGGTGTTTGGGTGGAATCAAACCATTTGTACAAAGTCCTCTTGTACATTAGACCCCAAAGCCACGTGTCCCAGAGATCGCTGTGCTCCTTAGTGCGCTTGCCCTATCCTTTTCTAAACCAAAACCCAGCCCATCAACAAGCCCTTGTCCTTCCCATGCTAGAGCTCAGTTCAGCTCAGTAGAAGCAGACTAACCATTTTTATTTTTTATTATTGTGGTTGGACTAATTTTCTGCCTACCTAGGGAGTCAAATCAGCAAACCAAGGAGTCTGATGCATGTCAGAAGTATGCATGAGAGGCTACAGGAGGATATGACTTTCCCCCTTCAGCGAAAGGGTTACCCTGGATCCACTGCATAGCAGGGCTGAGTTTGTGTACCTGCAGCTTCTATTACGACAGGAAGTCCTTTTGTGAATTTAAATTGAGGGATTAGGCTAAAGAATTGGCTAACCTAGATTGCAGTGTTGTTTTTTCAGAATTCAAATTTTCTGCCTTTTTTTACCAGATATCTGTACTTTATTTATAAACACATTGCTCAGGTATTGAATTTTAACCTGGTATTTCTATCAGTTTTATTTATTTGTTTGTATGTTTGCTTATTTTCCTAGCAGCCCCTGCTTGTAAATGCAGAATGCAGTGCTATTTATTCTTCTTTAATTCTACATTTCCAAGCAGTTGTAGGTCAGGTTGCAGTCCATACTGTCTTCTTCTCCCTACTGAGGCCATGGTGTTCTGTGATCACTTGGCTTAGAGTCAAGAAATCTGGCCAAGTGCTGCTTTCTCCTCCTTAAGAGATCAGCCTCATACAACACCAAACTCTACACAGCTTGGCTCCTTGTTCCAGCTGGTGCTTGTGAGTGCTCCTAAAAGCACTTCCCTCTACCTACACATGAGGCACTGTCCAAATAGAGCAGAATGGCACTTAGTACTTGTAGGATGAAGTGGAAACTGAGTGAAGGTGTTGAGATTCTCCAACATACTGTATCATTTGCCTTTTGTGCTTCCAGCTGCTATGTTTATAGGAGATTATTTTCACAGATTAAAAGCTAGGGGAGTTGCCTGGGGAGCCTAGAGCAGAGATTTGACCACGTTGTAGTGAAGCTGTGGCCCTCGCTATGGAGTCGTTCTTCCATTCTGCACATACCTCAGAGTTCTCTGTTTTGTTGTTTTCATTGGAAAAGCATTCACAAAATGAAAAGTGACCTCTGTGAAAAAGAGGACTAATATATAGGACACAGCCAAAGCCAGAGAGAGCTACTGGAGCAATGGCACCATCAGGGGTTTAAAGATTTTAGTCTCATGTTGAACTGAGAAGGTTGCTCTTATTTTACTGCATGAGGAAACTACATGAGAACAACTTGCTGTGCTTGTTGAGGGATGCTCATTTGGCTGTGCAGCAACACTGATTTACTCTAGCTGAGGATCCACCCTATTATTCCTCTATGTAGAGAAGAAAATAAAGCTTACAATAACTGTCTCCAATTAACCCTGGAGAGACGAGTACCATTTTCCCCTCTTCTTTCTGTAAAATGCCCTGTCTTGCTTGCCCAGGTCTCTCAAGCATCGTCCTGTGTAGTGCTTGAGGGGTGATGTTATGTGATGAGAGACATATCCAGCATATCAGGGAGGATGGGGAAGGGGCTGCAGCAGGAAGCAGCAGCCATGGAGGCTGGTGTACTCCCTGTGGCAGTGCGGCACTGCCTCTTCCACCCAGGCACTGTAGACCAGAACACACCCAGAATGTCCAGATCCATCTGGCCCAAGGGGGCTGTGGTGAAGGAGTGAGCCAGAGTATTATGTCCCACACACAAGACATGGGATACCTGGCCTGCAGCAAGGGAAAGTGAGGAAATCACAAGTTTACTATTTTAATCACCAGGCTGTATTGTCCTGCCTTCCTCCACCACAGCTTGCGTAAGTCCGAAGCTGCCGAGCTTCCTTTATCCCTGGATATTTTCTGTATCCTTGAGGTATACTTAAAATATGTGGGCTTTCCCCAGCAATATGTGTGAATTGCCTTTCCTGTGGATGTCTCTTCTGCTTGAATATTACAAGACAATGTGGTCATGAAGAGAAACAGATCTACAGTCATTTACCATAAAACATGTAAATAATAGAAAGGACAGTGCTTATAAGTCCAGAGGATCTGCTTGGCTCTAACTGATCTGTAGCTCCACTAAACACTCCTGCTCCCAGCCAGCATAGAATGGGTGACCAGAAAAAAAAAGGAAGAGGGGGAAAACTGGCTGCCAGATTTTTAAGATGCTATTTCCCAGAACTCTTTCTCAGATTTTCTGCTCTTTACATCTCTGTGGGCTCCTGCCTCTGCTTTCCTTTAGTGCCTGCAGAGGCAGCCCCTATTGTTCACCACAGGTCTGCTCTGCTGCCGCCTCACTGCAGGAGACTGGTTCAGGCCCCGGGCTATGAAGAAACCCAGCCACTGTCTGAACATAGAGGCTTTACCTTCAGAAAGCACGGCATTATCCGTAGGGGCGTGGGTGGATTTAGGGGGTATTGTCTGTGCTCTCAGTATGTTCTTCACCTGGCATTGTACAGAGAGCAGAGCACTTCTCACCACTTACTCCAAGATGTGTCTGGGCACTGGGGGTCTTGGCTTCTGCAGACAACATAAGGATGCAAACAGAGCCTGGCTTATTGCAATCAGGATTGAGAGCTCACAGTCTTAAGACTGGCAGGCTAATGGACAACAAATCTGTTTGCCAGCTTTGCCCCCTATCTGTGAAGCATCCCTGAGCCTGCAGTTGGGACTTTGCCCCCTCCCCTATCCCCGTTTGGGCCAGCTCAAACAAAGATACATTGCTTATCTGGCTGAGCTTAACCCTCTTCATGACCATCTTAATAAGCTCTGAGTCTGCTTTAAATCAATTTTGCTGCATTGAGTTCTTTACTGAGCTGGGATGAATTAGTGTGGTTTTTACAGTCACCAGAGGATATACTCATAATTTATTTTGGTTGTTCCAGTTAACTCTCTAATTCCCCTCAGTTTTTCTCCTGCCACCTTCTGCACTCCAGGTTTTCCTCCCACTTCTTGTTTCCCAAGCATTACCCTTGCTGTGAAACCCCATTTGCTGAATTTAAGCATCCGCAGTCAGAATGGTGACCTGGGTCCTTAGCAGCTGTACCACTGCTCAAGCATCCACATCTCTGCCCGGCTGTTCCTTCCTCACACAGCCCTTGTTGCTGCAGCCCGTGTCTTTGGGCCTCTCACCCCAGCACAACTAGATCATCTGAGAAAAATTCCGACAAACACTAAATGGAACTACTTGCAAAATTGAGTCAAGATCAACAAATAATTTTGTGTAGAAAAGAAAAAGTGTGAAGAGAAGGAGGAATTTTGAAAATGCCATGCAATGTCACATAGATGTGTGAAAAATTAGATGTTCCATTCTGGAAAAGCCTAAATTGCATCAAAGCTTTTCAGAGTGACTTCAGATTTTCAAACAGCATTCCAACCACTGAATTTCAAAACAGTGGGTTTTGATTGAATAGTTGGCTAACATTTTTGTTTATAAATAAATAAATAAATGAAAAAGTAAGATTTGCAGAAGATTCACTAGACAATAGTGAAGCTTTTTCTCCTCACCAAAGCAAAAACGCTTCAGGATGATCTGAAATAACATTTTTCTTGGTTTTACTTTTTTTGTTGAGAAAAATATATGTAAAATTTTCTCCTTCAGTTTGACCCATACAATCGCCTCTACCTCTCCTAGTATTTACCCCACTGAAATGGCACTCTAAGAAGGACCCTCTTTCACCCAATCCCCATCAGGCCCTTGATTTGCACCATTTTAAACAGAATTTTTAACAGCTTCTTTCACCTTAGGTTATGGGGACCACTCCTCGAGAGAGACTGACTTTGCTAGACTAACAGTAGCCTTTGCAGATCCACCCAGTAGGCACAGCTAGAGTTTAATTATAACATGAAGAGATTTGAAGTTAATGTAATGCACTTCTTAATAGAGCCAAGCCTAGAGATAACACCTTTCAGCACATAGTTCCTCATTCAGAGAATGAAGCGGGTGACCCACTCCATGGCAGTTTAAAATTAAAATGGAAATGATTTTTCTCATTCATCCATCGTGATATTCTCACTTTAAAAAAGCTGAGGCCGGCAAGAAAAAAGATATGATGTATTTTTAAATTCTATTTCCATTATGCTGTGAATTAATTTTCATGGAAATACTGAGAAAGTACTTAGAATCATAGAATGAGTCTGGTTGGAAGAGACCTTTAAGATCATCAAGTCCCGCTGCTAACCCAGCACTGCCAAGTCCACCAGGGATAGTGACTCCACCACTTCCCTGGGCAGCCTGTTCCAGTGCTTGATAACCTTTTTGGTGAACAAATGTTTCCTAATACCCAACCTAAATCTTCCCCAGTGCAACTTGAGGCTGTTTCCTCTCATTCTGTTGCTTGTTACCTGAGAGAACAAACTGACCCCCACCTCCCTACAACCTCCTTTCAGGTATTTGTAGAGAGTGAAAAGGTCTCCCCCTCAGCCTCCTTTTCTCCAGGCTAAACAACCCCAGTTCCCTCAGCCACTCCTCTTAAGACTGGTGCTCTAGACCCTTTAGCAGTTTTGCTACCCTTCTTTGAACATGCTCCAGCACTTCAATGTCTTTCCTGCAGTGAGCGGCCCAAAACTGAACCTGGTATCTGAGGTGCGGCCTCACCAGTGCCAAGTGCAGAGGTCAGTCACTTCCCTAGTCCTGCTGGCCACACTATTTCTAATAGAAGCTAGGATGCCTTCTTGGCCACCTGGGCACTTTCTGGCTCATACTCAGCTGGCTGTTGACCAACACCTCCAGGCCCTTTGCTGCTGGGCAGCTTTCCAGACGATCTTCCCCAAGCTTGTAGCATGGCCTGGGATTGTTGTGACCCAGATGCAGAAGCTGGTGCTCAGCCTTGTTGAATCTCATGTCATTGGCCTCATTCCATTGATCCAACTTGTCCAGATCCCTCTGTAGACCCTGTCTACCCTCAAGCAGATCAACACTCCCACCTAACTTGGTGCTGTCTCTAGACTTACTGAGAGTGCCCTCAATCCCTTCATCCAGACCATTGATGAAGATATTAAGCAGAACAGGCCTGAATACTGAGTCCTGGGGAACATCACTTGTGACTGGCCACCAACTTGATTTAACTCCATTTATCATGGGATTTAGTTCCATTCACCATTTAGGAGAGAGCCCAGAAAAAGGAGGATGAAAAAAAAGGACAAATTTTGTGTTGTTTATGGGAATGTGAAAGAGAAGACTCTGTGATTTGTTTCTGAAACGAAGTGCTAGTTCTTTGAGCCAGGAGCATTCCTAGCAACCTCCTGGCATTCCCAGTAGTTAGTTTTCCAACTGGGACCTGCTGTGCAGAGCATGTGCCTAGCCTGGCTTGCCCAAAGACATTCTTGCTTAAAATGAGCCCGTCCAACCCTGGCCAGCAACATACACAGCCACAGCAGCACAGCCAGGCTGTCCATGACAGAACCAGGTTCTGCCCTGCCCTGCCCCAGGAATGATCTGTTCTAGCTCACCTGCATCCATTTCTGCACATCACGGCTTGCACCATGGTCTCACCTTCAGCACACAAAGATGTCAAAGAAAACGTGACTTAAAGGGCTAGAAGTGTCACCCCACAAAGCTGGGAGACTGACCTTAGGATCTGAGTTCGTCTGACAGCCGCAGTTCCCGATCCTCTGAAGGATTTGTGGCATTTCTTCCTCCATCATCCATTTAGTCTCTCTTATCAGATCCACTTTGCTAATTAGCATGCTTATTGTGGCCTGCTTGCTTCTTTTGAAATGTGCTAAGATACATAGTTCTTGAAAAAGCTCACTAATGAAATTGCAACACCTGAAATTACCTGCAGTAATAGCTGCAACTTGGGTCCAACAGCAGCGAGCCAGGCTATCATATCACATCCTCCCACTATGAGCAGGCAGACATCCTCTGCCTCCCAAAGAGCTTTGCCTACTAAGCTGTAGCACCTGGCCCTCCACAGCAAAAGAGTGCTCATCACAACTAGGCAGCAACAGCGTTTCCAACACACGCTCAGAAACGTGTCTTTTACTATGAGGGACTATTGAGTACAGCTGCTGAAAATCACTGGGGAATCCGTAAACTCCAAGGTTAAAATCATTTTACCTCCTTTCTTGTAATTTTCTTTTAGTATCTAAATCTGCTATTCTTGTAGGACTTAGTCAAGACCCACCTCATCTTTCTCACCAGCACATGCCTTGCACGCTGCTGAAATCAAACACAAATGCTGTGAAACCTGGATCGCTGCATGTCTCCTGAAGCAGATATCAAACTAAGGGCATAGGCAGTATGAAGCAGATAAGCCACTGCAGCTAAAACCAAAACATTGTGTTTTAATCAGCACCTGCCTCCTTGCCTGATAAGGAGGACACCTGTTTGCAGGTTCTTCCACTTTCTTGCGACCTACGCGTCAGCCCCTGCATTCTCACTCAGATCACACAGCATCTGCATGATCTGAATCACATAATCAGAGTTTATTCATTGTCACATGGCTGGAGCAAACCCACACTTGTCACTTGACATATCTGCAGCTTAACCCAGGATGAGGGAAACATCGCCACGTTAGGCAGCAATTGGAAGCTCCTTCTCCTGAGGTTCTCATGGAACACAGGGACCTGACGAAGCTGGTAAGGCCTTCAGGCAACTCTGTACCAATGAGTGCACCAGCCATGTCAGCACGAAACCAAGTGGCCTCAAAAAACCTTTGTCTCAAGCCAACACAGAAGAGGAACAGGACAGCTGAACCCAAAACCAAGCCTTTTTTTCCACCTTTGAGATGGGCAGCAATGCTCTCCAATCAACTTAGAAAAAGGAGCTCCATCTCTACTTTTTAAAAGAGTAGCCAGTCTATCTGCTTACCCCTGGAAGTGTACCCCTAAACTCTCTCTACTCCTTTAGCTAGATCCCAGCTGCAGTGTTACCTGGGGTTTAGGCTCTCAGGGAGATTTTTGCCATCTGTGCCTTATTTCCTCACTGATTTAAAAATATCTGTATGTCCCATTACTCTTTGCTAGGTGCAGCTTTCTGTGACCCCACAGAACATTTGCAGCGTGGTGATGAATTGCACAGCTCAGACCACACGTCATGGTGTGGCAAAAGCATGAAATAGGGGAGAAGGTGAGCTGGGAGTCTAATGTTTGGGATTTGCAGGTGCCCATCTATGAAACAGGGACCTGAAAAGGGATGGTGAGATTTCATCATCACTCCTGAGCTAATGTCCGCGCCTCCTGGCTCACCTTGCTCACGTCTGACTCACTCCATGATGATTGCTTGCATTCCCCTTCCTGCTCCATGTCAGTTTCTCGCTTGATCGTGTGAACAAGTGGAGGTGTCATCCTGCGTGGCTACACATCAGTGACTCCAAACAGCACCTCTGCCACTGTGGCATCCTTGTTAATGCTGGTGCTGCCTTAGTCTTACAGGCGCACGACCGTGAGGGCTGGAGGCAGAGTATTTGCTTGCTGAGGCTAGCCACAGTGTCAGAGGGAGGAGAGGTGATGGTGAAGTGCAGTGGAAGGAAGAGAAGCTCCTCATTGCATGGAGTAGGGCAGGAGGATCAGAGGGTGGTGGAATGCAGTGTACTTCTCTCACTTGAGTTTGAAGCCATATCGCAGCAAATAGTCCATAGGACCTCGGAGAACCTGGTCTTGAAGAGGCAAGAGGGGTCAAGGAGGTGATTGGAGGTCCCTTGACCCTGCAGCCCATAGAATTGGGGCTGAGCTGGGACCTGCTGCCTCCCTGACAGCTCCCTGCCACTGCCCTTTGTCTTGCTGGATGCCACTCCAAACCTCAACGCTGGGACTTTGACCATAGTGTAATATCCATCCTTTCAGCCCAAAGCATTTGGGAACATGTGTGGTTAAACACCTGGCTAAAACCAGCTTGAGAAATGGCCACATCATGTCATCTGTCCTTTAAATAGAATTATATATATGCTGTGCATACATGCAATGGCCCCAGCTCACTCAGATTCACCAAAAGAAACAGAGACAGCAGACATTTGACAACTATTTCTGCAGATGGTGTAACTAGATATTATTATTCTTTCATGTTTGTCTTCTTTAGAGAAATGTGATGTAATTGCACCAGTATTTGCAAGGCAGCTTTAAGTCGTCTTGTAAAATATGGAGAGTAAAATTCCTTTACCTAAATTATATATGTAGATTACTTTTGATTCTTCATCTCTATTTCTCCTCAATTGCTTGTTCCCTTCTTTTTTTCTCCTCTCACATTGCCCTAAAAATGTACTTTTCCTTTGTCCCCTGTATTTCCACTTCCCTTCTTCCCTCCCTTTCTCCCTGCCCCCATCTTCTTCTCCTTTTTTTTTCTTTTTTTTTGTTTCATCTGGCTGTCCTAAGGAAGTAAGACATAAGATAATGTTATCTGGTCACCAGTCTTCCTAGTTTCTACAGTGAAAGTCAAAAAGATAACAAATTCTTACAAGTTGCATGAAAATCGATGACCAAAGGAAGATATCCCAGCTGGGAACTTGCTGAGGGAAAGGCCCCAGTGCACATCTAACAGGGTTTTTTTCCAGTTCGATGTGCTGTCAAGCCAAACTACAAATGGCTATCAGCCAGATGATCACGGTCTGTGTTGTGTGGGCTCTAAGTGGAAATGGAGATGGAGACAGTGGGTACAAGTTTATAGGAACTTACATTGCATTCTTTCTGCTATCCGTTGGTCGATTTGTGTTCTAAATTTCCTAGAAGACATTTTATTAAAATGAAAATAAACAAACCCTCTACATACATCTGGTTTATGGGAAAAAAAAAAAAATCTAATGCTGAGAAAGGAAAAACACAAGAATGAAAGAACATAGAGAGAAAAAGACTTTGGGTCTAAATGCCTGCTCAGAATTGTGAGCAAAGAAACTGTTTCCTGCTGTTTCAATCTTGTTTTGTCCAAGGAAAGAGGTTTTCATGTACCTTCTTTGAAAATAAAGCAGGGCTGCGGTAAGGAAATGCAGGGCTTCGTATTAGCTTTTTTCTCCTAAATGAAACAGTCCACAGGACACTTAAAATTGGCTAACCATGCAAGTCAAAAAGGGATAATAGCTTTGTGAAGTGAACCAAAATGATACCGACATTGCACAGACCTGGTGTATGTGCATTGTCTTAACGCTCCACTTCTGTTTATTTTATACGTATTGCCGCGTCAGAGCTCTGACAAAGCTGGAGCTGAGCTTCCATTCCCCTAGAAACTCTTAACCCTCCCAAGACTGACAGTCTTGTTCAAATGAACAGAGATGAGACAGATGGAGGTCCATCCTCTTGACCTTTCCCCATGCTTGCTCTCTCCCCCTGCCCTGCACTACAATTTCTAAGCTCTCCTGTCTTCCAGTGGCATCCAGACTGGAGTACTGGTGGTTCCAGAGCATTAAACTGGGGTCTAGAAAATTCCCAATTGCACTTTGAACTACAAAATGTTAATGGCTGAGAAGCTTTGGGTTCACTGTCTGTCCCTTCTGATTTTGAGGTGTGTTGGTCTTTTTTTTTTGTCGGATTTGTATCTCCTAAAACAAAAAGTTTGGTTGTTTTTTCTTTAATTGAAATTAAGATGGTCATCTAGTTCATGGTGTCTGGGGTCTGGGCTTTAGAAAAGAAGTATCCCAGATCACAGATAAAGATTGTGATAAAGTTTTATTAGTACTGGCATCTGCTTTAGTACACGTCCTCTGAGATTTCTGCTCTTGTCCTGAATCTGTAGTTTCATAGTTGCCAAAGAGCTTTCTTGACTCCAAACGTGGGGGACTTTACCCTCATAGTGATGAAGAGGATTTCTGATGCCAAGAAAGAAAATCCTACAGATTGAGTGCACCGTGACTCAGTCCAAAATGGAGTCACAGTTTATTTTGCTTCCCAAGTTGTCTCAATAACTTCATCCAAAGTTCCAGCTCCATGAATGTTGATAAACCCATTTCTCAGATTTCAGATGCCTTTTGTCTCATTGATACACTGGACACTATCTGGTGGCTGAAGTGTTAAGGAAGTTTCTTTTATTGAATTATATTTTCATTGTCTCTACAATTCCCCATCCCACATCCCCTCAGGATTTTATAACCTCCATGCTCTATTTTGGCTAGTGATGTCAGAAGCAGAGCTGTTACCATGGAGAAGAAGGGGACAGACTCTACTGAGACAGACACAAACATAGCCCAAATCTACATCAAGCTTGTAATTCATCAGTCAAATTGCATGTCATCATTAATGGCTTGCAAAAGGGGTCATCAATAATTTTTCATTTTAATGTATGTGGTGGTGGTGAAGTTTATTAAAAACTTTGTGAAAGCCTGTCTAATGTCTACATCAGACGAAGCTACGACACATGTGATTAATGAACGAGCGGAACAATATTAGGCACTCTCTCAAGAACGGCTACAAGAACACGGCTATAGAAACCAAGCTGGGAGGCTGGAGTTTTTCACTGAAAGCAAACACAATTGCTCGTTGCATACTAGTACCACTGTTGCAATGATACATAGATAATGCAAGGAGCTCCTTAAATGGTGAGTAGAGAGCAAACTCAATGGCTCTAGGTTGCATAAAGGGCATCTCCATGAGGACGCACTGATGCATTTCAACACATTGCTGCTTTTCTTTCTGTTGTTTTGTTCATTTTTAATTTCGCTTGTTATGTGAAACATTTCACTCCTGCAAAACTCTGTTTTGTCAATAGCTGTTTAAACTTCTTCCTCTTCCATTGCTCTAGGAGCATTTTCATAGGGTGAAAACTCCACGGTAGCCTTTGCTTGCATGGAGAGGTAAGCTCAGTACCAGGCCAAAGATGTAGGAACATCGTTTGACTCCAGAACAGTGACCTCACATATATGTACTGGCCAAAAAACTGTTTAAGATCACTGGGAAATCCTATATGCTACCTGCATTTGGGAAAAACAGTTTAGAAACACCAAGAAACCCTTTTTTGGTCATAGAATTCAGCACTGAGATGCTCTGCAAACATGTTCTATGAAAATAACTTTGCACGTTATTTCTCAGGAATAGGAAACATTCTCATCTTATAAATACTAATAACAGAGTTCGGAGTTATTTGTTTTTTCTGTTTCCTTTACGGTTGGGAGGCTTTTTTGCTCATCGCCCAGTTGCTGGAAGCATTTCTCTCTCCTGCAATAAGAAGTCTAAGCTGAAACACCAAATTCAACTCACAACCCGACATATGCAGAAGTGTATCCAGTTCACTCTCCTATAATTTTACAATGTTTTGAAAACTATTCAAGCATGAAAATGCAGTTAAAATGACAGCAGTAAGAACTCTTTGAATCTTGGCAAAAAATGCTCATTATTGCACAGTGGAACTTCTTGCTGAGGTGTTGTGGAAGCTATAACTGGGTTCTCCAGTGACTGTTAAACTTAGTCACCAAGAACCATCTCCCAGGTCAGGGATTTCTGTAACCACTGATTTTTGAAAGGGTTCTCCCAAGGCCAGACCACTCAATATTTACCCTGCATGTTAGACTCTTCCTTATGCATGCAAAACTGTCTGCTGGGAGGGACGAAGGAAAGCTGGATCTTGGATTTGCACCACCACAGCTGTTTGTACCTTATATTCACCTTGGCTCCACTGACACGAATCACGTGAACCTACTTTGGAAATCCTGACGCTCGTTTCTGTTACCACGTTGGATGCACAGAGGGAGAAGTGTGGATCTGCTAACAGGTGTCCTTTTCATCTTGCAGCTCACTGCTGTGAATGTAACCACTCTGTAACAGCTTATGTAGTTGTAATTGTCTTTAGGATCCAGGATCCCAGAGACCACTCTTCTGTGAATATGGCCATGCTGAGACCAGGAGCAGTGCTGTTCTTAGAGCCAGAGCGAACACAACGTACCAGCAAAAAGAGCTGAGAACCACTGTCTGGAGGCTGCTACACCACCAGCATTAATCTTCTGAATGGTTTTTAAACAGTTTGACTCCATTTAATGGTCAATACTAGCATGTTTTTCTGTCTTTGAGATTTATATTTGAGAACATTCATTTTTAGGGTTGGTTGGGATTCTAATCATCCCTCTGCTAAATCTGTGTTTTCTGGAATGCAGTAGCACTACCTTTTTTTCCTGAAGGTCTTGACTCCTTGCAACTGGACTTATCCTCTGCCATGAAACAGGGAGTCATGCTCAGGCAAGAAAGAGGTATAGTATCCTTAAGGAACACACCCCACCCTGCTGGAGTAGAGAAAGAAAAAAAAAAAAGCTAATGAAATAATGAAAGACTCCCAATCGTGCTACAGTGCAAAGGAATATCTTGTTCTTTTTGAGATCCATGTGGGAAGCTTAAAATGAATTTGTTTGCTTTAAGGATTTTTAACTCTGTAGTCAAACAGCACCATGTATAACAAATTTGCGGACTGGGGGATCCTGCCACAAATCTGCAGTTCAAAGAGAGGAATACATACATCTCTTTTCCCCCTGTTTATTTCCTTTCCTGACCCCCTATCTCCCAGCTAAGGGAGCATTCTTGCCAATGACTTTTCATCAAGCAAAACCGATTTGTTTGATGGCTGGAACTCATGGAAGCAGGAATAAACATTCCCTATGAAGAACCGCCATAAATTTACTTAAGGATGGGAATTTGTAATGATGAAGCCACATCTTGTACTCAAAAGGCACTTACATAACCAGACTGAGAGTGCCCAGAGACTGTCTGGGAGCCGTTTTTAGAAGAAGAAATGTTTTGTTCTATTATATGGGCTGCCCCAGGAAGATCCTGCTGAGAGGATGTTGTTGCCAAAGGGTGTCCTAAGTGGGTACTCATGGAATGATCCACTGTGTAAACTGACAGAGACCTGGACACGGCATGGCAAAAACACTGTTGTGGAAAGCTGTATGATTTTTCTTTTAATGCATTTAGAGATGATCCATTTTCTTTCAAGATGAATGCCATCTTCACCAATTTTCATTCCTGACTTTGGTGAAAATGTAGTATCGGAAAATGAAAAAGGTCTTCTTTTCTTCTGAAATCCCATAATTTTTATTTTCTCTATCACAAAGCAAACATTAAGAACTTCATGTTGAAAAAAATGTGAATTTTTATTTCACTATGATTTTTCATTTTCTGATCATGCTTGCCTACCAACAATGCAAAGACCCTTGCCTTTGCCCCCCTCCATTCCTTTTCTCCTGAAATCCACCCTCCTCAGGGTTAGATGTCACTGCCTGAAGACTTTCAGGGCACTGGTTCCCAAGACAATAGATTCACGGTTGCCTCAAAATGAATCATCTGAAAGTGGTCACTGCTGCGTGTCAGAGCCTGCACGCTCAACACAAATTGGGTCTGGCAAATCAAGTATGACTGACTTTTTTCTGAGTCATTTAGTATACCTGCCATTGCTTGTTCCACTCCGTGGTACTCCAGGGCTGTCCTGATGGCCTTGGTACTTGGAGGTAATGATTCCCTCCTCCTTTCTGATTTCAAAAGTTCCTGGGTGTTAACTTAATCAACACACTTGTGTCTCTTTCTACTGCATTCTTCACAATCCCCTGGATATGGGAGCTATGCTGCCACTGCTGCCACACAGCAATAGTTCTTCCAGGTTTGGGTCTGGGTGAAAACTGGTCCCAAGAGGAGACACTGGCCTCCTTTCTTTAAAGATGAGAATCCTCTTGAACAAACAGTTGCTGGAAAACTCATTCTACGACTGTATCTCACACTGGCTTCTAGCACACTGTCACACATTCCACATCAGTGCAGGGCCAAACTAGAGGCCCTCAGGGATGCGCACAAGAAGCTGGAGTGCAGCCTTGGCTCTCCTGGGGCCGAAGATAGACTCTGCCCTGCTAGGCTGTGTCTAGTCCAACTACCTCAAGGATATGACAGCATTCCTTATTAGAGGACAGATAGATTTTAGGTGGAGAGCAAATGTTTAGGAGTAGTCCATATCTCCTAGTAACCAATGTCCTTGTGTTTAAGGGCTAGAGGTCCCTTTGGTGTAGAGGAGGCCAGGGAGAACGCATATTGCTCAATAGCACAATGTACTTATCTTGGTTCATGCTCGCACTTTTTCCAACTTGGCCAAGCATGTGGCTGGCCAACAGCTGGCATGTGTTTGCTGTAAGCGCACAGCAACATTTTTTTATTGGTTGCAAGCTGTGCTTGGCCTCAGTCCAGCCTTGCTCACTGCTGCTCTGTCATCGCTCATGTCTCCCGGGTTTTCTTCCCCAGTCAGGGAACCAAGCCCCATCAGCCAGCTCCTGCTGCACCAAGGCAGTCTCAGATCAATAGCTCCAAAGCTGGATGCCTGCACTGGCCCTGTGTCCTGCTGTGACTCCTAGGGCTGCTGCACTGTCCACTGCTGGGACAACCCTACACTGGCATAACTGTAGGTAGCCCTGTGGCACATGCTAATGATTCCTGTCTTGGTCTGATGGACCTATCCCAGCCCCCATCAAGTACCTGCACTGTCTGCAGAGTCCCTGGTCCCTCCCTAAGCATCTCCTCTCTGACCTTCTTTCTCCAGCCTCACTGGGGTCTCCTCTGTTTCCATCCACAACAACCTCACTCTTGTCCTCTTAGCTATTGTTTTTTACCTCTGGTACCTCTACAATGTCTCTTCCCTGATCTTTCTCCTTGATGTAGTCTTTCCATGACCATTCTTGTATTTTCGTCGACATAATCTGTGGCAACCAATAGCACCAAACACCTAATCTCTCCTGCATCATCTGCCCTTCCTCCTTCTTTCTGTCATGGTCAGTGATGCCACCCTTCTCTGTCCCACAGGTGCCAAAATGCGGTGTGACCTTCAGCACGCTCTTCTGTCTCCTCCTTCCCTGACTTTATAGTTGATTTCCACAGTTTTAGTTCAGCAGTCCAGGGGTGGCAGGATCCTGTGGACTGATCCAGCCCTGGGACTGGGGCTGGTTCTGCACATCTGTACACAGAGCATAAACAGAGGTTTGAGCCAGCTGCTGTGACCAGAAAGCAAGGATTCATTTAAAAAAAAAAAAAAAAAGTATGGTGAGAAATTGCAGCCATTTTCCTATTTTGAGATGTGGGAAATTGCAAGTCTCCCTGGTTATTTATGCTGGTAGTGTTTTCTGCTGGCAGTTCTCAGGGGTCTTTGAAGCTACAGTTTCCTTTGGTGGAGGGACATGGTGATTTATAGATCACAGATGAGTGCACGCATGCGCACGCACACGCAAACTCTTGCATTCATCGTAAGTAGCAAAACCCAAGCAAAGCACCAGAACTTCAGGCAACTGCATAGTCACATAACACTTCCTACCTACAGAAACCTTACTTACAAGTCTTGTGGTGAACTGTCAGAGGTAATGGTGTATGGTCATCTTCACCATCCTAGAAAAATCCATGTCACCAGTCTCTGTCCTGCAAGGCAGACTGTGCCACTGATGATCAGAACCCCTCCAGACAGAGTGAGTCAACTCTGAGCAGTAAAGTATTAGCAAAGCAACCACCATGGATCCACTGGGACTTCTCTAGGAAACCATTTCTGCTTCATTCCCACCGATCTAGCTTTACTCATCCCTACTAATGCAAACTACAACCCTAGGGAAAATAACTAACGAAACATGAAACCGACCTTCACTCCTTATCTGAATGCATTACAAAGATCCCACTCCCTGAAAGCCTCCACCACTGGGGCAGGGTGACCAGCTCATGCTGGGGTACACAACATCTTCTTCAATGCTCTGTCTCTCATTGGTGGCTGCAATACGCTTATACTACGTAAGCAGTCAGAAGGCAGACCTGTTCCACATAAAATAACAAAACACAGTGGGCAGGATCACGGGCACGACAATACTTTAATTTCGGTAATTTGCCAGAAATAAGCTTTTCTTTTTTTTTTTTTCATTAGATGGGGGTTTTCATTCCTCTAAGTGTGGGGTCTCAGAAACACATTTAGCCCTCATAGCACAAAATAAACCTCCCGAATGGGATTGCTGTAGGCTTGAGAACGAGTAAGCGCTTTCCCGCTAAACTGGAACAATCCCAAGTATACTGATTATTATGGATTTTATACAGGTTTTTTTTGGTCGTATAACTACAGAATTTGTCTTCAGGAAAACTGACACAGACATGAAACAAACTCAGATCTCATTTCAAGTAAATATTTAAAGGGACCTCACATCCTTTCTGTTTCTATTTGCACCTTTCTCCAGATCCCATCTTCATCTGCCCAGTAAGTACCGTACCTTTCCATCCATAGGCATAGCTCTGTACAAACAGTAAATAAGAAGCAGAAAATAGGTAGAGTGGCAGAGCCCACTCCCATGAGGGATGAAGCTCATAGCCCCTGTGGCCACCAATAGTGTGGGGAGGGTAGTGCTGCAATGAGGAAAATGACACTGGGCACAGGACCGGTTGTATCCCTCAAATCTACTGGAGATGTTGAGGCCAAGAGAAGAAAAGCCAGGTGTGGGGATTGGAGGCTGGTGAGCTGGGGCTGAGCAGAATACATCCTTATAAAACAGTTAGTATTTCTCCGCTTGCCTCCTTGGAGCCAGTTGCATGTTTTGTCTAAAGCCAATCTCTCATTTGAGCTGCTTGAGAGCAAGCACTGAGGAGCCCCTATTGTAAACTCCATGCAAAAAAAAACACAAAGGAGAGAACCCAGAGTGAAAAATATTTCCATAATAAAACTGTCAAGGGGAAATGACAGACTAGAAACCTTTGTAACGCCAAGTAATTAAGTTAGAAACAGCGACGCCCTCTCCAAAGCACTTGAGATAAACCATCTCTTTAATACTCTAATTGGAGATGAGTAGTTTGGGATGAAATGTGCATGTGGACCAGGGGAGTAGGTGACCCAGGGAAGAGAGCCCAGGAGCTGCAGGGGTTGGGTACATGGCTTGAGCTCCTGCCAAGGAACACAGAAATCCCTGCTCCCCTGCAGGCTTCCCAATGTTCCTTCTACAATCTCTCCAAATTAGGTCACTCCCACACAGACTACACATAACAGCAGCCAACATCGGACCACCCAGGCCAATAGGGAGGAGACTTACCAAGATGAAGAACCACAGATGATATGATGCAAGAGTGGACTGGGCAATAGAAAAGTACTCTCCAGTGGATGAGGGAAAATAAAAGGTCTTCGTGGATGATGGTGGAAGGTCTGAGCTATGGCCTAGTGTGGGGTGGGAAGTTGTCACAGCACAGTGCTCCGTGCATGTACCCAGCCCAGGCTAGAACATGGTCATCCATCACTGCTTCACTGTACCTGCAGCATGGTGGGTCCTCAGCTGGGGTGTTTTCTCACCAGCAGAGGAGGGTTGACTCTTCTAAAAGCATTGACTGGCTCTGCCCAGCTGAGGGTCCTGTCCTCGAGCTTAGCTCTCAATATGGATTTCCCATCAAGGAATGAAATGTGGTGTCAATGCCTCAAATAATTTCTCACTCAAATACTGAGGTTCTCCCTCCTCCTGTGAGCCATTTGGGATTTAATCTTCTCTTTGGGTTTGCAAAGACAGTCTGTCCAACAAGCACAGGAATACCCTCAGGTTGGCTATTCCTCTTCCTCACCACAACTAGAAGAAACCTACCTGGTGGAGAAGAATCACATTTGGTTCAGCTCACAAAGCTTAATGAAGCAGACTGTGGCTCCTGAAAGCCACTCATGTACCACATGGCTCAAATGAAAGGCATGAATTATTGTGGGACTCAGAAGAGGACCCATATTTTTGAACAAATCACCTGTTTTTTTTAGCCCAGACACTGTGGCACAAAAGTGCGCCAAATGAAAAACCAGATAAAACACAGATGTGGAAACCAAGACAACCAAGAACTGATGGACTTTGAATGACCGAAATAGCCCCAACAGATCAATACCAGACTAGGCAACCCAGAAAAATCTTCAGTTTCAAATAGTCCTCTGTTGGATTAAGAGCAAAATCTACTTCCATTTCAGAAGTGATAGAATCATTCACACATAAGGTATAAAATATAAACACCAGACATTTGGTTTTGTGCAGCTACCTGACAAAGACATTAAGTTAGTTGGACTCGCTTGAAGCAGTCTTTTTATATTTTCAAAACACCAAGTTCTGTGCAAGTATTCAGGCTGCCATGGCAACATGGTACATTTGTTCCCAAGTGTCATTTTCCATCACAATTGGGGTTTTTTTTCAGAACTTTGCCTGACTTCAAAACTTTGGTTGCTGGGGAAACATCTTCCTTTAAAGGGAAGCAATTGGTTGTGCCCATCTGTGCCGAGGAAAGGGCTCTTCTTTGAAGACCATGAGTTACAGCAAGGGAGGAGGTGTTAGGGAGGCTAAAAAGATACCCAGAGAAGCAGAGAAAGAGGAAGGAATTGTGCTAAGAAGTGGCTATGGAGGGGCAACACACGCCTTCGTGTCAGGCAGGTGGGACGATCCCTGAGTGGGAGGCTCCAGGCTTAGCAGTGGTGAGCTAATGTGCTTCATTACATCACTGAGGATATTAAATGCTGTTTCGGTGAAAAAAACATTTTGCCTTCGATGTATACTGTGATGCATAGTCCTCACAAGACCTCTACATGAAAGAAACTTGCCACTGGGCTTGTTTAATGCAGGAATTGACTGAAGCAGAGAGATCTTGAGTGAACTACTGAAGGTCACACAGTAAATTAGCAGCTGATACAGGAACAGGCCCCAGGAGGTGTTGTGTTTCGTTCATAAGATCATCATTCCTCTGATATTTAACTTACACTTAAACAGAAACCCATTTACCTTCTGCAGAGAAGCACTTTCTCTCGCTAACATATTGCAGTCCTCACCTCTGCTATTTGTCAATGTATTGGCGGAAACGTGCTGAAGCAGGGACTCCTTTCTTTCCAGACAGGGAGGCCCGGGTCTGCACCCCTCTTGAAATTCTGTTGCAATAGATGGGTTCTCCACCAACAATCATAACAGCTCTTTACCTGGGGTCATTCCCACCTTCCTCTTGACTGGAAGCACGCAAAGGGGACAGCACCACCCTCTCTTGGCTGTCTGTAGGTTCTAGTGGAGTCACACACAGCGAGCTGCTTTGGGAGGCACCAGTGGGCTGCATCCAGCAGAAGGAGTTGTGGAGGAGGCCCCAGAGGGATGGCTGAGTGAGTGCTGAGCAGAAGCTGGCAGCTCTGAGGAAATGCACGGGATGAGGTTGTGCATGTGCCACAGGAATGGGCGCGGGGCAAGGAGAACAAGACAGGATAAAAACAAGCAAAGTGTTGTGAGAGAACGATAGCATGGAGGTGAGCATGGCACACTGCTACTGCTATTGCAGAGACTGAGACTTAAAGCTGGAAAACCAGTACTGGGAAGACTATCCTGCTACAAATCAGTATGGATGGCATGAGTAGGAAAATTAGCTTTCATTTTATTAAAGTTGCTGAGGAGACATAATTGAAGCAGCAGCAAATATTGATTAGCTGGGCAAAAGTCTTCAGAGGGGATTTATTCACTGTGTCACAGGTCACTTGTGGAGCAGAGGTGTTCCGCACAGAGGGCTGTGATTCAGCCCACGAGGAGAGGCAGGCTTGAGATGACAGAATGTTTGGGAAACGAAAAAGAGCGACCAACAGTATGAGTGCGACACTACAGAGGTGAAAATACATGGCATAGGTTTCACTGCCTCTTAAAGAGCAGGGGAGGCTTCAGGAGGGTTAAAAAATATTGTGGATGTGGCATTTGTAGGATGAAGGAAATCTCCATAAGCAGAGCCCGGGATTGAAGAATCTAGATTTCATCCATCCTTCTTTGCTGTTAACTCTTGTGTATCTTGGGCTAAGACATGCTACTTTCCTGTGCCCCAACTCCCTTCTCTGCAGGAGACATGACCGAAGTTCTTTACCACCAAAGAATTTGAAAGGATAGGTGTGTTACCGATTGCAAGGTGCCAAGTCACCACTGGGACTAGGAACCAGTTGAGGACTGTGAAGTGAGATGGCACAGGCATGATTTACAGAAGATCTCCCCTCCTGCCTCTCAGCAGCCTCTGTTAACCTTGTATTTCCCTTGCCTCTACCAGCACCCGTTGATCTTCTTACTGTCTGGGCAGCCTTTAACTGCACCAACAGCCCTTTGCTCTACTGCCACCTTCACATGATGAGTGAGCCCACCAAAGCATCTAGAAAAAACAGAGAAGGTAGTTAATTTAGAGCAATTTGGGCTGTACAGATTTCACGAAGCTCCTGTTGCTCACTGTGGGACCAAGAGCAGAACCATTTACATCCTTTCTTATGTAATTAACAGATGGTTTACATGTTTAAAACAAATTGCCACTTCAATAGGAGTTCTCCAAAGCCCTTGGCCATTGCGCTGCCTGTGAGCCAGCATCTTTCCTGGCCTGGAGATGCTCACAGTAGTTGCTGCTGAAGAGCAAAGCCGATGAGTAGATACAGGGTCAGTACCAGTTATTGCTTGACCAGAGGGCACAACGGGCTTATTAGACTGTCTTGCCATGTCTCCATTTTGCAGCCTGTGTCTCAGTGCCCCAGTTCCAGACTGATGGTGACTCTGATGCCTGTATAGGAGTCACTGGAGATTAGGCTTTGATTTCTTTCCATTTCAGCGGTTCATAGCTGACTGAATAAGCAGACTCAGATGAAAACCCACTGCCTGGATCACCACCTGCCTGTTCCAAATCTGGGTCGCTGTGGCATTTGAAAACACAAACAGTCAACACAACCCTGCCAGGCAAAAGCAAAGAAGGAAAGTAAACCTAAGAAGGGCTCTTGATGTCAGAAGAGAAATATACAGACACAGAAGGCAGCACGCTTTGTCTTTCTCCTGCATTTATTTGTCTTTGATGCTTCCCCCTCAAGGGCACTGAATTTTAACTGCCTCTTCCTTGTTGATGGAGGTGACCAAAAATGGCCTATGTGGACTGTATGTCTGTCAGGGAACGCCCCAGGGGCTGCTCCTCTGAATCCTGGGACATTTTCTTCTGTCCAAGTGATCACAAAAAGCAGCCCAAGGAGTGGTTCCCATGGTGGTAATATGATTTCCAGGGATCGTCCGTGTCCTCAGACTTCTCTTGTCCAGACACTGACTACAAGGAGCTTCCCTCACTGGTCCTGGATGTCTCATGGCTTTGGCAACCCCATGTCATGGCAGGCAGTGTTTGCTGACGTTAAGAGAGCCCAAGGCAGTGCACTGACTCTGCTCTCCCACGAGCAACAAAGAATGTCCCAGGGGAACAGATGAACCAGGTGAAGGAGGTCCTACAGCTCCTGATATACTCCAGCACGTGGTAGAGGTTGAAGAAGACCTCAGGACATCTTTCCTGCCTGCAGATCCCATTGTGGGGGGAGGAGAGTCCTCTCCCATGCTCAAGTGTCTGAGAATTTCCTGGGAGTCTCCTACTCTCAAAGGCAACATTCAGCAGCTGCTGGATGGCCAACAAACAAACAAGCAACTTCTGCAAAACATATCTGGACATCAGCCATGTTAACCATGAGTGCTGCTCTCCCCTGTGGATACAACAGCTGCCCATTGGAATAAACAGGAAACCGTTTTATCCTCTGAGGAGCAAGAAAGGTGAAAGAGTCACAACTGTAAATTGTGTGTCTCTGGGTTTAGGGCATGCAGCATGAGCCACAAACAAATAAGCCTTCTGTTTTTTCTCATAGTGCGGGGACTCAAATGCTGGGCTTCTCCTTCTGAACTGGTTCTCTGACCTTGTGTTACCCTTTCCTCCAGTATAAGAGACAAAAGAGCAGAAGTCCTGGTTTCTCCACTGCGGTTTTGGAAAGCAGTCAAATACTATGGCACAGGGAGGGACTGTAGCAACACACCTGCCAGGTCACGTGAAATACAGGTGTGGATATGCCTTGTCTGAGTCTGCTTGATCACACATGGCTGTTTTGTGTGGTCCTGGCTATGAATATGTGTGGTTCTGCATTTTGCCTTCCTACTAGTTGGTGAAGCTCATCACTTTGAGCCCCTTTGGGATCAACTTTTCTTGGCCATTTTAGAGTGCTTACTCTTTGAGTCTCTTGGAAAGCAAACCAATTTTATATCAAATGAAGGCAGACAGTGAAAATTTGCTTTTGCCCATGGAGCACTTCGATTGCTGGGCTCCTTGGCTGGACCTCTAGGACTTCTCATGTCATACAGGAGGTTAGGTGAGCTGGGCCAAAAGGGGCCTTCTGACCTCAACAACTCAAGTTTCAGTTCAACTCAAGACTGAGGAAGCTTCACCCTCTTTCCACATGATGTATCTTCTGCTGTAAGTTGCATGCGCACTTAATAGTATATAGTAAAGTACTGATACAGAGTGGCAGTAGTGATGTTACTGGGGAAACCATGATACTTTAATTGCCTGACTTCAGAGAAGGTGGGTAAATCAGACATTGTAGTTCCTTTGATGCAGCAACTGTGCTGCTGAAAGATCTGGACTGAGCATCAGGTACATAGGACTCTGCCACTGACCAGTTTGTGAGAAAGCTGCTCCCCTCTTTATGTCCTTTGGTTGTCCTCAACCCAGGCCCTCACCCTTCACCTGCTGGATCCACACAGATGGCAAATCTCTCAGATTGGAGACAGTCTGCACTCCTGGTCAGATCACCAAATATGTCCTCATTACAAAACACAAATAGAAGATAATTGATAATGTTGAATGTACACCTTATTCTGGTGAGAGGGTCTAAGATGGTGATATTACCTGTATGCTAGATGTCTTGTCAACTGTTGCTCTACAAACCTTAAATATATCTTGAGCACTGTGTGCTTAACTCTGTAGTCCTAGTGATGTACTGAAGCTCATGTTTATGATTGTGTGTGACAGAGTCCACAAAGTACCAGGTGCAGCTTGAGACCTGACAGATTCCATCAAGTGAAGGATTTCCAGAAAAGAAACATGCCTACGTATCTATTTATAGATACCTATTTATACCGCAGAGGTGCTGGATGCTGATGAGCACACAGCATGTGGCCAGCTGTGGATAGACTTGCTTTCCACTCAGTAAGCATTTCACGGGTACTTTAACCAAGACAGGCAGGATAATGCTCCTGCTTTCATTCCGACAGTCCAAAAGTGTGTCATACAAATGGCATGTAAAGTAGTGCTGCCCAGCTTTTCTGACCAGTGTGCTTTCTGGCCAAATTGCCCACACAGGACTCTGAGAAAAGGAGAAAAAAAACCCAACCAAAACTGTATTAGAAATAAAAAGGAGCGGTGAGATGCAATAAAGATCAAGAACAGGGAGAGGAGGTGGAGCATCTTGGCTGGATGAAAGCTGAAGGGCAGGGAGGAGAGGGACAGCCAAGAAGCAGCAGATGGTCCAGGGGACATTCTCTGATGTGTGTCCTTTGGTGTCCTGTTCCTAACAGGCAGCCCTGAGAGCTGATCCAGCACATTATACCCCTATGTCCTGCTTGCCTGTGAAGTTAGCAGGCCAGAAAACAGAAGTAGGAGGCTCGTGCTGGGCACTCTGCAAGGTGGCCAGGGACTGACTGCATTGGCCAGGAAGGGGAATAGGAGGGTGTGACCACACAGAGAAGAGAGAGAAGGCATGAGACATGCAGTGGGGTGGAGGAGGAGGTAATGCACTCACTGACATTGCTAGGAGAGACCTGGAGCAGAGGTGTGCAGGAAGGAGGAAGGGGTGTTGCCTTTGCAACAGTGGGATGAAGAGCAGTAGTGGGCATTTGTATATCACAGCTGTGGGAGAGTGAGTGGCATCAGATTTTGAAGGAATCTAGCTCGAAATTAGGGGATATAGGTCATTAGTCAAACTTACTAAAGGACTTGAAACTCAGCACGAGAGACCTCCACCCAGCAGACCACATCACAGGCACTCAGGCCCATGACGTGTGTTGTTCCGTGGGGTGATGTCATGGCAGCATGGCATTGCTGCACCACGGTATGCCTCCCGGAGACTTCTTGCTTTTTCTCCCAGTCTTTTCTGGCACTATCCAAAGAAAAGCACAGAGATTTCTTTCCAAGGGGGTTAGTTCTCAGCCTGGTGAGGGCTGGAGAGGCCCTAGAATATGTTAGTTATTTATGTCAGCAGGTAGACTCTGTCACCGAGATAGTGTTACTGTTGTGCCAGGCACTGCGCAAAATCATGGTATGAGGTGGTCTGTGCTCCAAAAATGTTATTATCCAGGACAGGCAAGGAGATGAAGTAGCTTGCTCAACTGGCCCAGTAAGTCAGTAACAAAAAAGGGGGAAGAGGAGCCCCAGCTTTCTTTGTCTGAGGTCAGTGCTTGGTGGACCAGCTCAGATTGTTTCCCACATTGCCCATATCAGCATATTCTGCTTTCCAGTGTTTATCTCACATCCTTGAGCAACAGCCCTCGGGACTCTTCAGTTTGGTTTTGTTTTATTTTATGGAGGAAGTGGCACTTACAACACTCTCAGAGGTTATGTTTCTGCATTGCAACTGCTCTCATCCTACACAAAGAGGGAAGAGATTTGAGTGGTGCAGATGTGATGACTCAGCTTTACTGGATTTTACAGTAGCGGAGCTCTAGTGACATTTCCACAGAGATATTCTGATGAGCTTGGTGTACGAGGAAAGTGAATGAAATCTAGTGAGGCTGTCCCAAAGTTAGCAACCAAAGAAAACCTTCACTAAGGCCCTTCTCCTCCAATACAGCAGTGCAGCACACGGGAAGGACATGCACATCTACCCAGCTTGAGATGCCTATGATGGATGAACACCTTCTCTATCTAGTTGTCCTTGACCTCCTTGTGTAGTCAACAGAGAGAAAACAAATGCAATTAGGGCACAGTTCTCTAGTTTCTTTTAAACATTTACTTTAGATAAAATAACCTCCTGTTTGGAAGCCCTCAATCCCCTGCACTGACACAAAGAGCGCTTCATTCAGACAGAAGCTGTTAATGCCTGGTCAGGTGAATTCCAATCCAGTCCTTCCACAGAGAACCAAAAAGGCTGACAAGAGTCCAGTGCACTGGATTTTTTTGGAGTGAAAAACTCCCCTCTGTTCATACAGATTAACACACCTCGTGCAGACTTAATGCAGTCTGCGAGTTCTCTGGGAGCCAGTTCATGATGACAAGAAGGTGAGTGACTCCTACACCAGTTCAAGCTTTGAATCAAAGGCACCCGAGCATCCCTGGCAGCTGCCTGCTTTGGAGTAGTTACACTCATCCAACTGTACTTCCCAGGAGACAAGCCACGAGTGAGGAAGTGGCCTCCTGTGCCAGTGACATAACATTGATGTAAGGAAGGGACAAGGTCAGATCTGTAGGCTAGGTAAGGAAATGCCATGCCACTCAGATGCAAAGTGCTTAAGTCTGGTTGGTTTTACTCTCTCTGCTAGCACTGAATTTGAGAAGGGTATTGTTGGTCATCTGACTCTGTGCCAAGTCTTAGCATGCCGGAACCTCAGGGATGACCAAAAAGAGACACCTTCATCAGGAGGATGACCAATCTTTTATCAAATAACTATCATTTGAGGAAAAATCTGGTCACCTTCACCAGGAAGACCATCAATCCCTTATCAAGTAAATATCACCAAGCAGCTACCCTACCGAGAAATGCTGTTCCTCACAAAATTTCCATCTGTAGTGAAATGTTCAAAAGAAGCCATTACTAATCAATGATGTCGAGTTCCCAGATAACACTAGAGCTGTGCACATCCCAGCTCCGCTTCTTGTGATGGAACTGCATACATTAGTTGCTAAAGAATGTTGTTTCAAGCCGTACATACACTTACATAACCATGCACCATATAATCAACCCATTTCATAGCACGAAGAGATCAATCATTCTGATCTCCGTCACAGAAATATATCTCTTACTCCCTATCATGAAAATGACAAAAAAACTCAACTCCCCACAAAAAGAATTTCCAGCCTCCGCACTTGCCAACGCCCAGCATAGCTTGATGTACCTTGAGATCTTTGATGTACCTGGCTCTTTTAAAACCTGTGAGCACCACGTGACCGCCACTGGTGGTTGGCAGCCAAAATGCAGCTATGCACTACTGCTCCAGCACAGAGGAAAGATCATGGGGAAAGGCTGGGGGGATATCTGCAGGAGGAGGAAGAAAAGGGAAAGAAGGAAAGGGAAAGAAGGAAAGGGAAAGAAGGAAAGTGAGCCTTTTGCACCGTGTTCCCCCTTCCCACTCCTCTTGCCAGGACACTGTCTCCCCACCTACCTCCTCTCCATCGCTGGGTGCTCTTTCCAAGCCTGGAAATGGAGGGTCTCAGCCTCCTCCAGAGGCAGAGTTAACAGCAGGTTGTGGGTACCAATCCCATATTCGCCTCCCTGTTTGCTTTGCTCTTACTGCACCTCTGGACGAAGGACCATAGATAGACAAGTACTGCCATCATCTCCAAAGCAAGGACAGAGTTGTTGTGGAAAGATGGCAGGGGCTGAGAGGCTTGTGGGATCCATTACTGAATGGGCTACGGCATGTGGTAGGAAAACAGCCATGACACCGCAATGCTGGTTCGGGCCTGTGTTGATGGGCACTTCCTGATGCTTACAATCAAGTGCTTGATCAAGGGAACAGGAGCTTGCAAGAGGAGTGGGATGCTTTTAGACAGACAGTGGCAGTTACGGGAACTTCAGTCTCCAGATGAGGCTGTGACCCTGTTATCCCCACGTTCACTTATTCCTCCCCTATGGAGCTGATCCTTTCCATGGAGCAGCAGCTGCATCCTTCCCTTATTCCAGCCCTGTTTCCTGGCCAGGGAGCTGTCAGGGGAGAGGAATAGTCTTTTTTTTCTCTCCCCGTTTTTGTTTTTTTTTTTAAAAAGGGAGAAGGGTGTCCAGTTTTGCCTCAACCTTGTTTGCTTCAAAGTGCCACAAAGCACTTGGCACCTGCAAAAATACAGGGCAAAAAAATCACTGGAGTGAGCTTTCTGGAGACCTATCCTTGCCTATCCTATCGGTAGCCTTTGGGCCAGCCTCCTCTCCTCTCCAGCCTTTCACAAATGTCAGCCCTGTCTGAAAAATTGAAGAATGAAGAGCAGGATGCTGTTTCTTCAATCTGCAATTGGTCTCACCAGGGCCACCACCACTCCAGCTACTCCAAACAGACCCTCTGACATTATAACCACTTCCAAACAGTCAGGGATGCACAGTATGCCTCTCAAAACACCCACACAATGCAAAAAGGGATGCTGTTGGACCCCTCCAAGGGTCGCAGTAGACCCCAGCCCTCGTGTGACAGCTGGAAGGCTGGGTGCACTCTGCACCTCACCACCCTGGCAAAAAGGGTCCCCTCTTGGAGGAGGAGGCAGCAGTGTGTGCAGCACCATAGCCCAGCATCCTCAAGGCTCTGGTACCCTCTGCTGGCCCTAAATGTTTCTTTCGCTAACACGGCCTCTCCTGGGGTGTGTTTATCATTCTGAAGGTCACTCGCAGACACAGCAGCAGCCTCTCTGGCACCAGCAGTGGTTTCACTCCCTACAGTGCTCAACGCTGCCCTGTCTTTAGAGTCCTTCACCTGCACTCTTGCACATCTGAGCTGTGGAGGGGTACCTACCCGCACCTCACATCTTTGGGAGGACTTAAAAGAACCAATACTACTTTGCCAGACATAGCAAAAACCTGCAGAGTTCAAGAAGTGCAAGGTCACGCAGCAAACACAGATGGGTGAATAGCTGCACAAGTGTACTCTGGGGCAGAAAGCTCAGGAGAGGTTCCTGGCAAGTGGGACAACTTGCCCTATGGCTCTCAGCACATGAACAAAGTGGTAGGAGTATGGGGAGGAGCACACAGCTCTTGGACATTGCTCTGCATCCCCATCCTCATTTGGTACTGCTCTGCACTACTGCCCACACCTCTAGCAAGGCTTTCTTGCAGCCCTTCACACTGCAGGGTAAAGCATTTGCCTGTAGTAGCCCTTGAAGAAGGGAAGGAGGGGTAAATAAATTGCAGCTTCAAAGCGGGCAACAGAAGGTCCTTCCCTCTGCTGCTGCTAACAGACAGGGAAGACAGCAGCAGCCTGCAGGCAGTGACCCAGTAAGGTGCCTCCCACACTGCTGAGCCCAAAGGAGCAGCCTCTGTTGACAGGATTTATGCCTTAACAGACAAATCAAACCCTGACCAAGAAATCAGTTTCTGCCTTCAGGGCTGCTGGTGCTGCCTGCCCCCGAGGCGGCATCCTGCCTCGAGGCAAGTCCCCAAGGTGGGCGCTGGGGATGCTTTCCCAACCAAAATCTTCCACCAGCTCTGAAAAGGGAAGGGTATACAACCCCTCTGTCCATTCCAGCAGCCAAAGACCCTGGGCTACCACTATCAGTTTTTATTTTAATACAAACTAAAAGCTTCTGGAGTTCAAAGAAACATTGACATGACACAGTGACAGAGCACCCAAGGAAAACCCTGACCACTCCCAACCCTGGCTCATGAGGGAGATTCTGGGTAGTTTTGTTCCCCAGGGAAAAGGCTTCTTCCGAGAGCAGGCTCTGACCCCACAGGGCATTCTGCCTGGACATGGGCCCACATCAGGCAGCAGCCGTTCCTCTCCATGCATGGGACAGGGAAGTCACTTGATGCGGTAGAGGACTTTGCGTTGCATGCGGTGCTGGATTTCTCCCCTCCGCATCATCAGCTGCAGCACCTTGTAGATGGCGTGCTCGGGGTATTTCTGGAAAAGAGAAGAGCAGAGTGGGATGAGTTGTCAGTGAAAAGCTCTCCAGAATCCAACGGGACCCGCAATCACCACTAAAGCCTGGCTGTGCCTCTCCGGAGGGAGGGAGACTGGTGGCAGCAGGCACTTGACGCTCTTTTCCCCTTTCACTGTTTCAGGTCTGCCTCTAGCCAGTCTCATAAATCAAATGGATTTGGTTTCAACGGTAGGATCCCAACCTACCCAAACAGCCCCAAAGCTGAGTGCTTCTGCAGAAAAATGAGTTCTTGCCCTTACACTCCTTAAACTCTGCAATCACACTGCACATTACTCCCTACAAACAACTTCAAAAGCAGATATGATTAAAAAAAAAAAAAAAAAAAAGGCTCTCCACCCCCTTAGCAGCAGCCTGGAACCCCTGGTTTCACAGCCCAACCCTTCATGGGGCCCCTGGCCCACCTGCCGCATAAAGTCCTGGACGATGCTGTGTTCCGACACCTGAGAGCCAATGGCGAAGCGTCGCTTGAGCTGCTTCTCAATGCGGGACAGTATCTCTTGATCCTCCTGTGTCGTGAAGCCTTCTGCCCCTAGAGAGAGAGGCTGTGTGAACGCTCCGTGCCACACCGATGTCACTCTCAAAGTCAGAGTGTCCATCTCCTATGTTTCCCACCACACCTGCATGTCTCAAAGGCTTCAGGGAACCCATGAACAAAACCACCATCAAAGGTTCTGGAGCTCCACAGACATAGTTGAAAAAGGACCTGACTGCTGGAGCTTTCTTCAAACCCTCTTGTACCATGCTGCCTCCCAAGGAAACATTGTCTCCATCCTTATAGGGACAGATCTTAAGAGGACAAACAGGCTGGGGAACCACACCCAGAACTGAACTCTGCCCTTGAGACCACAAGAGGCCAGACCATCCCTCTCTTGCTTAGCATAGGTGGAGACCCTCGGTGTCATTTGTCATTGCCCTCCTTGTGAGCCACAGCTCCTTAGCCTTGATGGCTCCTTGCTGCCACAGGCATTGCTTTGCCTTTGCTGAGAAAGAAGGTGTACCACCTGCCCAGGGGGTGCCTGGTAGCACCTCTTACCCCTCTGCCAGGCTGGTCCTGGGAGGGGACCTCACCTCTCCTTGTTCTGAGCAGCCAGGCCCAGCATGCCCTTCCTGCCCCCAGCACAAAGTATCTTCACCTCACCTGACAGGTTGCCTGACATGGCTGCATCAAGCGTGGACACCTGGAAGAGTCGCAAGGCCTCCTCAACATCTGCTTCAGTTGCGAAGGGCTGAAGCTTCATCTTTGCCAGGGACTCAGCAACGCGCACGATGGCCTCCAGCTGCCTGCGGCAAAAGATGTTCCCTGCTTTCTACTATGGCTCCAAGGCATTTTCTTTCCCCACAGTCCCTCCACCTACTCCATTCCAGGCACCACCTGCTCCACATCACGGTATCTCCAGTGTTGCCCTGATCACAGAGGGCTCTCTCAAACCTCAGGACCCCACTAACTCCCTTCTTGGGCTACCCCAGCCTGAGAGTTTTGGTGAGGCGAAGAGGAAGGGGATTGCTCACCGCACAGTGATGGGGATGCTGGAGCGGCGGTCGCTCTCCTGCTCATGCTGGCGAGTGCCGCTCCGCATCAGGATGTAGCGGTTCTTCAGCTTCTCCGCCGCAGCTGCCGACAGCCGAGGGCCACACTTCCTGCAAGGAGGCGGGGGGGCAGGAGCTAGAGACAGCACCACCAGGGAGGGTTCCATGGGCAGGGCGTGGTCCTGGGTCCCCCTCGCTTCCTTGTGCCATACTGCGGCACTGGTGCGAGCTGCTCTTGTTTCCCGTTTTTCAAGGCAGAAGTTAAAAAAAGGCCACCCAGCTAGAGTGCTTGCAAGTATCAGATGCACAGGTCACTTACCACCACCACCACCTCCCACTGTGCAGCCCAGGAGCTGCCAAAGTGTCATGCCCTCACTCACGTTCGACAGAAGGAGATGAGCTTCTTCAGCTTGTTCAGCTCGATCTCACCCTCCACAGCCTGGGTCTGCGTAAAGGCGCTCACATGTAAGGACATCACGTGCCTGGCCAGCGTCTAGAACAGAAGGAAGTCAGGTAGTGGAAACTCCCTTGCTTTCTCCTCCTGAAAACTGGGCACCATGAGTCCCAGCTGCACCCACATGCCTGAACCCACCATGTCTCGCTCCTCATTGTGTTCATCCTTGACGATGAAGATCATGTCAAATCGGGACAGGATGGTGGGCATAAAATCAATGTTCTCCTCGCCCTTGGTCTCATCCCAGCGCCCGAAGACGGAGTTGGCGGCTGCCAGCACTGAGCAGCGGGAGTTAAGTGTGGTTGTGATTCCTGCCTGTGGGTGGAAGGAGAAATGGATGGGGTCAAAACCACGTCCATGCCACAGCAGGGATAGAAGGCTATTGACTTGTAGTGAAAACTCCAAAACAGTTTGCAAGGACTCATCCTCAATCACTTGCATCTAAATAGAATCCATTAAGTAGCATCCAGTTGCTCTGTAATGGCTCCACGTTGGAGAGGGGGTCAGCACAGAAGCTACAAGGCTCTGAGCCCACGGGACCTTCTGGAGGAGGATTGGCTTTGGCTGAGACTTGAGCACTAACCAGTTTCATTTAAAACCTCATGTCAAGGGCAAGGACACACAAGACCCTACTCTAAGTTTGTGATCTGAGCTAGAAACTGGGTGGCTGGGGCCAAGTCCCCCTAGACATCCCCAGGGGCAAAGCGTGAGTTTTCAGGTAGCAGGGTGAGAATGACCAGCAAGGAAAAGCTGCAGTGGGTGCTCTGTTACCAGGGACTAAGGTCCCTGAACAGCTAAGGGGTGAGCCAGAGCGACCAGAAGGGAGGCAGAGGTGCTACAAAAGAAAGTTGAGGAGTGAAAACAAAGAAACTCTGGTTTAAGAGAAGACCTGGAACCAAGATACCAGGCCATTTTTATAGGTTTTTCTGAGGGGGTGGAGAGCAGTGGGAAGGAAATAAAAGTGACATCAGGCTGTGACACAGACATCAGCAGAACTACTAAATCTAGAGGAGCAGAGGATAGGCAGAGCAGAGGGAGCTCATTTCAGTCCTGCTGAAGTTCAGGCTGCCTGAGAGAAGATAACCCAAAGTCTACAAGCAGGGCTGACCAGTCTGAGATTAGAGAAACCATTAACCATCAAAACCACTGCCTGGACTCTAAAATGTGCAATTCTGGCAAAAGATGCATGACCACTTGTTGCTGGGCTCTCAGAAATCAAGTCAGGCTCTACATGTATCCACAGTTCACCTTAGCAATGGAGATGGTCTGCTGCTCCATAGCCTCATGAATGGCCACACGGTCATCCTCTCGCATCTTCTCATTCAAGGTGAGAAAAATGTGGGGGGAAAAAAAAAAAAAAAAAAAAAAAAAAAAAGAGTCAGTCATCTATGCCAGACCTCAGTTACACACCCATTAATGCTGACGCCCAAGGTAAAGCTCTGCAAGGACCTCTGCCCAAGAGCACAGGACACAACCAGAATTCCCCTGCAGCCCCATCCCTTGACCTTCCCTAAAGGAAAGTGAGGCAATCTCAGGCGAGTTGCCCTTTCTCCTGCAGCTACAGGTTCTCCAGGAAGAAGCTGGTAGCCCAAGAGCTCTTTTTGCCACTCCCATGCAGGCAGCCCCACGGTACCTTGTCAAACTCATCGATGCACACCACTCCCCCATCCGCCAGCACCATGGCTCCTCCCTCCATGAAGAAACTCCTGGAGGAAGGGTCGCGGATCACTGAGGCCGTCAAACCAGCAGCACTGCTGCCTTTCCCAGAGGTGTACACCTAGCAGCATGTGGGACAAGTAAGGGGACAGCACATCAGCCGCTGTGAGATCCAAGAGCCCACCACTCCAGCTGGAAGACAGAATACCCCCAGCACTGCAAAACCCAGAGTTGCTGAAGGAAACACAAGGACCTCCAGGAAAACCCCTCAGTACATGCCAAAAGCAGACCTACTTGATAGAGGACAAGACTATTGCCTAGTCCCAGGCCTCGGACTAAACAGCTGTGATGCACTGGAGGACTTGCAGACACACAAATACAGGTATTAAGTACAGAACAAGGAGTGATTCATTGTTTGGTGGACTGCTGCATTAGCTTCGTTTTCCCCTTGAGGGAACAACGCAGTCAGAGGCTGAGTGTAATAGAGACTGCAAGAAAACACAGCTGAAAATATAATTTCATGCCTGGGCTGAGAGCCTGGAGGTCCGTGCCCGAGACGAAGTCAACTTCATTTGTCCTGACCAGCCAAGCCTCTCTGTTGATCAAGTCTCAACAACAAACAGCAGCACCAGTCACGTCTTTGGACGTCTGCAAATAGCCTGGCTCATATCATAATGAAAGCAATTACCTGCTTCCCCTTCCCTCCCTTGTCCTCTGTCCTGCACCCCATCTCTTCCAAGCTAGCACCAGAAAGGACAGCTCAAGCCTCTCCCAGCCAGTCTAGCTGCAGATTCATGGACAGGTATCTGCTGTGACCATGGTTTGGTCTTTGGAGCTATGCAAGGAGCAGAAGGAGGAAGTGAGCCGTACTACAAGTGGGCACCTCAAACCACCTACCCCAATGGGCGAACACTTCTCAACGAACTTCAGCAGCTGGGATTTGGCCGTGCCAGGGTCACCCAGCATCAGTAAGTTGATGTCTCCTCTGCGGGTCAGCCCATCCGGGAGTCTGGAGAGACAGAGTGGGAAGAAGAGAGAGAGGAGAGATGGTAAGCTTTTATCTGGATAACAAAGCAGGGCTGGCAAGTGGCAGGCGGCTGGCACCACCACTAGAAGACTATGAGGGCTTTGTGCCATAAATGACACACCTGCCACCGCTCTCCCCCCATCAGCCTGACTTAACCCCACACCTCTTGCGAGAACCTCCAAATAAGAGGCAGGCAATGGCCTTCTTGATGTCAGCACTGCCATAGATGGAAGGTGCAATGCTCTTGGCAATGGTCTCGTAGATGTTGGGCATGGCAGCAAGGCGACGGAGTTCCTCCTCTTCTTGAGGGGTTACCGAGCCAGCAAAGCTGTGTCCTGTACAGGGATGAGGAAAATGATGTAACAGTGAACAAATGGATGTTTAAAGTAAATTACGCTACTCCTCCCACACTGCTACCACCAAAATCTATCCCTGAAGGTCAAGTCAAGTGCTACCAGGTGGAAGACCTGGAGAGGGCAGGCATTTACTATCCCATCAAGGCAGGCTGTGTCCTTAGAGGCTAGTAGAAAAAAACAAAAACGTGGGCAACTGGAGGAACCAGAGGGAAAATTATAGTCAGGACCATGTTTTACATACATTGCTCAATTTTAACCATTGACTCCACCTCAGACCTTCAGGGATGGCTTAGCAGATTCCCACTAAGATCAATGAGATAAAAGCACATAAAAACCCTGGAGGACTCAGGCTGAAGTCTCCCCATTTAATATCACTGAGAAAAATTCATACAAAACACAACTATAGAGCATTCAGGGCCGAGTTAGACCCCTGGACTGGCTTGAACCTTCTGCTATATAAGCAGCAGAAAAGGGCATAGGCTGTGATTTCATACAGTCCTTGTTGAGGGACAATCTTATTCAGGAAGGGGGCTCTCCCAATACAAGTCTACCAACACAGACCAGACAGGCACCAAAACCAACCCTTACCTGAGCCCTCCACATCCACCTGAATGCCCACCACGCGGATGTAAGCACTTCGGATGCCTACTCCCACGTGGTCACGGCTTTTGCTCTTGCTCTGGGCAGACTTCTTGATGGAGTAAATGCCCATGATAGTGACTCTGTTCCCTGGGACCACTTTGTCACACAGGTACCTAAGAGGAGGAAGGTGACAGGATGGCACCAGCAGCACTTGCTAGCCATGCAGGGTAAGGGTTGGAAGACCAGGCTGGTACCTGTCGCAGTACAGCTGCAAGTGCCGGGGCATCTCCCCGTGTGGCACAGCGTCTGGGGACTCCTGCAGCTTCAGGATCTGGAAGTCCACACACTTGCACTTGTCTGGCATGATGAAATAAGGGTCCAGTGGGCACTTTGGGCGGCCGGCTTGTTCTCTGTGCAGAGAGATCAATCAGGGATGGCTGCTGGCACTCAGGAGCCACCTCTGCAAGTCCCCCTGTAGACAGCACAGTAGAGACAAACGAGCCCAGAGAAGATGCCCCTCTGAGCAGTGCCCAGCAGTCACACAGGGCTGAACCAAAGGCTCACCAAGCCTTCGGTCTTGTCTTCAACAGCTGCCAAAAGCGAGCATGAGAACAAGCCAAAGACAGGGCGATACCTGCCTGAATACTCTCCCTGCCTCCCCGCCTCTCCCCTGCGGGATGAAAGCGGCAAGGAAGGTAATTCATTAATTACACAGAAGGTAACAGTATAGACTCGGCGACATGGCAGGACATTTTTCTTTATAACCTCGCGCGCGAAGCAAATGTTAAGTGGTTTCTGGTGAGAAAGCAATTAGCAATGTGACAAGGCTGCCATCAACCTCCCAGTCTCTCGAGCCTTGCTAGGCTACAAGCTCTCCAACACAAGGAGCACCTCCATGTCCTGCTGCCATCTCAGTGCATCACTACCGACACCCGTCTCCGTGGGGGTAGGGACAGGGCTTTTGGGGAGGGTAATACCGGAGTGCAGTCAAGGATCAGGAGCCAGGCTCCATACAGACCACATGCAAGGACAATTCCTATCCCAAAGACCTCTCAAACTGCATTAGGGATAAGGTGCAGAAAATAAACACCGGCAGGCACAAGCTCAAAGACACAACTACCAGGATGGGTCTGAGCGAGAGCGGCAGCACAGCGGCAGCCTAATGCTCACCGTATGTATGGGCATCAAGAGCTGTAAAGCTGTTTAGTAGCAAAGCACCCTTACAGAAAGTAACAGAAAAGAGCCCCCTGGGGAGGGGGAACGCAGAAGTAAGAAGCTTGTTTGAAAAAGGTAACTACTTCAGAGGAAGTTAGGACAGCGGTTTAACGCAGCATTATGGGACAGTTGGAGGCAGGAATGAACCTTTAGGTACAACACGTAAAGCTCCCTATAGATATAACAAACTCCCCAGACGTGGCTGCTCGACACTGCATGGAGCACTGGTCCTGCAGCACCATGACCAGTGTGCCCACAGACAGATGGAGCTAAACCCTGCCAGCCATGGGTGCACGCAGGCACAAGGGCAAGGCAAAGGGAAGAGGAAAAGAGCAATGCAGATCCTTCTGCCTTGTGCAACAGAGAGCTGACTCTGTGCAGCACAGGAGGGGTGGAGGGGGAGCAGGAAGAGGGGATGTAGCCTTTTTTTTTTCCCCCCACCAGCCTGTGGCATGCTTCCCCATGTCGCTCCTTACGTGTTGCATTTCCTGGGGAGAGCGTAACCCTCCAGGCCCGGGCGCACCGCAATGTTGCTGATGGTGTTGCGGCAACTGCGGCACTGGATGGCTATTCTGGTGGCCTTGGCTCTCACAGGGGTTGCCGCAATTATGATCCCAGGAATCTTCACAAGGTGGGACATTTGGTCAGACTGAAAGGCGGAACAAAAAAAAAAAAAAAGGTGGAGGGGAGGAG
>VWZK01011333.1:83849-125865 GCA_013396935.1 Baryphthengus martii
AGGGCAGGGGGAGGTGAAATGGCGGCCAGGCGAGACCATTGCGGCGGCGCACGGAGGAGGGAGCGGGTGGAACCATTGCGAGCGGTGGGGGCGAGGCTCGGCCGTGGCGGGAAAAGTGTGGCCGCTGCAGACCGAGAAGGTGGTGGTGACGTTAGTTACCATAAAATAAAATAAAATAAAATAAAATAAAATAAAATAAAATAAAATAAAATAAAATAAAATAATAAAATTGCAGGAGCCTGCTGCTGCAGGGTTTGGTGGAGTGGCAGGGAATGAGTGGGGTGTCCCTGTGGGCAGGAGGAGCTTGGGCCAGGGACTAGGACTAGGACTAGTTCTGGTCTGGCTGGCATTGGTGCAGCAGGCCCACGGCCACAGAGGGCAAGGCAGAAGAGAAACTCGCTGGATGTGGTGGGGCATACTGTGGGGAAATGGTGGGCAGACAGTGTGGTTGGGGCCCTGCAGATGGAAAATACAGACCATCTCGTGGCAGAGAAACCAGATATATTCATACATATCACAGATGAGTACAAGCAAAGCTTTAGTCTTCACCTCTGAAGTCCTTCAGTGCGCAATAGCGCAGTGGCTGTGAGATGCTGGAAGCACCATACCGCTTCTGCTACGAGCAGCTGTGAAAGCTGCGAAAGCCTCCTTGGCCAGCCTACCTAGCTAATCGCTAACAAATTGGTGCTCTAGTAGGTATGTGCCTGAGACTGTTAAAGAAATCATAACCAGCCCCAGAAGGGGTGAAGTAAATGAGATATGAAGCTGAAGAACTCATTATGATGTCAGTCTGAATCCAAATTTCCTAGCTTTGAGGTCACAGTTATGAGCTCTTTGGGCAGCAGAGAGGGGCCAAGTGTAGAGTGCATTTCTGAGCTCATGGGTGTATGTTTGCATGTTTGGGATGTCTAGTTACTCAGCATGGTTGAATGAACATAGTGATTTAGTTGGGATGGGTTAGAGGGACAGAATAGGTAGAACAGTATAAATTTGAGTGCATGAGTAAGTTCTTGTATTTGAATAGCTATCAAGCCTCATATCCCTGCTTTTCAAACATCTCACTATCTTTTTTAAGAATTAACTGTTTTTATACCAGGGTTTGGCAAATGAGTCCAAATAAAGAAGTACTAAAGGGGCTTTTGGAAGGGATATAGGGTAGGTAAAAGCCTGAGAATAATGACAGTTCCTCTTTCCCACTGGTTATTCTCAGCACAACCTGCCTTTTGATTCTTGTTCTTGGAGCAGGTTCAGTGCTGGTCGTTAAAACAGGTCAGTAGGAAAGTGTGTCTTTGGGATTAAGGTCAAAGCCAGAATAGACAGCAGCATGGTGGTAGGTTGACCACAGAGGCCTTCTGGGAGGAAGAGAGGAAAGGACTCTGAAGTGACTCTGAGGTGAGAGGTAATGGCCTTGTCAGTACCTGCCGTGCCATACTTGAACAGCAACCTCTCCTGCAGTGACTCCTGTGTTGGAAGACCCTCTAAAGCAGATCGGGCCTATGGTTGTAACAGTGGCTGGCCGCAAATCCAGACCTCCAGATATGCCTCAGAAAAAGGGGAGGGAAGCAAGCTGTGTGCATGGGCTGCTCCGACACTGCTGTGTGTTTGGAGCGCCTTTAGCAATGCTAGGTGTGTGCCACATCCTGGGAGTATGCTGGGTGTTTTGCTACCTAGGTGAGGGCAGGCAGGTGGATGCTTGGTGTCTCTCATTGAGCTGCCTTGTAGAATCAAAACCTAGTGTGCATTTCATCTGGCTGGTGAAAACATACTTGTTTTTCTGATTCATGCTGAAGTTCTGGCAAAGGCAGTTTGGTAACAGAGCCCTTAGCTGATAGTCATCAGGCAGAGCTGTCCTGGTTCCAACCAGCTAAGGGTCCCACTACCTTTTGCTTTTAATAGAATAGCAACTAGCTCTTATGTATGGCTTCTGCTCCTTAAAAATACTTTGTATGCTCACAGAATTTCATGCCATTTCTAGAAATAGAGACTAACATGTAGGAGCTGAAGAAACCCACCCCAGCTTGTAACAGATTATTGTTAGCACCGAGTGGGAACAGAGTCTGACTCTGATGATAGCTCCCACTTTTGTCTATTGTCACATCTCTGGAGGCAGCAGCTCCAAAAGACATAAAACTGTGAGGAAGAAAGATACCTCCTTTCTCTCCAGGCAAGGCTTTAATAATAGGAAACACCAGGCCTAAAGACTTTACATTGAAGTTTATTATGTGTATAAATTACATAACCAGACAAGAGAATGACACTGTATACTCAACAACCGTCTTCTGCTTTTTTAAAAAAAAACAAACCAAAAATGATTGGAAAAAGGGTTAACAAAGACCTACTAGCATCATATAAAACAGTTTATAACCCACAGGAGCCACGTGGCTCCACGGAGAAAGTGATCACAGTATTATCTAGTGGTATAAAAAAACTGAGCAAACAAAGCTCTGGTGAGCTTCGTATTTTTGAAGAGAGGCAGATGTCAAAGCTGCGTTTCTGATCCTGAAGGATTTTTGCAGGTGCTCTGTAAAGCAGCAACAATTCTTGGCCATTGTTTTTAGCCTTTTCTACCTGTAGTTTTTGGTGATAAAGTTAGTCTCTGAGAAGAGCTCACACCAGGCATGGGAGAGACTTTGCCCGAACCCCTTTACAGCACTCTGATTTCTGGGGAGAAAAGTCTCCTAATATTAGTGGCAGAGCCAAGATCACAGTGCCCAGTCAAAGGGAATTTCTCTCACAAGGACTGGGGAAGGTGGATTAGTTCAGAGTGAGGGAAGGCATGAAGAGAAGCTGAAGGTCCTGCTCTTTCACATGGCAAATAAGCCCAAGGCAACCGTCATGGCTAGGAAGCCGAGCGCCAGGATCCACCGCACCAGGGGAGTGGTGGGTACAATGTCTGTTTGTCTCCTGTTTGTCCTTTCACTTTCTTTTCCAGGTGCTTGACCTAGATAAAATAGGGAAAGAAAAAAAATGTAAAAAGGCAGGTGAGAAGAGGTTTAGTCAAGTAGCTGCTGGTTTGCCATGCTTGCTCTCCCCAGTGCTGGAGCAGGTCCTGCTGGAGTTGTCCTGGGGGGAAGAAGGAAATCCAGAGCCCATTAGGGCTGGGGAAAACAGGTAGAGCAGGTTCTGCTCTCCTGGTGTAGGTGAAGAAGGGAAGCAGCAGCCTTGACCTGGGAATCACAAAGGCTCACAACCTCCACTGTCAGTATGTGAGTATTGGCCTCTTCCCTTGTCTCCTTTACAGGCTTATTAATGCACTGCCCAGCTCCATCAACCCCCTGATGTGTGTAGAAGACGGCCAAATACTTAAACCAGAATTTTAAAAGGCATTTTGTCTCCTACTTGTCATTGATTTAATTGGTTAGGCATCTAGTGACCTTAAACAGGTAGTCCTTAGCACTCCAAATAGTTTTCGCAGTACAACTTCAGGATGAGATTCCTCATCCAACACCAGACTTTTCTGAAATTCCTACTTGTATGAGTGTATTGGGAAGGGAGCAGCAAAGTTTCACAGAGAAGCCTTTCCCAAAGAAGTTGCTTTAAGCTTCATTGTCTAGAGGTTCGCTTCTCATTCTTTGCCACAGAAAAACTGTTGTTCAGTCCAGTATGCACTGAAAAATCTCCCTTTTCGTTTCAGAATGGATGGGTCCTAAGGGCTTTTTTATTTCAATCACATGTTATCAGGGAAACCATTCTCCTGTGTTGTCATCTGAGCCTGTTCCTCACTCCTGAGGAAGTGAGGAACTCACTCCTAAGAACAAGCCTGTCTCCATGAAAAGGGATTGCTCTGCTTGCAGCTGCTGCTTGGGCTTTGCCCAGTTTGGGATCGACACTTGCCAGTCAGTAGTGGAGCTTTTTCAGTTTTGCAGAGCTGATGGGCTGGCAGCCTGTACATCCCTGTTTCGCAGCTGGTTAGATTTCACCATCCAGAGCAATGGTCACTATAAACCCAGGACACTTTCAGGAGTGTTTTCAGTAAATACTTCTGGAAGGCAGAAAAATGACCAGAGAGAGATTTTGTCCGAAAAGATAGGCCATTGGATAGGGCTGTGTCCCCAGAAGAACCTTCTGACAGCATCACAGCACCATGGCTGATCTGCTGAGCCTGAAATTGCCACCTTTGCTTCTGTGAACTCAAGGCCCGTTTTCACAGTAGTTAAAACTCATGTGGCTAATGAACCTTACACTTGTTGAAACCTAAGGGGAGAGGGAAGTCGCTTTCTTCTAAAGCTCTCTCACTGACACTATTTCTGGAGAGCCCACATGTGTCATCCTTGCTCTGTCATGTCTAGAAGAAGCTTTGCAGATACCAGTGCCTCTCCTCGCGCTGCCTTCTGATGTCTGGGTAAAAGACAGGGAAAGCACCTCATGCTCATTTCTCAGCGGCTTTTACAAAACAGAACAGAGAAAAAACATCACAAGGGGCATTGTTAAATGTGCCCTTAGAAGTGTCTTACCATGCTCATGTGATTTGTTAATGTTCCTTGTGCGAAGCTCTGCCTTCAGCTGCACAGGGTGACCATTCTGGCCCTTAGACACCAGCTCTTGCAGTGCCTCAAACACCTGAGGAGAGGGAACACTGTCTCATTATGTGGCCTCCTCTTATTTCACTGGAGCCCTTGTGCCTACCCTGGACACTTTAGGAACTAGAGGAAGACACAAGCCTTCAGTCCAAGTCTCCTGGCACTTTTTTGCACAGAATATCATCTGCCTGTGAGGTCAAGAGCAGGTCTTTCAAATTCCTTGTTCACTTCACAGGTTCTGCGTGAAGCTTCCTGCTCAGGCAAAGGCCACTGTCCATCTTCTTGATGGGAAGGAAAGCAAGTACCTCTGCATCTAGTCAGCATCCACAGAGGACCTGTGGAGCTGTACTACAGAGGTACAACAGATGGGTGGCGATCCCACTCCTAGTATAAGCCCTCATGCATATCTGAATAATGGCACATGAAAGAGACTGAATTCAAACCCTAGGGAAGAGAAGAGCTTTCAGAGACCAGCCTTTTACTAGGCTCTCAGTTAGGACAAGCGTAGCCATTCAACTCTGACTAGCTTGCCCTAATCCACAACTTCCCATAAGCTCCACAGCAGAAATACCGGCTTTGCCTTTCCCCTGTATTATCTTGTTTTAGAAAGGGTGTGGGCAGGAAGGGCTGGCTGATTGTTACTCACCTGTATATTTAGCAGGAATGCTTTCTTGGCCTCCTCCAAGACTCTTTTCTTAGTGGCAAGATCCATCTCAAGGGCATTCATGCGAGAGCGATAGAGCTGCTTGAACTTGGTGGCGTTGGAGACTCCATCGAAGGTGAAGAAAGCCAGCCCTTCTCCAGTGCTGGGCAGCTGGAGGGCCTTTTGGGCAATTTTCTTCAGCACCTGCCCCCCAGACAGGTCTCCCAAGTACCGAGTGTAGGCATGGGCCACCAGGAGCTCTGGGTGGTTTTTGCCTACATAGTGAAGCCTCTCAACATATTTCTGAGTAGCCTCAGGACATGGGATCTCTTTCCTCCAGTTGCTCCCATAGAAGTACTTCAAGTCTTCCTCCAAGGCTGCTTTCCGGTGCAGCTCCGCTGGAAAATACACAGGGGCATAAACTGGGTTGTCCTTGTTACGTTCGATCTCTTCCTCCAGAGCAGAGTAGATGAAATACAAGGATGCCGTTACCAGCTGAAAGAGAAGGAAGAGGATGAGCTACAGGTGCATGTCTGACTTCTTCAGGTTTTGGGGACAAATCCTACTAACGAAAAAGTTACTTATGGGCACATCCAGTATGAGTCAGGCACGTCTTGTGGTGCTGTAGATTTCCCATGTGGAAAACAAAGTTGCAAGGTGCAGTGACACACCGTTTAGCCCTTCCTCTTCTGCTTGAGGCAGCATCAGGTAAGACCTTAAGCCCTTTCCTGCAGATATTGGTCTTACCTGTCCTTAAAAGCCACTGCTCTCCCCTTCAAGTTAAAGGTCAAGCAGCTTGCTGTAATGGGAACTGGAGCCCTGTTAAATCATGCCTGGTCTATTTTCCTCATTCCCTCAGTCAATAGAGAGGGTATTCCCAAAGGTATATTTTCTAGTGCATTGTTCAAATCTGAATGCTTCAAGATGTGACTTCCCTTTGTGGGGCCTCGTGGGACAATGACACATTCTGTTTATTTTTCATAGAATCATTGAATTGTTTAGGTCGGAAAAGATCTTAAAGATTGAGTGCAATCGTGTATGTTTTTCAGCATATTCACCCTGTTGGCATCCCACCATCCTGGGAACTGAGGCGCCACCACTCTCCTCATTCAGACTTGGAAGTGGGTTTGCCTCCTTGGTTGCCCCAAGGAGAAAAAAATAAAAGGGGGCGGCTGCAAGCATAGCCTTCCTCTGAAAGATGCCTTTGTGACGGAGCACTGCAAGGCTCTGTGTTCTCCTCTCTATTTTGAAACCATTGTTATTCTTGTTTTTTCCCAGCTTACGCGATACTTGCTTCTATCCGCCAGCTTTTTCACGTGGCGTAAGACAATCTAGCTGTGTTCTTTCCTTTCTGGGAATTCTAATTTCAGAGGCAGTATTCATATTTACACCTACACCACTCCTTCCTTACACTGGAATCCCTTATCAGCAGCAAAGTGTAAAGCATTAAGGTATTGCAGTACAGGTGAGTCAGGCTGGGGCAGGGGAGATTAGGCTGATGACAGGAGAGAAAGCAGTTTATGCTTCAAGCAATCAGTTCTGCAGTACAAGAGTTGCCTTTCTGACTTTTCCCCACTGTGCCAGCAAATAGGACTTTGATAAGAACACGGGCAGCAGCTTGGTTGTGGGAGTAAATATTCAGATTCTGGGGAGTCACGTGTCAGGGCAGATACATAGGTTTGCCAAGAGAGTAAACAAAAATAGAGGTTTTTAAACAATAACCTGTTATCCAGCTTACTGGAAAAGAAACAAAATAGGGGAAGATTGCCTAAGAAATTAAGAAAATATAACCTGACTCCTTGTTTTCAGAGGCAGGTAGTGGTTTAATGGGAAGTGCGGCTTTTGAAAACTGCCATTACTTTTCAAAACCCATGTCATGTCTCACTCCCCCTGACAGCACGTAGGTATCTTCTAAGAAACTGAGCTGTACTCCTGAAGGCCTGACTTTTTACATTATTGCCAGCCAGTCGCAAAGTTCACTGCATAACCAGTGCCACATTTCTAACAGCAGGAAGTCATCACCTGAGATTCAATTTATGCTTGACCAAGCATCCTGAATGCGACCTGTCAGAAATAAGTAGTCTTTTTCCTACTCTTGTGGATTTATTTGCCGAGGAACAATTCAACAACAAAGTAATTAAACCATGGGTTGGATCTCTAGCTGTTATTTGCAAGCCATGCGTCACAACCTATAGCCTCCCAGGAATTTCTGGCCCAGGTGCACACTTTGTTTTTGCTCAGGTCTTTGTTATGTGTCTCAGATCCCAGGAATCACATATCTAGCCAGGTTGGGCACAGGTCTGCAAAAGATTCTCTTTTATCTTAAGAAAAGCAACACGCTTCTACCTGTTGAGCAGACATGGCTTGCTCAAACTCAGTCTGTGTTCGAGTTACTATTGTTCATGATCTTAGCTCTGGTGTAACCCAAGTGACAACTAAATCTTAGCAAAGTTCAGTGCCAGAGTTCATCCCACAGCCTCACTGTCTCACTATTCCATCATTATTTCTAGCTTAGGGTTGTCATTTAGTATTCTCCCTCTTTTTGGCATTTCAGCCACTCTTGTATCTGCACATAGTCATACCTCCAATTAACTATCACTGCCAATAAATTAACATGCAAGCATTTATGAGGAAAGAAAGTAAAGCAACTGCATGAATCCCATCAACCTCTTTGTCTTTTTATCCTGTCTCAGCTTGGCTGCCTGTCCTGATACGCAGAGTCCTGCCCCACCTTTTGCAAGAGTGAGCCGCTAAGGTCTTGAGAGAGTGCTGGAGTTTGATGAAGAGCATGTTTGGCCCGGGAGGTGCTGATACCAGAGAGCTGTAATGCAAAGGACCTCCTTCCTTGCGCCGTCCCCTTCCACCCCTCTTCAGTCCCCACGCAGCCCACCTGGTCTAACTGTATCTCCCGGCGAGGAAATCCCATCCCCAAGCAATGCTGCTACAAATTACCTTAAACTCGTGGAGCGACACCTGCCCCTTCTGGAAATTCCTCATGAACGGCGTGTTCTCCGCCTGCTCGTGCACCTCCTTGGTGGCTTCCTTCATGAGCTCTGACAGGTCCTTGGACATGCTGAGGAAGAGCAGCAAACCAGAGGTCAGTCCCTCTTTGCTGGCCAAATGGATCTTAGCTCTCTAGGAAAACCCGGGGAGCCTGGGACGGCAGGAAAAGAAAGAGAGCGCTGCCGAGAGCCAAGGGTGGGAAAGGGGGGAGCACCAGCATCCCAAACACGGCTCCGAGCCAAGAAGACTAACAAACTCCGTGCAGAGGTGAAAGCAGGAGCGTGCCGTTCCCTGCAGAGCCGGCAGAGGAACAGCGTGCCTAAAAGCACGGCCAGAAACACACTACTCTCCCGGAAGCAACTTTCCCCTCTCATTCCCGTCCCGCTCTCACCTTTCTGAGCTGTGTGTCTGGGAAGTTTCCATGTTTCTCCACGTCGTTTCACTCCTCCGCTTCCCTGTTGGTTTTGGGGTTTTGTTTGGGGTTTTTTTTCTTGCTCGTGCTTTCCTCCTCCCCTTCTGCTCCCAGGACAGTGAAGCTCTGAGCTGAGCAGTCCGGTTCCCGCATCCAGCTTTATACTCCCAGGCCACGTGAGCAGCCAAACCGCTGACCTCAGTGTGAGTACAAACTTCTTGCAACACAACTGCACTTCCCTCCCCAGCGGGGCACTCGCCCTCTCCTCCCCTCCCCTCGCCTACAGCCCCAAGGGACCAGAAGGAAGTCACCTGATTCGTCTTGATAACTAAGCACAAGCAAAGAGGATGTCCGGCGACTTCTCCTTCGAGGGTGCCGGGCTCCGTAACCCTTTCAGCGCGGTGCCCGCGGCAGGCAGAGCCCAGGTGGTGCTAGAAGTGCTGGTCGTGCCGAAAGCAGCGGCACTGGGCAAGGAGGGGCGGTTTTACAGGGCTGGTGCCTGGGGCAGGGTGGGTAACCTCTCCTCCCTGCACTCCAGTCTGTGTCCCGGCCGGACGCCACCTGAGCAACTAATACAGCGCCGACCCTCCTCTGCTCTACCACAACTCGGGTATAAACGTCTTATTTGCCATGACTGTGCACGTCTTCAGAGTCTTTCGGGTAACATGGTACTTGTGAGCCAGGGGTTGGGGAGCTCAGCGCTACAGGTTAGGAGCGTATCCCATTCAAGGCAGGGAGCACAGCAGGGATCCTGGGGTGCATACCAGTAGTGGGCACCCGGGGTAATCCAGCAGCTCCAGTCTGCCAGCGCCAGAACTGCCTTTGCACAGTACTGGGCACCAGGGAATAAACCCTGGCACCAATGCACAGCAAAATCCTTTCCATGCTTTCCTGCATGTGGAAAAAATACCATCTGGTTTATGTGGTAACTGGGCCCTGCTCTTACCACAGCTCTATGCAGGGCAATTTAGGAAAGTGACACTCTACCTCCTAGATACCCAGAAGGCTGGGGTAGCTGGTGGATGAGAAGATGTCATTCCACAGGGAGAAACTGTGGAAATCTGCAGAGACTTTCAAAGCTAACTAACTTCTCTGATTTGAGAAAAGAGTTGGACAAGGCACTTCTGCCAGTAGCAGGTTTGTCTGGTGAAGTGATCAATGCAGCAGCCAGCAAGTGAAGCTGTGCTGGGAGCTGGGGCAGCCAGGACGGATGATGCATTGGCCAGCTGTATTGTGGAAAATAACACCTTTTCTGTTTAACCCGAAGAGCAGGGCACTGAAAGCCACCATTCCCCAGCTGTTGCGGGTGTGAGAAAGCTCCGTGCTGCAGTCGTGCAGGGGGTGGTAGGGAAGCATAGCCTGAGGAGGAGGGAGGACTATGACATCTTCTGTCTGTCTGTCCTCTCCAGCAAGTCCCCTCTTCACCTTTACTTGTGGATGCTTCTGTCCAAACCCATGCCTCGAGTGTCTCCCTGTCACTGCACCTACATCTGGCCTCAGCTGGGTTTGGTGCTGTAGGTTAGAAAGCTGTCCTGGAGGAAATATGCCTCCATGCTTGGGTTTTGTTTTTTTGACTTGGGCAGACATCTGGCATGTGGTATAGCACTCAGGAAGGATTACTCAGCGCTTCCACCCTGACTCAGGCAGACTTTTCCTGTCTTGCTTTTGTCTTTTTAAAGCAACAGTGAATGTGAGCAAAAGTTTTCACGTGCCACTCTAATCCCTATGTCATTGCAGACAGCTTGCTGCTGGCTTGCTTGTTTTTCTGTAAGGTAAAACAAATGTATCAGGATGTCTGAATCTTTGAAGCAAATGTGACAAAGCCCCAAGCATCCGCCTCCCCTCCTGTGTGGAGCCTGTGGGAACACATGGGAGCACTGCACATCCAGTCCATCTTGAAGACATGGATGCCACTTTGCCACAGGGATGGCTAAAAAATGAGTATTTCTCTCTGGCATCATTCCTTACGGGTCACGTGAAGTCTTCTATCCTTTTCAGTGAGCCGTGTTCTGCATGGGAAGCTGGAGCATAGATTGAACCTATAGTTCTGGTGGAGGAAAGTAGGAAATATATGAGAATATGAAAATCTATATTATTTATTTTACAAATAAGAAATAATATGAAAAAAACCTCACTCAAATCCCCAAGCCCTGTCCCTCCTTTCACCTCTGCTCTGCAGCTCTGGTTGACCCAGTTGCTCCGCAGTTGCTTTCTGTTTGCTTTCAGGCCAGTGCTTTTGTCCCCTGACTGCCTTCTTCCAAGAGGCTGCATGCTTGGAGGCACTCAAGAGCATGTATCCAAAAGGATCCCCCTCTTTCCTTTTCATCCAGGGTTGAGGTAGATGTAGATGTGAGACTTGGGGAAAGAGAGAGAGCATGTCTAGTCATGTCATTGCCATTCCAGGTAGGATACTTCTTCCCTGGAAGAAGTCTTGACTCGTAACCACACTGCCTCAGGACATGGATCCAATGTACCTCCTTCTGGATCTTGGTGCTTGACCTTCTTCTGGGCTGGTCACAAGGCATAAGGTCCCTACTGTGATTCACCTCTGCTGTGAGATTTTCCATAGGTGCAGCCAAGCAATCCGTGCCCCATAACTGATTTATGCCCTCTGTTCTCTAGCTGATCAGGGTTACTTGGGATGGAGCAACTGTGAGACTGGGCTCACCTCTCCGGAAAGACCCAAATGCCTTGCAGCAAGATGGAAGGAGAACTGAAAGTGGGGTGTCATCATCTTTGGAGTTGCTGGCCTAGAGCATTTCTGGCCCCATCCAGTGCTCTGCAGCGAGAATGTGTATTGCTTCTGCTGTGCTGTTGCTATATGGTGTGGGGAGGTTAATGACACTGCGTGTGCCAATGTGCTGGCAGAGATCTGCATGGTCTCTTCCTAGAGGAGAGTTTTGGAAGTCAACACTCGAGAACAATACATGAGGAAGGAGGTGTGTGCTCTTAGCAGAAGGAGCAAACTGACCCCCAGAGCAAATCACCCCGAGCATAGTGAGCCACAGGAAAGCAGAGACCAGCCTGCATCTAGGTCACTAGGAAATTTTGCTTGACAGCAAAGTGTCAGACTTGTGGTCTCCACTGTGCCTGACAGAAGTCCTGTTGTCTCCTACTCTTCCAGCCAGCAGTGGCTGAGTGGTGCCAGTGCTTATCGCTGTGCAGGTGATGTGCATGGCCACCAGTGAAATGGCCCAGGAGATTTCTAGCAAAGATGAATCAAGTAGCCTCAGGCAAGATATTTCTAATAGTTCCTGCTGGGCTTAAAAGCCTCTGTCTGCACAGCCCAGCCCCTGAGAAAATGCTTAGTCAAGAAATGGGTCAGATTAATGGTTAACAACAACAGAAAGTTACTGATGGGTTGGTGTTTTAATCAGGAGTAGGGAAGTGCGGCATTTTCTCTTCTTTATACACTTAACAGCTTGTTCTGCGAATAGATTTATGGTCAGAGATGTCTATTTACACAGGCAGTCACGGAGTGCAAAGTCAGCTCTCCTGGAAAGCGTGTGGGAAGCACTGTTCCATGCTGGGCTCTGGCAGGCAGCTCCTGACAGCTCAGAGTGGCTCGGCAAGGGAGGCACCACATGGTGAAAATCAGCCTTCACCGGCTCGGAGGGGTTAATGGGCTCTCTCAGACCGTGACACAGCAAAATGCAGCCGCCTGGGACCATGACACAGCAAAATGCAGCCGCCCTGGTTTGCACTCAGAAAGCTGACTCAGGAACCAGGACTTGCTGTGTAATGGCAGGGAGGAAAAATCCCAACAAAGTTGCGATAGCTGCTTAAAATGACTTGCTGAAGGGAGTCGGTGCTGGAGGATTGTCCTGATTTGAGTTAGAACAGAACAATTCCATTCAGTGATTTGTACCTTTCAGCTCAGTTCCTTTAACTAACTGCACTTTCTGAAATTAGCAGCTTGTTTTCTCGCAGATAGTGTTTGCTTCTAGCAGTGATAACACTTGATGTTCTGTTAACGACCAACGGATTGGTGTGCAGACCAAGGCCACTGCTAGATCTTGTGTACCACACTGGGAGATGAAGAAAGTAAAACGCTGCACCTGCAGGGAGAAGCGGACAGAGAGGTGCCCTTAAACTGACCAGCAGGGTATTCCATCCCATAGACGCCATATTCAGCTGCTGGGGGCCCTTGCTTGGTTGCCCTCGGCTAGGGGGCTCTTGCTCGGGGCCCTTGCGCGGATTCTTCCTTGTTCCTTCAACGGCTGGAATCTAAGGAGGACTCTGTCCATTCTGCTTCTGATCCTGATCTGAGTGTTCCCAAATCCAGTACCAGAATCCGGCTCCTGGATATGGGTCCTGTCTGCTGCTGGTCCCAGTCTGGGACTTTCCCAGTGTCTGCTCCACAACATCAGTGGTGACAGTGATGTAATTGCCATAAGGGGGGCTTGGGTTCGATGCTGGGTTTGTATATATTTGTGTATATTCCATTCTATTCTTCGTATTGTTTTCCATTTTCATTAAAGCTGTTCTAGTTTCCTTTTCTAATAGATAAGTCTTTCTCCCTTATTCCTTTTCTCATCCCCTTTGGGGAGGGAGAGGGGTTAACAGAGAGTGTCTGTTATAGGTTTAAAGGGGTGCCCTGACCCTAAACCGTGACAAGGATACAGGGATATTCTGCGGTTTAATTTGTGTTTGCCAAAGGCAGGTTGCCCAGCCCAGTCTAGCCCTGGAATAAATGACTGTGTTCGCTGTTGTCACTGTTGATCAATCCAAGTCTAGATCGAAGATACAGGTGGAAAAAAGGTCAGGAGTGCAGTGCATCGGAAACCCCCATGGGGAGCACAGGCGCTGCAGCTGTCCTCTGCACTGGCACTGCTGGTACCAGTGGGAACAGAGGAGGAACAACAAAGCAAGCACCCTGGAAGGCATGTTGCTGCTTTGTGACCAGAGACCCAGGGTCAGGCAGCAACCTAAAACCTGAAGCAGATCTCCAGGTTACTGGTATAATGCGCTGAAATTTTGTGGGAGGGTACATAGAGCCCATCATGCTCCTTAGAGTCTTGGTACTGGTGGGGATTGATGCCATGCCCTGCTGAGGATTTGCTTTGGGAGCAAAAGGGATGTGTACAAGGCAGCAGGGCAGAGTTAGCAAGTAAAAATCCCATTTGTGCAAATGTTTCAGTCTGTGCCACCTGCTTTGTTTCAGTGCTACAACTGTGTGAAACAAAGTGTGCCCTGACTGCGAGACAGGACAAGCTGTGAAAATCTGGATTTGAAAATCATGCAAATGCAGCAAGGAGGACCTTATGCCACAGCTCACATCCCTTTCTCAGAGGAGAGGAGATGGAGCTGGAAACCAAGTTTTGCTAAGAGAGTGACGCCCAGACACCACCCTCCCTCAAGGTTTCCAAACCACCCCTTGGGTACAGGAGACGTGTCCTCCTCCTTTATGGGGCCGTGCAGCTGAGGGGCTGCGGGCAGCCAGAGCTGTTTCTGGAGATTTCTCCGATTGTTCCGAGAAGCGGGACCGGGGCCAAGAGCAGCAGCTGCAATCTCAGGGCGGTGCACAAGAAACCGCCCCTTCACGTGGACTTTGCTCAACCATGACTCAGCAAAAGAGCCCCTCCGCCACAGCCAGAAACCTTTACTCAGCAATTCTGGGCGGCCTGGCTTGACTCAGCAGGACGCCCACACTGGGGGAAGAACAAGTCAGCATTAGCGGGAAGCAAGTTTCAGGGTTTTGGGGCTCACGCAAGTGTGGGGAGTCCCAGCAAGACATGCGGTATCACTGGCAGCCGCAAAATGCTCCCCCTCCAGTTGTGCTTCCCAGCCCCTTACAGCTGCACTGGGCGGGCTGGGAAAGGTTGGAAAACTGGTGTCTCAGGCTGGGAAAGCTGCACACCTCCCTGACCTGGGGATGTGGAGGATGCTGTGGTCATCTGTCCTGGGACCGGGACAGTCCCCACTGCATACAGGCAGAATCAAGGCATAGGAACACTGCTTTCTGGGATGGGCACCTGTCTTCACCCATGCTGGTGGAAAACACCAAACCCAGGAGATACGGGTTGTAGGAATGAACTTATTTTCTAGGCTGTCACGTGGGGTTTGCTGGTTTACCCAAGTCCACACAGGGTGTCTGTGACATAGCCTGTGTCCCCCCCTCCCTTTTTCTTTACTCATTAGCAAAGATGGCTTCAGGGCAGGCGTGCAAGACGGTATTTACCCCACCAAACTGCTGTTTTGGAATGGTGACAGTTACACGCTAACAAGAAGAAGTAAGCCAAAGAAAGGTTAGCAAGGGCAGGTATTTCTTCAAAGCCCCTCATTTAGGGGCAAAGTGGGCTTAGCTTTGGAGAGGCCTGGGAACCACAGCGCTTATGAACTGCAGCCACTAGTGCAAAAGAACAAGAATATCCCCCTTTTTGGAGAGGCCTTCCCTAACATCCCCGGCACGGGGGAACCGGGGCTGTCAGCTCTGTGTGGCGGAGTCCCCTTCACCCTGCGCAGCGCTCAGCACAGCAGCATCTCGGGGCCGTGGCTTCAGCTCTTACACTAAATAAACATTAATAAGAGCGACTGGGCAACATGGGATTGGAATTAAAGTGTTCGGCTGCCAGGTGGGGTTCTGGCAGAGGTGAGAGGGACCAAAGGTGTTTGGCACAGGGTGAGCCACCACTTATTGCTCTGTTGGAGCTGGTGGTTGATGATGTGAATGGCTGCACAAAATGCATCCCTGCTTGCCTGCTTGGAGGCAGCGGGGACAGGCAGAGAGGCACTGCTGACAGCAAATTACCCACACTCTGCCTTTTTTTTTCTTTTCTTTCTTTTTTTCTTTTTTCTTTTTTTTTTTTTTTTTTCTATTTGGATTGAAATTGTGCAAAAGAGCTCAGAGAAATTGGTACCTGTCTCCCACTGGGACTGGTCTGGTATTTAAAGCCCTTTTTTTTGTGGTCAAAGAGCTAAAAATACCACTGAAGTGCCTCACAGCAATTTTTCTAAACACAGTTTTTCCGGCCACTCTATGCTGGTGAAAGAGCCTCCCCTAAAGCCTCAGGAAAGCCGTGTCCTTGCCTCACCCCACCATCAAATTCACCTTGTGCCTGATCCATGCTTTTCTGCCAGGAAAACTCAGTGCTTGGAGACTGGCACATGCACCTTTTCTGTGCCAGGAGGGAATTACTGACCCACCCTGAGAAAAGCCTGTCTGCACAGCCCATCTCCCCAGTGGTCTCCTCACCAGAGCTGAACCCCCAGCCTCACTGTTGCAGAGTGAAACACCCTCTCACTTCAGGCTCAGGGGCTCCCAGCAAGGACCAAGGTCCAGGCCCAACTTCTGCTATTCACAGGGAGCGATCCTATCCCCCTTCACTCATGTCCTTTCCTCTGACCGCTGGCAATCCTGCCGGGAGGGGGGAGCGAATCTGCCCGCTCGTGAACCCGCTGTAGCTCCCGTGGTCATCCCCCCGCCTCCAAGGTTTTGCAATGACAGTGGCAAACAGGGAAGCGCAGCCTGTGAGCCTGTGCCACTGAGGTCCCATTCCCATGTTCAGGTTTCTCAGGTCACTGACATGAAGCAACAGGGAAACTTGTTCACCTAACATATGACAGAGCTGCTGAGCACTGAGCAGGATGCTGCGTGTGCCCTAAAAGCCAGGGAAAAGCAGTCAAGTCAACAAAAGAGAAATCTCCTCAGGGCTACCAACCACCTTGGCATCACCCTGGTGCAAGAAGTCACCTCTGTCTATGTGATTTGTGAACTACCTTTGGGAGAAACAGAAAAAAACTAGAGTGGCTGCCAATGCAACTCCTTGTGTGGCACCAGTGACCGCTGGCCACCTCCATTTCCTTGGTCCTGAGCACTGGGGCACCTACTTTTTCTCTCATGTGTTTGCACATTTTCTTATCCTACTTCCTCTCTTCTTGTGCTTCCATTTGCTTATGCCCCCACACGGATAAAAATGAGTTACCGAGAGAAAGGTTTTCCTTCCTTACAACACCCTTTCTGCTGCTCACTGGATCGCTGCTGGACGTCCTTTCCCAGGATCTCCATTTGCCCTAAGCAGCACCACTAATAGTGATCTGAAGAGAAGAGAAAGTGGCTTTATTCTCGTTTTGTGAAGGAAGAGGAAAATAAGCTTTGAGGAAGTTTTGACATGGCAGAGGAACATGAAAGTCCTGTGGGATGGAGAACAGCCTTCCCAGGGTACTAGCATGGGACACTTCTGTGCTGATTTGTGAGACGATGTTGTGGGAAATCAGAAGATAGTTTTGTTTACCGCTCTTTAAAAAAAAGGTAGAATTCATATACTATTTGGAGGTTAGTAACAGGTAAAAGAGAAGTATGTGGGTTTTTTTGTGATGCTGATGTGCCCAAAACCAAGCAACTCAATCATCATGGAAATTCTCATTAACTTTGAGCATATATTTGATCTTTAGAGATCACAGAATCACAGAATGTTAGGGGTTGGAAGGGACCTCTGGAGATCATCAAGTCCAACCCTGCTGCCAGAGCAGGATCAAAGAATCAGGGCAGATCATCAAGGAACGCATCCAGACGGGTCTTGAAAGTCTCCAGAGAAGGAGACTCCTGGGAAGATCATTCTAGTGCTCTGTAACCCTTACGGTAAAGAAGTTCTTGCTTATGTTGAGGTGGAACTTCCTGTGTTCTAGCTTAAATCCATTGCCCCTTGTCCTAACACAGGGCACAAGTGAAAAGAGATTGTCACTTCCTTCTTGACACCCAGCCCTCATATTTTGATACACATTAATTGTGTATGAAGATGTGGAACAGCTCTAACCCAGTACAAGGAAATTATGCCTTTCTTCAGATTACATAGAAACAACTGTTCTGGGTCATGCAAAGTATCTGTCCAGGTCAGGATCTTGTTCCCAGTGTGGTTATTAATGGATGCTTAGACACAACACAAGCTCTTCTTTCTGGCTGCTGTGCAGCCACAACGCCTGAATGCATGCTCTGGAGCAGTCGCTGTGTGAGTCCATGCTGGGCTAATTGTTGTAGTATAATTCTTAGAATAATGAAAAACTTTGTTTGGTTTTCTTTTGTTTGTTTTGGGTTTGTTGTTTTTTTGTTTTTTTTTTTCCTGTGGTTGCCTAGCCTGCTAAGGAGGCCACTGCAAAGCAAGAGGTTGTCCTCTGCAGTTGGTGGAGCTCAGGCTGAATGTGCGAGGAACCACAGCCATCTGGTGGTCAGAAGCGAACAGGCAGCATTGTTTCTTTTTGTACTGGCAACATTAGAAAACACTTTTAAAAATGGAAAGGCATTTAAATGAGCTCTTCATAGTAGTGTCATTTTTATTTTATTTTGTAACCATAAAGCAGTTTTTGCCAATGTAGAACATCTGGCCTCTGCTTAAAATGATCCCTTGCAGACCTGGCAGGGTTTTTTTCCAAGTTCCTCCTCAACAGAAACTTTGTGAAATTACTGAAGCTATTACTGGTATGATCTATAACAACTATGACAGTACTAATATAAGAATCTTTCCATGCCCTCATCTCCATTCTTCATATTTTCAGTTGTTTGAAGAAAAGATACGCCACCCCTGTAGGATAAATCTCTGTGCTGGGAGGCCCACAGTGAAGTGTACTATGACCATGGCTGGCTGCATGATGGGGAGGGGACAGGCTCACTCGGCGGGCCACGAGCAGCACTCTGAATTTTCACCTGTTGGTCATTCCTTCAAACTGACCCCGCTTGGCAGCCACCTTTCCCACCTGTTCGCCTTGTGATGAAAATAACGGAGAGCCAATTCCCCAGCACTCAGATCTTCCTCAGGCACGGTCCCATCTTGGCTTTGCCAGCTCCTGTGCTGGCTATCTGGGGAGGAGGAAAACAAGGTGAAGGTGGAGAATGAGTCCTTACCCTGAGGTGGGCTCTCAGGGCATCCCAGGAGCAGCAAGAGGAGCTTGAACTCCACATGCTCGGGTTATACATTCGAGGATGGCTTTGCATCTCTTTCAGGGGAAGATACATGCAAAGCACTGAGGGAGCTGGAGGCACCGAGAGCTGTAAGCACTCACTGAGGTGCAAACCAGTGTTCAAAACATCACCAGTGGTGATATTGTGTTGGTGGTGTTCTTTGCAAATGCTGGTTGTGCACCAGAAGCCCTCCCTTACCGGTGGAGTCAGGCAGCCTGAGTCCAGGCACTGGCAGGAGGATTTGGGTATCAGGACCCTTGCTCTGGAGGCCTCTCCAGCCTCACAATTGCAAAATCTGCCAGGCTGATCTCCATGGTGCCTCTGCTCTTACTTCCTCTCCTGCAGGTGCACCAGCAGGGGAAGCTCAGCATTGGGCCCTTTTGCCTTTCCGCCTTGTTCTGTTTCTCTGGTAAGACTCACAGGAGGGAAGCTGCAGGGGCTCTCAGACCCTCACATCTCAGCTCAGGGTCCTTATCTCATAGGAGGGACCTGCACTTGCAGGTCTTCAAGTACTGGAGGGATGCTGTGCTGGCCTGTAGCTCATGGGCTATTACGGTCACTTGGCTTCAAGTGTCCTCCTAAGGGCCACACTCCCAGCACAGAGCCTTTGGTGCAAGCTTTGCATGCTCTGGCTGAGTGGGGAGGAAGGTGCTCTCCAGGGATCCGAGTTTGGCTCTGGGCTTGCTGTGGGGGTGACCACAGAGGCCAGAGCCAGCACTGCATAGGCAAATACAGCCTCTTTGCCCAGTGCTTCAGTTCGAGCATTTTCTGGGACAAAGATGCTTTGGAGATTTTTATTTTTTTTTAAAAAGAAGCTGTGGGTGTGGTAAAAACAGACTTGTGCTAGAGGTCTGCAGCTGTGCTATTGCCCAGCATTTATCCGTGTTTGCCACGTGAAACCTTCATGCATTAGGTAAGGCAGAAACCCATGGCTCTTAAGCTGCACACTTCAGAGAGAAAGCGCTTTGCATGCTTTGTTCAATCTAAGCCCTTCTTAGGTGAGGAGCATGAGGTCCTGTGGTACAATGAAGTCCTGCTGCAGAGCTGGCTGTGTGAGAGGGAATAGCTCAGAGATGAAGCCAGGTCTGTTTAGCTTCAGGTATCCTCCAGCAGAGTCACTGGTGGACTCATCAGCCAGATGGGGCAGGACAGGCGGCTTTTAGGCTCATTAGGCTAGGCTTTCCCATCCCCATCACCTGCATACACACCCTGGTTTGAGGACTGCTGCTCAAAGAGTGCTATATTAAATATATAATACAACCTGGTTCAGAACGGGGTGGGGGGTGAGGGGGTCCCCCAGTTCCTCCCAGAAGCATTGGGAATGCAATGGAATTAGAAATGGCAATTATTTTTTTCCCAGGGATTAGCTGTCCAAGAACAGTATATGCTGTCTGTCTTGGAAAGCTGAAGAAGACACAAAGCCTCTTCCTGTCCCACAACTACAGGGGAGGAAACTCAGCACCCTGATTTTTCCAGCTCTGTTGCCACCAGCTGCAGACCAGCTTTGCTCACGGCTCTTATCCTCAAGCCTCTGCCTGAGCTTTGTACAGCTGAGACTGCAGTGCAGGCACAGGGAGAGGGAAGTGTGGAAGTGTGGACAGCTTCAGCTAATTTAATTCCTTCCCACAAGTCTAGGCATTAGGCTACACTTTCAATCTCATTTTGAGAGTCCTTCCCCCAGCTGCCACTCAGCTGGACACCGGGGGATGGCATGGGGACAACTGAGGACACTGTGGATACCAGTGAGCCCTTTCATAGCAACATTTCTTGCATGTCAAGTGATCTATGGGATGTGAGGTGGGTTATTTGGATCTGGTCACAAGGCAGGGAGGGAAGTGAGAAGGAGGTAGCTCACCCTCTTGCTATTTTGAGATGGGCTGTGGTCACCTTCCCAAGAGACCGTGCTAAAAACCAGCAAGCACCTGCCCTGTTTCACAGCACCCTCACCCTTCATGACGTGCATCATCTCAGTGCCACAGTGCCCTTGTCTTTCTGTGGAGACCAAAGGTGGCTACAGGGTTGCATCCCTTTTCTCCCCCACAGAGGATTCCCCTCCCCATACCAGCACTGACAGTACACCCAGTATCTTCAAGGGAGGCTCAAGACTTTGCTCCTTTAATGTGCAATAAAAAAAGGCAACTCTCCCACGCTCAACAAGAAATCCCACGAGCAGGAGCCCCAGGCTTGGCACCCTCCTCCCTGGCTGCCTTTTACAATTGGGCAGCATGTGCGGTTTGCTCAGAAGGGTTTTTCTCCCCATGTGCAAAGGAGAAGAGAAGGCTCTGGGGAGACCTTATAGCGGCCTTCCAGTACTTAGAGGGGGCCTACAGGAAAAGTGGGGAGGGACTGTTTAGCAGGGAGTGTAGTGACAGGGTGAAGTGTAATAGGTTTAAACTAAAAGGGTATATTTAGATTAGATATAAGGAATAAATTCTTTACTGTTGAGGGTGGTGAGGCACTGGAACAGGTTGCCCAGAGAAGCTGTGAATGCCCCCTCCCTGCAAGTGTTCAAGGCCAGGTTGGACGGGGTTTTGAGCAACCTGATGTAGTGGGAGGTGTCCCTGTCCAAGGCAGAGGAGTTGGGACTAGATGATCTTTAATGTTGCTTCCAATCCAAACCATTCTATGATTCCTGGCTGCTGCAGGGCTGTTTTGCTGGCATGAGATGACTGACGTCTTGCTTCACCTTTGTGCTCACCAGCTGAATAAGCTACCCCAGCAACAGCATGTTCTCACTGGTGTAACAGTGTCGGTGTAAGGGCCTCCTACTTTAGGCAACACAGGTCTTCAGCCCCAGCACACATAGTGCTACCCCGAGGGAGTCTATAGTGTTGGCCTGATCAGAAGCGCAGAGGCTCTGTGTGTGGCGGCACAATGTGGTGGAAGGCATCAGTGGAAGTAAGAGAGGAAGAGGGGATCACATCAGGGAAAGAGGGGAGAAATGTATAATAATGGGAAAATTAAATTAGCTGCAAAGAGTTTGCTGAGGGCACATCCTGCCCCATAGCAGATGGCCCCTTCAGCCTGGAGTACCGCCTGCAGCTCAAGCCCTGTGTGCAGCCAGCGGCTTTGCTGACTGGCTGTCATGCAACGGAAATATTTGGGCTGTGGGTAGAATTCTGAATACATTCTGATGGGGAGGGGGAGGAAAGGATGAGGAAGAGAAGAGGTTGTGAGTGGGAAGCTATTGCATACCACGAGCACTTGTACGGGAGAGACTAGAGCAGCAGGGCCCCTCTACCATGAGTGTTCCTCTGCCCCCTGTAATGCTTCCCATCCCCATGCTTTCCAGCATAACACTGGCAGGCAGAGGGCTGGAGAGCTGCTCGAGGAATGGGGCGAGGAAAGAGGCAGGCAGGAATGATTTCAGTAGCAGACTGCAGCCTCTCCTGTTTCTTGGGCAAGATAGCTAACTACCTCACTGGAGAGGAGGATGGGGAGCTTCTTCCACTTTGCCCACACTGTACCGAAAAAAACAACCAGAAAAAGCCCGCCGAACTCCCACATTCACTAGCAGCTTTGAAAACCCCCCTCACACGTCTATTGTGTGACATCCCTAAACACAACAAAGATTATCTGAAATCTGAAAGCAGCTTAAAAATAAAAACAACTCAAAGGGAAAACAGGAAGAGAGTGAAGGAAGGGGACAGAGTCCTTCCCCTGCTGGCCCCGAGTCGGAGGCAGCAAAACAGCACACACAGCCTCTTGCTCCACAGCACACCAGTCCGTAGCATTCACAAGGCAAACATTGCATCATCTTCCTTCGCTTGCTTCCGATGATGGCTGGCAGCAGGAGGGGAGACGGACGTCCCTGCTGAGGAGCTGGACAAAGTGGGCAGCCGGTCTGCAACTTTTGCTCGTTCTTCCAGAAATTTGTCAAACTCTGGGGCAAGAGAAGAGCAGAGCATTAACGAGGAGGGAGGTTTGTGGAACACCAAGGTGCTGCCAGGAACAGCTGGAGAAGGGAGTTGGCTGGCAAGTCTTACCTTCGCTGGTGACACCTTTTGCATCCTCTGTCTCTCCCTAGGGATGGAGAAGAAGGGCACGGTTAGAAGCAAAGTAGACAAAGGCACCTCCACAGATGTGATTCTTTGTCTGCACAGAGGAAGACAGGGCAGCGCTCCCCCCAGTTCTGCAGTACTGAGATGTTAGAGTGGCCTTAAGCCTCAGTTCACTAGCTGTGCCTCCCAGAAGGCTAATTATACTGGTGTGGTATCCCAAACCCCATGTCCTTGGCTTTTCCGCTTCTGCTCCCTCTGAGCAGCCTGTGTCACACATTCATCAGCACCAGCGCTGTTGTACATTGCCTAAAATCCAGTCCTGCAGACAACTCTGGCAGGAGTGCTGGCTCCAAAAAAGCAGCCTCTCACTTACCACATCAGTGGAGAGCCACTTTTCTATGTCTTCCATGAAATTGGCTTGGGGAACCGGCACCTAGGACAGAAGCAAAAAGAACGATGAGGCCAAGATAAGAAAGGAAGTTCCAGGAAATCCACTCTGCAGAAAAAAAGCCCAACACAAAAGCAAACCCTCTCGCTCCACCATTCAGTCAGCTCCGGTCTTCGAAATTCAGCCAGTGCGACTGCAAAGCTCTCCCAGCTACCAGTGCCACCGCTCACCTGCTTCCTCTGCCCCATCAACACCCAGACACACAGAGTTTCCAGAATATGTGCCAATAAAAGCATCTGGGGTTTGGTGGTTGGCTTTGGGGTATTACGACTTGACCAGGCTTTCCATTTTGGTGAGGACTCACTAGGTGATAGTTGGATGCTCGTGTTAGGCAGCCAGAAAACAAGAGATGTGCCCTTCTCCACACCTCTTCCCTTCTACAAACCAGTGACAGGCTTATGTCAAAGTCTGTGATGCTGAAGATACTGGACATGCCAGGTTTGGCTCCACATTAAGGGTGAATGACACCTGCCAAGAAGTGATTCTCTAGTAGGATCATGGAGCACAGCAGAATTTGACATCAAACTACAGAAACAGATACATCAAAGAGAAAGTCCTCTACAATGAAAGTAAATTATACTGCCAGTGGAGCTGAGACTAGCTCAGAAGCCTTCATGTGCCTTCCCAATTTAAGCGGCAAAGAGACACCTTCCTAGTGGGCGGAGATAGCCTTGAAGGAAATGAAGTCAGATTCAAAACCCCAGATCCTTTTCTCCCAGTCAATCACGAGCTCCTGAACAAAGCTGAGCAAGGAGCAGCCCTTGCTAGAGGCTTCACAAGCAGAAGTTCAAGAGAGTATTTGTGGGAACTTATTTATATTAGTCTCCCAATGTGTATAGCTCTCTTGCTCTCAGGAAAACAGCAAGACCAAGAAAAAGAGCAAGTCCTTCTTACCAAGGACAGGCAGATTTCCCCAAACCAGGGAGCAAGTTCAGATGGTTACCACAGCTGGCAGATGGATGAATGGGTGTGGAAGAGGATGTGTGAGATTAGACAAGTTTCAAAGTGAACTGGCTTTGTTTATCCAGAAAGGAACTCTTTGGGGTAGAAGTGCATTCAAGCGAACTGTACAGCATGTGAGGAAACTTCCCAGAGCAGACATCAGTCTGGGCAGTGCCCATTTCAGGAAGACAGGTGACCAAGCTTCAGTCCTGGGACTGTGTCAAAACCTCAGTGTGCCTGAGGGAATGTAATTGCAGAAATTCCTGCTACCAAAAGACCAAACTCAACATCCTGAAGGCTCAAACACTTCAGCTAGAAGAGGAGACTTTGAACAGGGTAACAGCCAGAAGTTTTTCTCCAAATGAGGCAGTTCATGCTGAACAGGAGAGGCTGCAGGGAGAATGAATGGCAGCTTTCCTCATGATGCCACTGACTATCGCCTCTGCCCCAGACACCCATGCCAAAATACGCCATCCTCTAGCTCGAAGAGTGACGCATGCCCATGTAGCCTCAGAGCTCCCAAGATTTCTTACTATAGACATGTTTACTTGAAGAAGGACTGACACTCTGCCTGCTTCCTTCCCAAGCCTGGTCTCCAATATGAGCCCAGACCAGGGTTGCTCTATTTGTTTGCAGTCTCCGCTGATGTCTGCTGTGCATCCTTGCATGCTGTGCCAGCGCCACCGCTAGTTCAGCAGCCCCAGCCCCTTTCCTCCCTGCTAGTGATCTCACCATTCCTTGCCGCATCATCCACTTAGTCAGTTGGGCTCCATCACTGGAGACACCAGACTCCCCCTGGTCGAGAGAGAGTCTGCACTGAAAGCTGCTATCATAGAGGGAGAAGGAGAGGGGAGGCAGTGGGTTTAGGGTGAGGGAAAGAACACGCTAGTACTGGTGGCCTACTTCTCTTATTGCAGAGAGAAGGCAACTGGACTTGGAAACTTGCTGAAGAGGAAATAAAACACACATTTCCAGGTGGAAATTTCCCTGCAGATATAAGTAGGCCATCCTGTTACTAAGTCAAATGCAGACTTCTTATAGTTCTGCACCTCTGGGGTTTAAAGTATGAGGTGTATAACTGAGGTAGGAAATGCAGGTTGTTGGAGACTGGGAGTTATCTTCAGTCATATTAAACACTTGATTTTTTCCCAGTAGACTACACATTTATTGTGTCAATGAGCACTAAAAGCTCTGTGGCAACTTACCGTTCCTGTGTTCTGCTGCCGGGCATCCAGGGCACCAGCGAGTCCTTTGGAGGCTTGGGGGTCTTCGTACTTTACCCTGAAAGCATGAAGTTAGATAATACACAGGCTGATGAGAGTGAAGAGCAGGACTCCTAAACATATATTGAATACTTCTGACTGCACAACTTCCCATGTCTCATCGTTCTGCTCCCCAGAGCTTCTAGAAAGATATGCAAAACCCCTAGTTAAGGTGTAGCCCACCACGAAACAGACTGATCTACTCACTGCAACATCACTGTGGGACACCACAGGACAGCCCTGGCACATCACAGGAGGATGACAAGGCATCATGTGAAAACAACCATCCAACAGACTAAAACATAGACTCACAGAGCTAGGTGCATCAACCATGACATCCATCTTCTCTGGGACTGACTACACAAGAGGTAACTAACACAGACTGACCAGAAGATTACAGCTACTTTATAAAGGATTTGAGCAACAAGCTCCTACATACTTACCTATCTTCACAGACACAAACACAGCTAAAAACCATCTCTTTAACTGATACTGCTCAAAAACTGATGGTGGCAGAGACTCACTGGTCTATGCTACATAGGAGGCAAGAATGGATGATCAGAAAAGCTTAATGCTGCTTCAAGGTCTCCAAATGCACCATTACAGTAACCTCTTTCCACACACAGACATGTCTCACCCATAATCTCCTACTTCCCATTCCTGTGTGTCTTCTAGGCTGCTACCACGCATGCTAATGCCACACATCACCATTTGGTCCATACGGAGTGGCAAAACCAGTCCATTCATGCTGGAACAATGAAGCTTCTCCCAGAAACTCTCCACAAGTCTCCTCTCCAGCTGCTCCAGGGCCCTTTTTTGCAGATCCATCAGACCATCAAGTGGAGCTGTTTTTGTTGGGGGCCAGGGGCTTGGGCCACCGTCGCTCAAACTTCTCGAAGAAGTGCTCATCAGTGAAGGGGCCGCTGTGGACAATGGCATCAAGGATGAAGTACAACGCTGCTATCATGCCACTGATGAGGAAGAACGGTAGGAAAGGCTTGAGGTGTTTCAAGCACTGCTTCGCCGAGACACACATGAAGTATGGGGGGTCAGGAACAAACCCCAGTGGCCCTGCCTGTGCCTCCGGACAGCATGTCCTGTCTGGAAGCAGTTGAGCAACGGGTCTGTTCAGATGGAGGGAGACACTGAGGCTGCTGAGTGAAATGGGAAGCCTGAGCCAGTGATAGCAGAGGCTACTTGGCAGGAGTGCAAGCGCGGGCAGATGGAGGAATAAATAGAAGATGTCTCGTTACTTGCGCAGAGATCACAAGCCTCAGCCTGTAAGGATTGCACCACAGCGGAAAGGATACGATTCCATCCCTGCCCAGATCTCCCTCAGCCTTCAGCACTGAGCACATACCAGTGGCTTGGATTTCAAGCCCCAGAGGGGGTGCTGTTGGCTCCACTGTTTTTGTCCTGGACTGCCTCTGTCTTCACGCAGCACACCCCACAGTAAAAGTGGTGGGGAAATCCATGGGCAAAACACATCAAGTTGTCTTTAGGCCACGGGTTTCCCCACCACTTTTACCAGAAGCAGTCTGAGGCAGAGGAATGCGACAGCCTTAAGAGACCTTAACTTGCTACAGCCCAGCTGCAGAATAAGACACTCCAGTGGGTGGAGATCAGGAGCACAGCTATTTGAGGGCTAGAGGCAGCCACCTGCCAGTGGGCTCCACTGCTTGGTAACCGATGGAGAGTCATGGATGACTCTGGCAGGCAGAACAGCGTAAGATCACCTGCAGTCTCTTAAACCAAAGGGATCTGGTCAGCACAGCTCTTGTTGGCTCCTCCCAGAATGAGGATTCAGGAACTCTTTCTTTGCAGTAGAGAAGAGATCTCTAAAGTTCCCCCAGTACTATGGAGACCCAACTCTTAGTGCTTTACACCAGGAAGTCTCAAGCACACTGTGGAGGAAGAAATAGCGGTCCCACTTACCAACAGGGAAGCTGAGGCACAGAGCAGTGCCCTGCCTCACAAGCCACGACTGACTGCTTACTTCCTGCACTCGAGCTCAATACTCTGACCATTAAGGCTGCATCAATATTCAGCAGGATTCAACATCGACCCAGTCAGGACACACTGAGTTCAGAGACAGACAAGAAAACTCAGCCAGTCCCACTCCACACCTTCACCTGCAGACACTGAGCCTCCCCAGCACATGCAGCACCTCAGTCTCTACGTGCAGAGACCATCCTACAAACACTGTGCATTGGAAGAGTGTGTTTCGATCGCATCCTACAGTCTCCCAGGAACTGCTGCTGGTTGAGGGTCACCCCAGTTGCCCTGAATCCCGCTTTGCAAGAAGGCAGGACATGATGGAGCTGCTACACTCACTCTCTGCGCTGCTCAGCCAGCGAGCTGCCGCGGGTCAGGGCAAACATATCAAACTCTTCTTCCAGCTTGCCAGAGGTGTCAAGGGAGCGCAGCCCCGCGCTTACGCTGCTCGAGCCCAGGTCTGTGGGAGAGAGAAAAGGGTGAGCAGCAGGCAGCACAGAGCAGTAAAGGGAGGGCCCTGGACTTGGAAGATGCTAGGTGGAAAGCACCAGAACAGGCTACACTGCTCTGGGCCCACTCCTCATCCTGCCCCTCGGCTGCAGCGCAGCCTATGCACGCGTGTGGTATCGTGGGTGAAGTAACAGAAGCAGTTTCTTCACCCGCTCAGCAGATATTTTTAGCTCAGCCTCAAGCAGCAGCAGTAGCATCAATTTACTGCACTGATGCTGAAGGCTAAACATTCCTGACCATTTAAGACAACTCAGAGGGAATTGCTCCATAATGTGGAAGAGGACAACCTGTGCTTCTGGGCAAGCACCTCTGAGACAGATGAGTGGATTTTCATGTGTCAGGCATCATCTCAAAAGCCCTGACTTGAAAAGTATCTCAAGTGGCTTGTCTGTAAAAACAGTCTTGCCTATTTTCTGTAACTGCACCCAAGCTGTACTGAATGTGCTCACAGCTAGCGAGACCTTCAGGCAGTGCTATCTATGTAGGCTGTTGGTATGTCTTGAAGAACCCTTGGGACCTCTCAGGTCTTCTGAGTAAACAACCTGTCAAATACTTGGTCCTGAGCCCAAGCTGCTCATGGCTGCCTTTGCAGCACAGCTCAGCTGCTGTTCTTTTCCCAGACCTCAGGGGTCAGACTGACACCACACAGCAAGAGAGGCAACTGCACTGCTACAAGGCATTGTAGAGGGAGCAACTTTCTCCCCTACCCTGCTGGAAGGCCGACTCCTTAGCCATGGCCTAATGCTGAGGTCCTTCTGAAGTCATGTCCCCCTCCTGCCACAGCGTGAGGTGTGGGTGCTGAGACATATGCTTGTGTGCCTCGGGGCATATACAAGTTTCTTAATGAGTTTATTAGTTGACAATACACCTTATTTCTCTAGGTTACTTTATGAATGTGACTAAATAATTTTGGAAGGGGATTTAAGGGCATGGAAGGATTCCCAGAGCAGCACAGGAGGACTGAGGGGAAAGCTGCATGGCAACATACTCATTCCAGCCAGCTGAGAAGAGAGGTTGTTGGTGACTTCGGGCTGTCTCACTGCAGAAGGAGTACTGGGTCCCAGGTCAATCAAGCTGTTGTTCTCTGCTTCGTTTGGTGCCTTTGGAGAAAAAAAAGGCAGATGGTGGAGAGTTTCTGAAGCCCAGACACCCTGACCCTTTAGCTCTAGTTCATTAACACTGGAGAAGGAAGCCCTTCTGTACCCATCAAAAGGTATCCATTATGAAGCTTCTCCTTGTGAAAAAGGGGACCGTTATTAGAGAACTGACTGGGAATAGTGTCCCAGAGCAGAATATGCCTCGGGAGCCAGCCTCCCAGCTCTGCTGGATGCCAGTAAGTAGTGTAGGTGTCGGTTCAGAGGACAGGGCAGTGCTCAGAGGACAAAGGGAGGCTCATATGGGACTTGTTCCTCTCAATTCAATACCGGAAAACTGTAACTGGTGCTGATCTGCTCTTGCTCTTGGAGTGAGAGGAAGGCTCTCATCGGCAGGGAGGGAAAGGCTAGCAGCGGGAACTGAAGTGTCGTGCACACCAGTGTGGCCTGGTGCAGCTGGGCTAGAAGAGAAAAGCCTGTGGATTTTAAGTGGGGCAGACTGAACCTCTCTCTGATTCAGCACGACACTTCTGGACCTGCAGGATGCAAACGGAGTTACCTTGACAGGCTGTCCTGTCCGAAGACGCTCGAACCTGCAAGAAAGATGACAGGATGCATTTTGGTAGCATGTCCTTATTCACCCACAACCTGAGAGATTTCTTATAAGGCTTGGCACACTCTGCCCTTTCCTACATCCCAGAAAAGGGGGACCATGGCTCAGGGCCCAATTCTCCCCTTCAAGACCGAAGACACCACAACAAGGCCCACAGAGTTGATATCTCCTGAGAGGAGGTATAAGGAAGCTTCTTGTGACCCTCCAGAGCTACTTCTAACCAAAATGGTTCTAACCCAGTTCTCCACACAGACATGGACTAAATTTCCCAGACTTAATCCTAACTTAAGAGATGGGTTTGATGAAATGGAAGAAAAACTAAGGGGTGCTGACCCCACCTGGGCAAGTCCTTTCTGCTTCAAGAGCTAGAAAACCAGCTTTTCCCATGCAGTTCCCTCCTTATTCTTTTGGGCTATGCCACAGGGATATTCCGTCAGTAACATACACAGCAGTTTTGAAGTGACAAGAATAAATCAGCAAAACCTGAGGACTGGCTTTGTTCTCAAAGATGGATGATACAGGCTGGTACATCTTGAGTGTTATGGGCAGATCAAAAGGGTGGGATAGAAGGCCTTCAAGGGGCAGTAAACACTTGTGGAAGAACAGGGCAGAAAAGGGAGGAGAGGTACCTTTCATGGCGCAGAAACACATTGTTGAGGTTGTCATTGATGAGGAGCAGTTCCTCAGTGAGTTGCTCATGGAGAACACGGGGAATCAGCTCCAGCACACGCTGCTGCATGGCTCTGCATGTCCGATTCAGCTCCTGCTCACAGCAAGGGGAAGTTACCACAAAGGTCAGGTTAAAGCTGAGCACTCACAGATTTGGAAGTCTGACTGGGACAAACAGAACCCAGAGGCTACTGGGGTCTATCGACAAGGGTTGATGGGCACCAGATACTGATGTGAGAGGTAAACTGAATCTGTGCTTTACAGACAATAATTGTATGCATTTAATTGTATGCCTCTTCTGTAACATAACATCCAGAAAGAAAAGCCCTTGAGGACTACAAGTCCCCATGTGAAATGATTCCAGCCTCAATAATGCCTCCCTCAATCATTGAAACTCCACCTTCCCTGTGACACCCTTATCCTATCACTCCTTGATAAGCTTCACACTAAACTGCCCAGTGCAGTTGTTCCCCATGCCTGGCGCGTGTCATGCCTCAGTCCATCAAGTCATTGCTAAATCCAGCTGCACGTGCCAGACCTCCAGCCTGCCAGCATTCCTTACTTGCAGCAGCTCCAGGTCGGAAGGCTCAGCTTGGGATGGCACCAGCTCTGTCAACATCTCCGACATGACCTTCATGTTCCCATTCACCACTTCCAGCTCACTGCGTAGCTTCCCGATCTGCAAAAGGGAGGGGAAGTGACATCTCTGCCTGGGAAGATTGCGGGGACAGTTGAGGTAGCTCTGAATGGCAGTGCACCGCACGTGTGTGGGTGTTTTCACAGAGCTGCAGGGAACAGCCACTGGTGAGTTCATTTCTCGCTGCTCAGTTTGGCTCGCGGGAGCTCCCAGCAGAAAGAAGCTCCGCTACTTACCATCAAGTTCCTTTGCTGGTAACAGATGCTAGGCCCTCACCTGGGATCTCTGGCCACTAGCCTAGCCTTGATTTTTAATAGCCAGCACAGGCTGCTGTTATTTTTGTTAGGAGCTAGCAGCTCCTGTATGGCAGCCACTCAAATCCTTTCATTTTGAAAGCAGTGTAAGAGCGGGAAAAAAAAATTAATTCCCATTCAAAAGGAGAGCCTTGGCTAAGGGTGCAATTGAAGCTTTAGCCCTCTAGTTTCACAAGCTGCTAATGAGCCTCCTGAGAACAGTTTCTAGCCTCTCTTCTGAAAGGGGATGCAACCTACCAACAGCTGGAAGTTTGGTGCTGAAAATGGTGTCATATGAAGTCAGGGTAAGGAAAGTGAAAAGAAGATGGGGAAACAAGTGAGAAAACCCTGGCCTTTGGAAAACACATAGCCAGACAGGGTTGATTTATATAAAGTCAGCAGTGAGACAAGATAAATAAGGATGATAAGGAGACAACTTTTGAGCAAGCTTTTGCTGTACTGCACTACAAAGACCTTGCTCAAAACCTGTGTGTCTCAGTTTCCCCACTTCCCTGTAGCGAGGAGATCTTCCCTCTACCTGCAAGCAGCCATCTTAGAAGAACATAACCATACAGTGTTTGTGGTATCTCAGCTCATCACTGACCACAGTGGAGCTCTGGGGAGCTCTTGAGGGACTATGCTTCAGAGGAACTTGAGGCTGAGGAAGGACCAGGACAGCAGTCCCAGAACAGTGTTTGTGAAACAGCCTCTGAACGTAGGGAGTGTCAGCAGCCCCACAGGGCTTGTTTCCAACTCACCTGCTCTGGTGTAGGTGTGATGGGCGTGTCACTGGATGTTCCTCTTCCAGTGGGCAACGTGACAGGATGGAGAATGGACTCTATCTGCTGAGGGGAGTTGACTGCAGGTGAGTTCTGTCCGGATTGGGAGTTGGAGTTATACACAGTCTACAGACAGAGGTGGGAAAAGTGACAAAGAGATGTTAGACACTCAGAGCTGGCAGGGCAGTGCAATTAGGAGAGAAAAGTTGATGGCAACTCCCCATCTGCTTTCAATAGCTCTTCCAGCAAAGAGGCTGTCCTGGAGCTTCTCATTCCCCAAAAATCCTCTAAATACAAACTAGAGTTCCTGAAGTCCCCTCATAGCTCCAGAATGGCAGCTGCCCAATACTCTCTTCTTCAGCAATGCTCTCATACCCTCTGTGGTGTGTGGATGGGTGACAGCATATCCAGATCAGTCATGGGAAACTCCAGGCCCTTCCGTCTCAGGTCTTCATAGACAGCTACGACACCAGTTAAGTCCGGCGAGCTGCGGAAGGCATCTGCCCAGGACTGGGGAGAAGGAGACAGTACAGCCAATCATAATTTACAGCAGTCTCCTGTACAAGCACCTAAAAACAAACACTTTCTGAACTGGCGCAGATGTTCATGTCTCTTGGCTCACCTGGATGAGGGTCAGCACCTTGTCATGCACTATGGCAGGTGGATTGTTCTTCGGCAGGATTGTTCTCACCAGGACACCTTCTACAAAGTCCTGGCTGGACACAAGGATGTGGAAGCGATGGCCGCAGTTTTTGACACATGTCTCCAGGACCTTCAAAGGCAATGAAGTATTAGCTAGAGACTTCTCTGCCTAGGTGTGTTCACCTTGTTGGCTTTAGGTATCCGTGTCTTGTCAGCCAAGGACTCAGCTTTACAGCAGGATATCACAGAGTTGAGAAAGAGCGCTGACCACTCACCGTCAAAGCCAGCATAACTTCATGGAAGTTCTTATTCCCTACAATTCTCTTCTTAATGGCTCGGAAGGCATCTTTGGGCCTGCAGGAGAAATCAGATGAAGAAAGTTTGTCAGAAGGTTGAGACCCACCTACAGAGAGGCAAAACCAGCCAGCCACTGCCTCTGGATGCCTCATACTCAACAGGTGACTTTACCCACCATGTTTTCAGGGCAGCTTGAAGCAATGACTGGTAAAGCAGCTTTTGCCTGGTTCTGCAAGAGGAGCAGTCTTGCTAATGAGCGTTACTGAAATCGGAGGCCTGTGTACTGAAGTCTGCAACAACCCCCGGTGTACAGGACACAACAGAGAGCAGGGTAAAAGCAATGCTAGAAATGCAGTACTTGAGGGTAGAGCAAAATCCCATGGCAGAGAGACTGAAGAGGAGGAGATCACAAAAAAAACCTTGGCATGGGTTAGAAACAGGAAGAAGAGAGCAAGCTGCAGCAGTCCCTGTGTTGGTCAGAGAGAAGCTGTTTAACCACATTTCCCTGGAGGAAAGGAGGCTAAAAAGCAGCAGTGGAGATGCAGTGGCTGAAAAATCTGGGCTTGTTCAGCCTTGAGAAGAGAAGGCTTAGGGGAGACCTTACTGCCATATACCAGTACTTGAAGGGTGGCTACCAAGAGGAAGGAGACTCCCTTTTTACAAGGAGTCACATTGAGAAAACAAGGTGGAATGGCTGCAAGTTGCTCCAGAGGAGATTCCGTTTGGAGTCCAGAAGAAAATTCTTTACAATGAGAACAATTAAACATTGGAATAGTCTCCCAGGGAAAGTGGTGGACTCCCCTACACCAGGCAGTTTTAAGATTCAGCTTGACACAGTGCTGGGACATCTTGCTTAAACCATTTTTTCTAATTTTTTTTTTTTTTTTCACTTGAAAGGTTGGCCCAGATGATCCTTGGGGTCCCTTCCAACCTGCCATTCTATGATTCTACAACGTTGTTTGTATTGCAGGTGGACAAGAGAGCAGCAGCTTAGTAGACTCTCCTTAACTGTTCTCAGAGGGGAGAAACACTGCAGTCTCAGCCCATTGTGGCCCTGTGAGAGGGTAAAAATGAACCAACATACTCTGGCAGAGGACAGGAAGCGGAGCTAGGCTGGAAGAGCAGCAGTGCTGGAGGAAAAGAGTGGAATGGAGACACTGAGGTAGTGAGGAGATCAGGAGCAGATCAGCCTGTGGGGCAGGATGGCTGCAGTGGATGGGCATTAGCAGGGCAACAGGAGAGCCCACCATACCAGGAGGGTACAGATATGTTATCAGGTGCCCCGAACAGAAACACCAAGTGGCCCCAGCTTGGGACTGAGAACTGTGGGCAGACACAGGCGTATTTGCATTATGGGAACAGCAGGGAAAAGAAGGGGTCACAGATGTGTGAGTAGAGACGTTTGTTTTCATACAACTGTGGAGCTGAAAACTGGGCTCGCTAATCTTCTCTCAGCATCACTGTGGGGTAGGACAGCAGGAGTGAAATCTATGTTTTTGTATTCCATGTAGCATCTTCTTTTTTACATGCTGCTTTTAACATCTCCATTGTGAGAAGGAGCAGTCCCCCCTGAATTCACTGACAAATGCCCATGTCCAGAGTTAACACATCTGGCAGATTTCTGAGCATCTCCCCGCATGGCGAAGGAGACAAGGGCTCCGCCACCGACTCTGCGCACGTCTGAGTGACCGTACATGAAAATACTGCAGAAGCAAACAGAGAATTGAACAAGCAGCCTGAGATTTTTCTCCCTCCTCAGTCACCATCCTGCAGATTTTTACATTCCCAGAGGAAAGAGAGAGGGGTAGGAAGGAGGAACAAACCAAAGTGGAAGAATTGCAAATAAGCCTTTGGGAGATAGGAGGCAGCCTGGTTTGAATCAAGGTTTCTCTAGGGACCCTGAAGCCCTGTTTGAATGGCTCCCAGCACTCACAAAAATTACAGGGAAGCATCTCACAGATGCTTTGACAGCTCTGCTCTGTCTCTAGGTCTCCTAGCAGAGTCTTGTCTAAGGGACCGCTGAGAAGCCGGGCTTATTACCTCCACCACTGCATGCTACCACTGCCGTCTAGGGATGTAGTGTGCTGGGATCTGCCGCCGGATGTGTAACCGTGCCAGCTCCCTTACCCTTCTTCAGTCTCGTTAATGATGTCACAGATCTCCATGTTGAGAGCCCAGTCCTCGCTCCGCAGGGACCCATCGGTAGCTCTCTCTGGAAAACAGAAACCAAGACATGGCAAGGCTAAGAGCAGCCCTGGTGCTCTCATGGGCTGTTCTTCAGCTCTCAGGATACCCCAGAGCCCAGCCATCTTCTTCCTGGCTCCCACAACAAGCAAGGATGCAAATCCAGGTGCAAAGTCCAGGCCACCAAGTGCTCCCCGCTAGGTGTCAGCACTGCAAAGCATATGGCTGGCTGATGCTAGGATGGGTGGTTGCTCAATTTTGCCCATGCCATCCATGCTACACAAACACATGCTGTGTGATCTCTGGTGTCCTGCACACGAAGGGAGAGGTCTCAGCACGACTTCAGCTCCACAGCTGGAGAAAAGGGGGCTTATGTGCTTTGTTGCTATAGGGCCAGAAAACATGAGTTTGGTCTGCTCATGCTGACACAGATCTAATGTCAATGGCACCACTCTTGGTTTGCATCGAATTAAGGAGACAAAAGAATCAACCCCCTTCTTTTTACATGGCCTCCATAAACTCAAACAAGCAAACATAAATGGCCAAAGCTGGGCTCCCTTTTGTTTAACATTTACATCTCTCCCCTGAACCTCTGGCCTCTGGGGAGTGAGTATGGACAGAAGTGGGCTGCAGGCTGAAGTCGAATCAATATTGTTTCAGCTTTGCATCCCCTTTAATTAGGAATTCCTCAGTTAGCCTTGATTGCTATTCAAGGCAGAGATTTGGGAGCAGCTATTACTGAGAGCGCCAGTGTCTCCACCCTGTAATCAGCCATGTCTCGGTCCTGGCCGCGCTAACTGACTGATGCCTTCAGTGGCTGGAGGAAAGAGAACCGCCAGTGGGTCAGGAAGGACCCAGGCACTCTCCAGACCATGGGGAAACACAGAGATGCAGCAGATGACAAGCAGAGGACAAGAACCATTCTTCCCAGCTCTCCCACTCTATAAAACACCTGACTTAGCAGTGGGGGCAAGGGAATTAAAACTAGCCAGACTGGTTTAGCACCTACCAGGTGCTCTTCGGGAGAGCTCAGACCCAACAGGGTACTTAGAGAAGTGGCTGCATTTTCAAAACTGCTGTCCCTGCAAAATCTGGAGCTGGCCCTTGCTACTGTGGGTCCTCTGCCCCTTTGGAGAGGCCCTTCCTTTGTGAAGGTGCCTTTTTCTGCTTTTCACTCAGCAGCTAATTCGCTCTTTGGGAATGAAATTAAATCCTCATTCACGCAGTAATGCGATAGGGCCATAACACAGGAAAAAGAAGATTTTTTAACTCCTGCCAGGGTAAGCACATCCATCATGTTTCGGGATGTCCCATTTTTAAGGGTCAAGCAGAGAGCTATTAACAGCACTGTGCAATGCTGCCTCTTACTCACGTGTCCCTCCCACAGATTACACACCACAGCGTGAAGTGTTGTATCCGCATTTTATCACAATCCAGCCACCACCTTTTCTGTTGACTGCAGAATGTATTGATCACACTGTGATTAAGCTGATTACATTGTGGCCACAGCCAGATGGAAGAGAGCAAATAAGGGAAAGAGTGTAGGGGAATGTCCTCTTCCACCTTTCTGGAGGTCCGGCTACTATTGTAATATCCTGAAGGCCCCTTGATTCAGGTGAACTTTTGTCGCTTGAGTATCATTTTTAGATAGGAAACCTGGTCTCTTGCAGATCTAAGCTTCCTCAGTGAAGCATAGGAGGTAGCATTGCATTAGGTGATGCGGTGGAGAATATATCCAGGGCAGTGGGCTACGGGGGAGCTTGTCTGATGCACCAGGGCATATACCAATGAATGGGTGAAGCTATGGCAATACACAGGGGAAATTATTTTCTGTCAGGGCTCTTCTGGGATCAGGACTTGGTGCAATAGCAGAGCTCCAGGTTCCCTTCTGCTCTGGGACACTTCACAGCCGGCCTTGCCAGCAGGCAGACTGCAGCTCAGGTCAGTCTGATGGATTCAGCACGCATGGTCGCAAAGCCACCCTTCACTTAGGCTCTCCTCTGACATCCCCTGCTCATGACACACTTTGGTTTAAATCCCAACGTAGCCAGAAGGTTCTCCATTCTGTTTGCTGACTTTGGCAATGAAGCACACAAACCAATCACACAGGGGTTGCTCTACTGAAAGGAAGTCCACATCTACTCTTCTCACTCCTGAAGAAAAACACTGCCCATGGAAGGAAAAAAACCCACAACTCAGGAACAGGGCTGAGCCTGCTGGAAAGCTCTGAACTACAGGAGAAAGCAAGGATGAAACGAGAACTGCCTTTAACCATCAAGTCCTTGCTCTTTATGTCTCCCCAATCCTCGTTCTCCTCATTCTCATTGTACACAAGCACGAACTGAATCTGCAAACACCCTTCCCTCGCTTCCCTCTTTGGTGGCACTCAGCAACTTGCTCACCACCCCCTCTACCTTTTCCTCTCAACACACTAGTTCTGCCACAAGGTCGGGCAGTAGGTTTGCTTTTCAAATAGGAATGCAAACAAACCGTGCCTGCTCCTTTGCCTTGCTGGCCACTTATGGGAGAATGACACTTCCTCAGAACTGACACACACCACCCCGCTGTTGGTCCACAAGGCTGTGGTCATCCTGCTGCCTTCACACCCATTTACATACTGGTCAATGAAGAGCTGCAGAAAACCAGCAAACCTGCCATAAACCTGCAACACAGGTTCAAAAAATACATAGCTGCAAGAGCAGTACTAGGGCATATGGAAAACAGGAACGTGACTGTGAGGCATTTCCAAGGACAAAGTACTTGAATTTACCCAGTACAGGTTAAGGCCTGGCCTAATTGGCCTTGGGACAGCCAGAGCTGATGCAGTTTTAATCCTCCTTGCTTGCTTCCAAGCACTAAGGGACTGTCCAAGCCATGTAAGATATGTTGGAGTTTTCTCTGAAAACCTGAACTTTACCCTTTTACTAAAGCCTGCAGAAGAGAAGGAAACAAAGCCTATTCATTAGTCACATGAAGGATCAGGGTGGCTGGCCCCGTTTCATGAGCCGTAATTAGCACACGAGCTGTCTGCCCCTTGTGAAATCTGAGCCTGGGCTGGCTGGGGACAACGACAAGTCCCTAAAAACATCGAGCGCAGGAGGCTGGGCACAGGCACTCGCCCAGCGCTCTGCCTGGCGAGGCTCATCAGGCAGTGTCTTCTTCTGTGTGTGAATGAGCTGAGCCTGACCTGCCATGGAGAAGTCCCCCTCGGCCAAGGTTATCAGCAAGCATATGAATCCCATCTCCCTTCAAGCCCGAAACCAACTGGCTGTTGAACGCACAGGAGGCCCTTCACAGGGCCGCTTCAAAGCCACATTGTTTTGGCAGCCAGCCGGGCTCCCCGGGGTGTGACAGCGCTGGGGTTTGTCTGATTCCAGCCTGCTGCCTCACAAATTGCTTGGAATGACCCAGAACCACTGAGGACTCTGTGGTATGAATTGAACCAGAGCATCAACTCTTTTCCTGCCTGGCATTGGATGCGCTCCCGCTGGCTGCAGCTAGGTTATAAAAGTTATCTGGAACCGTCAGATAAAAAGAAACTCTGAGCCTGGCATAGCTGACACAAGGGAGCTGTACTTTGCTTCATGCTATTGAGTAAATTTCACAGCTTTGCTTCTTTTCAAGTTTATGGTCTTTGCCCTCATGGCAGGGGAGAGCTCACTGTGAGGCTGGTGATTCCACCCAGCTGTCCCTGCAGCAGCACACCAGCAGTACAGTCAATAGCATGAGGTGGTACATCCTCGGGACAGAAGATACTGCATAGGCTCCTGTCCCCTGTGCTCTTCATCCCAGATCTGAAGCACCCATAACCAGGCAGGCACTGTTTAGAAACCCTTTGCCCATGACATGCTCTGCCATAGCTCACCAGAGACTGTGTGGGCCTTCTCCAAGTTAAGCTCTTAACTAGCATTCCCTACAGTACTCAGTCTTGCTGGCCTTAAATTTCTCAGCAAAGCGTCAAGCACCTTCTCATCCATTTCAACAGGTGTTTGAAGGCACCAGCATTTTGTTGCATGAGACAGTGTAGGTTCAGCAGAAAGCAACACACAGGCCTTTTTCCCAACCTCCCTTCAATACACAAACCCCTTGGCCCAAGTCAGCATCCTGTACAAAGTCTCCTTGCTAAGCCTTGAGGAAGCAGGCGCACCAGCTCAGCCAGGACTCCACCACTGAGCTGTATTGCTTTTCGGAAGACTGAGGGGACAATGCTCTTTCTACAGAGAACAGAGATATGGCTCCAAACCCAATTCAAAGATGGTGATGGACGCACTTGTGCTGACATAGCACTGTGAGTATTTGGGCCTCTGAACTTCTCTTGCTCCTTTTCTATGAATCAGGTCAAACTCTTGCGGATTAAATAACTTTCCTTCTGCTGCCTTTGCCCCTTCTCCTCCAGACAGAGTGGGCACAGAAGACAAGGCAACATCTTATTGAGAAGCACTACCTTGCAGGGACCCATCTGGCTCTGACAGGAGAGCGTTATTGACAACAGCCGATAACTGCTGCCCACTGGCTCCCAAGGTCCCAACTCACAGAGGGGTGCAGGGATAACTTCAAGGTGGGATCCAAATGGCTGTGGGGATTTTTCTGGCATGTTGCATTGTATCTGCCCCTCTTCCTCACCCATGAGCTTCTCTTACCTGCTACCTGTTTACAGTCTCATCCTTTCCTTCTTCTCATGCTTAAACCAACCCCTAAACATAAAAAAAAATCCTCTTCAGCTCTGTGCTACACCCGTTACTTCTCTCCCTTGCCTGCCCTCAGTTACTGAAATAACTTGTTTCTGTCCCTTTCAGTATTGCTATAATTACTAGTCATTCTAGACTTCCAGGGTCAGGAGAGAGCAATGGCGGTTTCCTCTCCATTCTCTCACTCAGAGCACCTCCCTGAAATTAGATTTTCCATTTCGAAGTTTCTCTTAGCTCCTAGATGGAAGCGCAGTGGATTTCCCTTTTCAGGGGGGGAATCCAAACTACGATGCTTCAGCATTCTTTAGAAATTTTCCCACTGGTCAGAAGTACTGTGTTTAAAAGAAAAAAACAACAAAAAAACAACCCACACAACAAAAACAAATACCAAAAAAGCCCAAACAAACAAGTCTGTATTCATCTTGACTGGGAAGAGGCATCACAGTCCAAAAACCAAGACAGAGGCAACTTTTGTGACTAAATCCTGGGACTGGGAGTAAGAAGCCAGAAAACCTACTCCTCTGCAACTGACTCATTCTGTCACAGGTCACTGAGATTATCTGAGCATCGGTTTCCTTTGTCAGCAAAATAAATGGGATTTACTAGATTAACATTAATGAAGGAATCTGAGAACATCGCTGAAGTGTGCCACAGAGGACTTTTTTTTTTTTAGTTATTATTCCTTAGCCTTCATCTAAAGCTATTTTAGACTTCATAAGCTGTATCAGGCATACATGACTTTGCCCAAGTAATTTACAAGGTCGCAGAATTAGCTCTCTGCAGACAGCCCAAAGCAGCAGTGCTTATGCAAGTTGGGTGATCAGGCAGCTGCCACGGACCTACCAAACAAGTTTGGGTAAGTTGTGTTCGCATCTCAAATTAAAACAGGGAAGATAGCATTTATCTATGTCCCCAGGATGCTGATAGGCAATGTTCAAAAGGAGAAAAAAAATCATATTTTCAGCCACCAGCCCTTTCAAGTCCTCCATGCTGGGTTCCTTTCTCATAACCTCAATCAACCTCAGTCATTAAGATCTCTCTACTGTCACACCTCTGGTACCAAAGACTCTAAACTCCTGTTTGACAACACTCTTGAAATACTCCTTTCCTCTTCTTTACTGTTGGTTGGTTGCTTGAAAATCCCTTCTTTGATCAAAGCAAAGCCCAGAGGGAACCCACTTACATGGCTCCTATACTGATCAGTTAATCCAGAGGGCAAGAAGTGATCTGTGACATCTAAAGATAAATTCAGATTGTCTCCACCCAAACACAAAGGTATCTGATGCATTCACTGAGGGAATCAAAGAGCATTCATTCTGGAAAGGGCAAGAGATGGCTTCTCCTGGGAAGTATGGAACATGTGACATCAAAGATCATCCGGAGGTTTTTGTTACAGAAAACGTTCCTTGGTGATCCTTTCACCACCTTGTCGTAGTGTGTCTCACCCATCTTGCCTGACACTGGAGAGAGGTACATCACAGCGCCACTGATCCACATCATTTGGACAGTGCTTTGGGCATCCTCTAAAAAAAATGGCACTTACAAAAACATTACCTAAAGCAGCTGCTTGCTCCCTTCCCACTCCAGCCAGAGCATCCTGCTCACCCATGCACGACCACCAGAAAATACTGAATCAGAGACCAGATGTTCACAGCTAAGAACAAAGGTCTGCACAAGTGACAAAAAGCAAGACTGAGCTAGTGCATAACGTTACACAAGCTGGGGAGTTTAAATGGGCAACATCCACCTTCAAGCACAACTTGAAGGCACTTAGACAATACAACATGGGAAGAAAAGAATCTTTATTCTAAGTATTTCAAGAAGTGCGTCCCTGATTTCAGACTAGTGTAGCTGTTGACGGTCTTGTTATCTCTGACTGTAGCATCTCTTTGCTCCACTTTCTCAGACTAGATCCTTCTCCTGCATTCATCTAGTTGACCTGAGCACAGGGACTAAGAGAGACTGCATGTACACAGACCTGCAAGGTTGTCCACCAAGAGTGGACGCTACATTCCTGCTCTTGATTTTGCTGCTGGAATTGGTACTTGGTCCTGAGAGAAAGCCTGTGGCGCTGAGGGGTGCTCTCCACAGGGCGGGCAGCCAACCCTGGGGTGCCCAGAGAGGTCGTCCTTCAGGTGTGGAACGCTGATGCCACCAGAGCTGCGACGCCGCAGGGCCACGACAGCCCGAAGCCCCTGTCCCCCGGCGGCCTACAGCACGGTGATGGCCGCTCGTGCTGCCCTGACAGCCGAGGGGGCTAGAGGCACTTTCCCGCCCGGAGCGCGATAGGCCGCTGCAGCTGGAGCCCAGCCAATCACCAACTCCCGCACCCCCCACCCCACGCCCCGATACGACCCCGCCCCTCCCGCGAAGCCCCCAAAGAAGTGAAGGAGGGAATGGCCCCGGGCCAATCACGGACCTCGGCTGCACCGGGGGGGCGTGGCTCGGACCACGGGCTTGAGGCCCCTTTAAGTGAGGAAAACTTCGCC
>VWZK01011333.1:125878-234895 GCA_013396935.1 Baryphthengus martii
CTCGGCAGCTGCTGGTCGCGTAACCCTGGCCCGCAGGAACCGAGAGGCTCCCGCCACCGAGGAGCCTCCGCCGGCTTCTGTAACCGTGCTGCGCTTCGGAGCTCGTTCCGAAAACCCACGACCCGGGCTTGTGCCCTAACACACGGAAGCCAGTGGCGGAGGGTTTCAAGGTTTCGCTCGGGACACGGGTCTGGTTAGCGCGACACCGCATACTTGGTATCCTCCCAGCCCCATTGACCATCGCTCAGCCCCTGGAAACGGGGACACGTTAATAACCGGTGCAAATCACGATTTAACAACTGCCACGTCTGACATACTGGCTTCGAGCCCCGAGAGCTGTTCTCAACGCCACGAACCCGCAGGGAAGAGAAATGCCCCAGTGGGACCTGCGGATGTGTCCCGGATGGCTCCCTTCAGAATGGTCCCCAAACCTTTCTTTGCGCGACGTTTTGGGTGGCCTATGCTGCAGGAAACCTTGGGGCTTGCCTGCAAAATGAGCGAGTCTAACGAGTTTAAAATTGGATGCATTTTGCTGAGAAACACGACATAGTAGTAGTAGGGACAAGCTGCAGAAAACACAGCGCATGCCAGAAATGAATGACAATACTCCAAATGTTAAAAAAAAAATTATATTGTAAGTACAATACAAAAAAGGTGGTGGTGTTTGGTTTTTTTTTTTAGAATTGTAATCTGGATCAAACAGCAAGGAAATAACAAAAATATAAAAACTGCTAAGTCTTGCCAAAGTTTTTCCCTCTAGTACCAAATACCACAAGATACAGATTATACAAAGTGTACAAATTTTAATAAAAATACAATACACCAGGGTTGTGTGTTTTTCACTCTTCAAGAGTTTTCCATTGTACAGATGGCAAAGCTAAAGCTGATCCCCTTCTGTCCCTCAGAGAGCAGATCTACCCCTTCGCCACGATGCTCTCGATTGTAAAGGGCAGTGATTTTGTGTTGCTCTCAACAGCAGGTGCTTTAGTACGGGCCAGGATCTTAAGTGGGACTGGACTGCCTCCCTCCTGGGCCCTTCCCAATTCCAGGATCCCTGGGATTGGTTGTGTTATTGTTAAAACATGTATGCTCTGGTCTGAGGCCCGGGTTGAGAACTTGTACAGTGGTCTGAGAACCTTCTGCCTCCTCCACTAACTGACCAAGAAAATCTAACACTGCACTGAAAAAAGCTCTGTAAGAGTGAGAGACTACCTTGTGCAGGCACAGTGAAGAGGAATGGGGAGGAAAACTCTCCTGCACACCTGAGGATTTAATTTCAATGTGATCAGCCACAATGAGGGATGGCTTACTTTCAACCACGCCTAAAACCAGAAGCTAGACTTCAGATTGGAAGTAAAAAAGTGCTCTTCTGTCAATTTAAAAGTCTTGTAAGGCTAGAGTCAAATTCTGTTTCAGTTGTTCTACCTGCTTTCTCAAGATAGCCTCTTTCGACAAACACTGAAAAATCTTCCTGCTGTTTCCCAGTACGATACCAACGCTTACTGCTACCCATGTATCTGATTCCTGCAGGAAGTGGGGTGAGGCAAACGGTTCCTATTTTCCACACACTGATGGTGGAGGGAGGGTTTTTTGCTTTTAAATTATGTATATATATATACACATACACACACAGAGAGAAATATACAGGATAAATTAAAATCTGTTACAGATACTGGTAAAAGTTAAATACACGATACAAACACCACATACACGTACACACAGACACACAAAAGCCAATATGAGAATCAAGTGCTCTCCTGCGGCTCCTCTTCTAGAGGATCAGAAAACCAAACACTAAGTATGTAGCTGGAAGGAAGGGGAATCAGTCCAAGCAACCCACATGTGCCTTACTCAGCTGTAACTGCTTCAAACTGGTCATTAGTCACTGCCCCACAGCAGCACCAAGGCTCTTTCAATACTGCTGGTGAAAGGGATGGGGGATGAGCGATCTCAGAAACCAAAGCTGTCGGTTCAAAAAACAGGTGCAAAATGGGCAGAAGCAATTAAAGTTTTCCTCATCTGCTTCCACGCTCCTCTCCATCAAAGCAGGCTGACCAAGCCCCGGAAAAATCAGCAGGAGGTTCATTCTCTCAAGCTGGTTGATATATCGAGCTAATGATGATTTGGGTGCAAGCCCAGAAGAAAAGATTAAATTCATTGTCATCTTCCACTTTACTTCAAATGCCAGCTACAAGACCAGCCAGCTGACACTGACAACTTAAAAGTTATTACTGACTGAAGAGGGGAGGTTGGAAAAAATGACCAAGAGGCAAAGAACTCTGTATCTTTGATCAGCTATCCACCTTTCTCTTCAAGCAGTAGATTTTAAACTGAAAACCAGTTAGAATAAGGCTGGTGAAGAGTTCAGTTCTATTCCTTGGTCCAAAATATATTATCATCTCTACCTGCCCACAGAATATCAGAATACTTGGAAGGTTGGAAGGGTTATCAGGAGGTCATCTGGTCTATCCCTCTGCTTAAAGAAAGTCCAACTAGAGCTTGTTCAGTTTTTGAATATCATCAGGGATGGAGAGTCAACAACTCTCTGGGTGATCTGTTTCAATGACCCCACTCATGGTGATTTTTTCTTTATATCAAGAAGTCTATTCTCCACCTGCTTCCCCCACTAAAGGATCTGAATTTAAGGCTANTCCCGCCGCGGAGGCGGAGATTGCCGCTTCCCGGAGGAAGGGGTCCGGCGGCCGGGCGGACTAGCGAGCGGCCCCGGTGGGGAGGGAGAGGGGGTGAGAGCGGGCGAGCGGGGAAGGAGGGTCGCGAGGGTGCGCGGCCGCGGGGCTCACCGATGCGCTGCCCCACGGGGGAGCTGNTCCTTGGTCCAAAATATATTATCATCTCTACCTGCCCACAGAATATCAGAATACTTGGAAGGTTGGAAGGGTTATCAGGAGGTCATCTGGTCTATCCCTCTGCTTAAAGAAAGTCCAACTAGAGCTTGTTCAGTTTTTGAATATCATCAGGGATGGAGAGTCAACAACTCTCTGGGTGATCTGTTTCAATGACCCCACTCATGGTGATTTTTTCTTTATATCAAGAAGTCTATTCTCCACCTGCTTCCCCCACTAAAGGATCTGAATTTAAGGCTAGTATCTCAAAAGCTTTCTGAATTCTTCATACAAAATACTTCCAGATGGGAGGACATTTCACCCACCAACAAAAAAGGGTTTTCTCAGCTTAACTTCACAACTTTCCATAAAATAGAAGTCAAATAGTTACAATCCTATGTATATACTATACAGATATAAAACTTTAAAACCCTACACACGGAGCCCTTCGGGAGCGCCGGTATAGTGCACATGTACACAAGTCAGTTACGCAGAGGTTAAGTACATCCCAGGATCCTTTCCCATCAAAGTCCAGGCATGATGTAGGCGATGTTGTCTAGTGTGTTTGACTGGAAAAAGAAATTCAGCAATTTTTAGTGTCAGGTAATGACTCAAACCCTTAAAGAAATGACACAGACAAGGGTAGTAAGCACGTGTACTTGTCTGGCGAGTACATACTTATCATATGAGACAACCAAATCACCACCACCACTAAGCTTATATTTCCAAAGATATGAAATTAAGTTAACTAAACATAAAGGTAGCCTCAGTATTTGTAAGCACCTGGAAACAATGAAAATGCCTAAGGCTTTCCTAAAGTGACCCCTTCCTTATGACCCACATACTCTATCTCTGAATTTTAAACAAGCCACATCGACCATATAACATTAACCACAGGAAAGACTAGTGATGAAGGACTTGAGTGGAGTGATCGAAGTTGTAGCGTATTAAAAAAAAAAATTACTTGACCTTCCACTCACAAGTCCTTTATGAAATTCTGTAGTGCAAAAGTAAAGAGAAAATTCCTTAAACACACACATTAATAGTGGGTCAGGTGGGCAAAAGAACTGCCCTTTAGGTTTCCTTGCAAAACGTAGTAAGAATTCTGAGTAAGAGTCCTTCTCGTGCACATCAGAAAACAAGACCCAGCAGTATTTTATCTCTATGTTCTTCAAATACAGTATTTCAGTAAGCTAAAGCCTGTGGCTGGATGGCTAAAGAAGGCCTTAAGAATTCCACCTTTTTATTGCTGAACACAGAAGAGCTGGATCTGCCCCAGCTCGGGTTCTAGAATCGAACAATGCCACCTACTGACTGAAAAGATAAATTGCATTCTACATGCCACACGACCACTGATAATTTCATCCCTGTCTTAAGACACCACTGTCATTATCCATCTGTTGGAAAAAATCAGAATAACGTTTATTATCCAGTCTGCATACCAGCTTTCAGAAGTGAAGGCTAAGTGTCTTAACCCACCTAAAGCTCCACCTCTCCTCATAACGATAAGTTGATCAGGTTTCCAATGTACGCACCATTAGTCATGTAGTGTCATTGCTCTGAATGCACTTGGCAAGCAAGAAGGAAAAAAAGCATAGGATGTTTTTCCAGGGTTTAGGATGGGAACGCCCTGCTGACTCAGCTTCTGTGCAGTTTGTGGGAGCTCACAGCCTAAGCTGTCAACTTTGTTGTTGTTGTTAACAGTCCTCTTTCAGAATGAATCAGTGTTTGGGCTGCCATATTATAGCATGTCAATTCATATCCCGTTTTTGTTGTTCTCCTTGCTAGATTTGTTTTTAATCTCTTAACTTTTGTAGACTATATATTTACTGTTTATTTCTGCTCCTCTCCTTCACTGTTTTATTCATGTCTCCTGTTGGAGGTGTGACTTCTGATTCCTTCTATGCTGCTGCCATCTTGATCTATGCCCACATACATGGCCACAAGCTGTTGCTTTTTATTTCACTAAAAACAAAGAACCTGTCTTTATGCAGTTGCTTTAAATGGAGACTATTTTTCTTTCCTTGGAGAAGGTTACAGCCACTTCTAAAGCACCCTGCTCAGTCACATTAGGAATCCTAAGATCACAAGTTATTTTTTATGCTACTAAAGGAAAAACAGATTGTGTGATACAGGGCAGCTAGATGGTGCTATGAACTTTCAAAAAATACTGGTATGTGTACAGGTGCTTTTATTTGATTCAGATTAATTGATTCAGTCACTAAAAAAAGCACCCCCCCACACTGCAATCAATGTTACAAATATTAAGTCATTTGCTATTGGGAGAAAAAAAGTATTGCACAGTATCATACAGCACAGTTATCATACAGCAGTAACATCTGAAATAATTTCAAGAAATAATTCTCTATAAAAACGTACGACCAAGACAGTTTTCTTATTGCACTGGAATTATAATCACATCATAAGTGTGAGTCATCAAAAAACTCTATCTGGACTTAATTAACAGCGCTAGAGTGGAAATAACCGCAAGGAACTCACCAAAACATGCTTAGGGCAGCCATTCAACTCAGGCAGTTGTGTGGTCAAACACGCCAACGGGCCCAAAGCACAGATGATTGAATCCAGAAGTACTGATAAACTTCCTGAAACAGCCACCATTCCCTGGAAGGAAGAAAAGAAAAAAATAGATAGGGATGAGTAGTGGAAATTATGGCTCTTTCACAACTGTACCGAGTCTCACGCAGATACAGTATCTTCACTCTTGAGTTCCTCTAGCCCACTTTCATTACTTACACAGTAAAAAAATTACACCATACACTTCACAGAGAGACTGGCAGCTCAAAATATTTAAAAATTCAGTAGGGAACATAATGGTGTAGAAAAAACATAGGGAAAAACAGAAAAGGTTAGACTCAGATTCATGCAAAAAATGCTTCATTCCACAGTTTTTTTGTAATGTCTTTGTCGTTTCATACCATCTATTTGTTAACTACACAAGTCCTGAAGACAATAGCTGTTTTCCTATTGAAGTCTAAAGAAATCCTGAGTCTGCAACAAATGCTTTAGCCATTGACACACTTTTAGAAAAGTGAGTTTGTTTGTGTGCCTTTCTGTAAAGGAGATTTTACTCTAGTTGTTCCTCTGAAGAATGACCTCCATCGGTCATACCAGAAACAAAATGCAGTAAAATTTATTTCTCTGCCGATAAAACAAGCAAGCAGAGTAGGATGAGATGATCACACCAGCCATAAAATTCAGTATTACTAGAGCCAAATATGTGTTCCCCTTAGAGGCTGGGCCAAGCTCCAAAAGTGTGTGTGCATTTGTGCATAGAATCACTATCATCTAACAGCAGAAAACCATTAAAATCTGACATCTCTCAGGTAAGTTGAAACAAGAGGAGCCTCTGTCCACAGCACTATGATGATGTCAGAAAACAACAGGACATGGCGAAAACTCCTTGCTAAAGGCTGATGTTTTTCTAAGAAGGCTTGAGGCAGTAACAGAAACCAGACCAGAGACTGGCAAAGATAGCAAGGAAGTACCAGATCCAGAGTGAACATATAGCAAGAAAAGACTGAAGAGTCTGCTGTACTAAGAGTTGCCTCCAAGGACCTAGGACTAGAGAGGACCTGTCTTTCTTTGATGCCTACTGTTTACTGAGAAACAAGGCTTTTTATTTCACTGTACACAAACTTCACTGAAAATAAACAGCAATGCACCAAAGAAACACAGCACGCCATCTCTAATTTGTCTTCCTAACAGAAAAGCACTTGTTAAACTTTTAAATAAAATAAAATAATAAATCCATGCACCAATCCTCTGTGTAGATTACATGACATCACTGTGACATTGCTGGTTACAGACTCACCTCTGTTTCCTGCAGTCTGTGTCCAATGAGGCTCAGAGATTCACCCAGCAACTGTAAGTGTGCAGCTACATCAATAGGCTCTGTCTCGGGGACTTTGGCTGGTGAGGAAGGCACCACCATGGTGCTGGTGGGGGATTTCTTATGAGGGGAAATCACTCCTGTTGGAGAAGCTAGAAACATACAAATTAAAATTCCATATTCTCTCTTCTCATTATTTTATTTACAAGGCTATGTACTTAGTTAAAATCAAATCTCAAAAGCAAGAGATGCTTAAATATCTCTGTGGAGTTGGTCCTGTGCTCTTTGGAGTCAAAACCTTCCTTCTACGTGTGCAAAGCAACTACCCGAGCTGAATGCAATTTGGGAGACTTTGGTGATATCTGGTAAACCAAACCTTTTTCCTCTCGCAGCAAGCTAATCCTACTAGAACTTCCCTGCTGCCTCTTCTTGGTTTAATCCCTAAACTATTAAAACCAATACCATTTTACAAAGTAGACACTGAAATCTTTTAAAAACAACACTGGTGTCATTCTCACTCTCATAGAAACATTGTTTTTGAGTTGAACCGTGACTCAAATGTCAAGACTTGCGTGAAAGCAGGTAGCGGTGTGAAGCAGGAAACGAGCTTTACGCCTTATTCCACAGGCAACACTATCCTCCTTGTCAAGAAAGAAGACCAGAGGAAATAAAGTGCAACAGTTACCTTTTATTTTCGGTGCACCATCTGAAGATGATGCCTTTCTCTTCACAGTGGTGGCCTCTGCTTTATTCTGCTTGTGTTGGAGATACTGAGCTTTCTGTTTCCAGATCTGCAGTTATCACGGTATGAAAAGAGAGATGCATAACATTAGGTAATGCTGTTACCTGACACCAGGACCTGGAGGCAGAATGATGTTATGTAGCTAACTGGTGAAGCAATGCGATGAGAAGAAAATGGATGCTTTTTAGGATGGCAAGGGCAAGGTTTCCAAACCTTCAATCTTTACATACTTTGGGGACAGAGGTAGCATTTTTAAAGGTATGGGGGCAATTTTTAAAGGTATACTGCCAGCATGTTCTGATCTAAGCACCTGGTTTATAGATATCATTTTACAAAAACATCTCACACCCACTCACCAGTTTATCCTTCTCAGGTAGCTGCTTCCACACTTCTGCCAGTTTTTTGCTTAGCTCACCAAAATCTAGCAGAAGGAAAGGAGAAAAATGTTTCAAACAAATGAAGTCATAAAATCATGGAGAGAGCATAAGAAATTTACGGGCCAATGGAAACACGTTTCAGAAGCAGCCCATTACACAACTGGAACTCTCCACACTGTCCCGAAAATGATTGCCAGTGTATATTCCCATTACTGTTTAAAATGAAAAAAAAAAGCTGATAATGGGCATATAAATTCACACGTGTATATATAGGAAAGTGATGGAATGAAGGTAACTCTTCAAGTAAAGAAAGTGCGAGCAACCAGTTTCTTCACCTGGATTCACAGCTTGGTTACAATGCAATGAAATCAAATAATGAAATCCATTCTTTTCCTGTTTGCCACCTCTTATTCATAGAAAATTGGAAGATCCTTTGCATTCTGTCAAAATTAAGAGGTTGGTATGAAACAGGTACAATATGTTCTGCTAATTAATCCAACTGGTATATAATCAAGTGAAGGGAGGGCGAGATTATTCTCTCACCTATTCCAGGGTGCTCAGACACAATAGTTGTACGGTATTCCTTACAGAACACTTGATAGGCAGACATGTTTTTCTTCTTTGGCTGGTCAGAAGAAGAAAAGGAAACAAAGATTTTTAATTATGATGAGACCTACTGGAATGTAGTAAGAATCTGGCACTTATTGAAGATTGAAAGAAAGATGTGGTGCTTAGATCAGGAAACTAAAAAAGCAGTGTTTTACAGGTTCTGGATGAATTTAGTATTTATAAAAGCACAGGAACCAGCCAAAACCAGTCTTAGTACAAGGCTTATCTTGCAAAAACTCTATCAATGCATTTCACTCCTAAGTTACAACCACCTGCTATTCTAAATCCACAATCAACATACAATTCTGTTAGAATACATCTGTCAAAAAAACTGAAAATAAAACTAAAAAGTTTATCTGTAATACTGTTCACTGTACCTATTTTAGAGCTGTCAAAACAATTGAGTTCTCATCTTAATGTTTTGTTCCATTCCTTGCACCCTTACAAAACACTTTGAATTGGCAGGAAAATAGACGGTATAAATAATAAGATGTTGACAGCAGAGGCATAAGCAGTTGCCGAGCTACGATCACAGAAAACTAACCAATATAATAGAATAATAGCTGAACAAATTTGGGCTACATCTGCCCATTTCCTGACACAAAGCAACTCTTGTCTATTTCAAGATACATCAACTGCTTTTCCCCATTTACCCACTTATACAGCTGCAGTTGTATCACCTGTAAACTCATTGGTACGCTAGCTACCATCTCTCCTACTCATATTTTCACACACTAACCACACAAACCCGAATTTATGAGTACAGGACAAAACTGGGAATGTGGTAGTCTAAGAATTACATTTTCATTTGAATACAGGAGTTCACTTTTCAGGTTAGAGCTTGATTCCTTTTTACAGGGATTGTAGTGATGGACGAGATCACTAGTCTAAAAGTCTGCCTGGCAACAGCTGAACCAGTTACGCTAGAAAACGATGCAGTTGTGTTTGGTACATAACCTGTACTAAGCATATTAAGTAAAACCTTTTCAAAGAACCTCTATCAGTTAAAGGCTGCCTGTGTCGCAAAACCAGAACCGTATCTATTGCTTTTGCTACAAAGAGAAATCACAGTGTCTGACATATTTTTCCAAACATGCTTCAGTGAAACACTGATCCTGCTATTAGTCACCCTTCTGTTTCAATTTCACATGCCTTTGTAATGGAGTGCCTAATTCACCATTACCCACCACCCAAGCGCTATTTTCCCTCCAATTTTTCCTTACTTTTTCTCGTTCTCGTTCTCTTTCTCTTTCCTTTTCCTTTTCTCTCTCCTTTTCCTTTTCTCTTTCCTTTTCCTTGTCTCTTTCCTTTTCCTTGTCTCTTTCCTTTTCTTTTTCTCTTTCTTTCTCCTTTTCCTTTTCTCTTTCCTTTTCCTTTTCTCTCTCCTTTTCTTTTTCTCTTTCCTTTTCCTTTTCTCTCTCCTTTTCTTTTTCCCATTTTTCAGCTTTGTCTTTCTCCTTGTCTTCCTTTTTCCTCCTCTTCTCACCTTGACCATCTGAGTGAAAAACAGCAGGAGGCGGAGAAAGAGCATAAGGGGTACTGGAAGGAGGTGGTGACACTGTTACTTCTGCTGCTGCCACAGGAGCATGCCCAGAACTCTTTCTAGACTTAGAGTGTTTCTTCTCTCTGTGCTTCTCCTTGTCTTTTTTTTTCTTACTTTTTTTTGACTTCTTCTTCTTCTTGATTTCCCGGTAGGAGTCATCTATCACTAGCTCTCCAGCTTCCAACTCCCCACCAGAAGAGGAACCAGATTCTGGCGGTGCCTCCATACCTGAGATCTCATACTCACTCCCATGGCCCTCTGAAAAAACGGAGGTGTCAGCACCAAAACTCTCAGAAGGTGGATGTGAGTCGGGAGGCGGTTTGTGCTTCTTCCGGGATGACTTCAGGAAGCTCTGCAGTTCATGACCCAGGAGGAATGAGCCTTGCTCATCTCGAGATGATTTCTTGGACGATTTCTTTGCAGCTGCTGGTGCTGAGGAGTAGGAGAAAGAATCATCATCTGCCGCGCTACTTTTGTCTTTCGGTGAAAGGATGAGCTTCATCTTCAAGCCATCAGGTTCACGAAGTGTAAGTGTTTCTGTGTTCACATAGAGAGGTTTCATTTTTTTAGATTTGTGGAAGCTGCCATCATCTGCTGAGTGCTCTCCGCTGCTCCCACTCAGCTTCTTCTTGTGGTGCTCCTTTTTATTTTCAGAATGACCAGAGGAAGAATAAGATGATTTTTCAGAGGTCTTCTTTGAAGACTTTGAGCTTGTGGCCAAAGGTGAATTGATAGCCTTGAGTAAATCCATGGTTGTATCCGCTGAGGATGGGCTAGAAACTGCTTTTTTCTTCTTCTTTGATGGTAGATCCAAAGACGAAACACCTGAAAAAGATCAAGAGAAAAGCACATCAAGATGAACTCCTTAAAGAGAGCATTACGCTTGCCCAAAGCAGTGAAGTGGCAATCCTGCAAGATTTATGATTACAGCTAACAGATTTACACCAGGGCTTAAACAGAAGATCTCTGAAGCTTGTAGTCAGCTCAGCACGGCCTTACTGATACAATTCAGGAACTGTAATGCCCAAGATGGTCAAATAATTTAAAGCAGGAAGATAGAGCAGAAAAGTTCTTGAAGTTTTGTCAAGCTCTATATTCCATTGTGAAATAACACATTCTGATGAAAACGTATCTTATTGAGCCTGAAATTACATCTCAAGTGCAAGGTTTTTGTGCCATTTTTAGCCAAGACAAGACCAGAAAACAGATTTTGACGAAATTTCAGCTTGGCTTTTTCTTTTCATTTGGCCGAAAATAAATCTTAGACCTCTTAAGCTTTTATGAAGAGAACTGTCATTTTATAGTGAGATTATTAACTGTGAGAATAATGTTTCTGTATTTAAACTGGACCCAAAAGCATTTACTTTTCACCCTGATGCGTTCTATTTTTATAAAATCAGAGAAGTACTTTCTGCAAGTAAAATTACATTTTATAATTCAATAAGTAAAGAAAGAAATGCAAATGTCAAAAGAGAAGGGCTGGGTTAGAAAACTACAACTTCCCAATGAAAAGCGGGTGGAAGATCCCTACGCCCCAAAAATGGCAACTTGTTAAGCTAGACTTGGAAAGCATCTCTCCCTAATCTTCTGCTGTCTGGTGCTGATCAGCGTCAGGTGTCTGATTACTTGTTCTAAGTAATCAGACAGGTTGATGTACTCTCCCCCCATAAAGTGCTAACCACAAAGCTTGATGACACTCATTTAACAGCATCCTTTCCTCAAAGTCCTGACCTGTGAGCCCCTTCCCCTGCTTGATTACTATCTTACTTCTGTAGCAGAACTCATCGGAGGAGTGCTTTCTCTTCTTTTTGTGAGGTTCTGTCCCTGGAAAACGCTCACTGTCCTAGAAAAAGAAGAAAAACTTTGCTGACAAACAAGAGGGAAATAATATGAGGTTCACATGGACTACTGACATAGATAATAATTTGCAGGAGATATCACATTACTCGTACTACTGTCACATCAAAGAAGCCTAGGTATGAACCAGGATCGTTATCCTAGGTGCTAAAACAAGTAAATGAAACATACCGTGTCCCCAAGAGCCCAAAGTGTAGGTTTAAGGTAACAGCCAAAAAAGCATGGTACAGAGAGGTGGGAGAATACAAAAAATGGTATTAGTCAGGATTGGTTTCAGCACATCAGCCACCTAACCGGCATCACGCTTTCTGTAGGCATTGCAGCAAACAGGGTTATAATGAAATTGAAAGATCTCCATAGGGAGCTCCCTGCAAGTGAGAGGAGCAATACACTAGAGAACTTGAAAAAGCACATTTGAAAGTATTAAGAAAAGGGCAATGAGAGTCAGCACTTGGAGATCAGCTGGTGAGTTGATAAAAGAGATATCTACCTCTTAATAAAGTTAAGAAGTAACTACACACGCACAGGCTGTTGAGCCTTGAAAATGAAGGTGAGCAGTTCATATTTAATACGCTGAAAAAGATAAAAGAAGTGAAAAGAGGTACAGAGAGGTGACAGTTAAAATGATGGGCAAAAAATTGTCCTTAATGTCATGCCACTCAATTATTATTTGTCTCGACCAATTTACAGTCTGTCAATGAAGGTCCTCTATGGAATTGAATTCCGCCTGCATGGTAGATTTAAATTTTAAACTAGAACTCCTTTTCTAAATTAAGAAAAAAATAATAAAAAAATAAAAACATCACAAGATAGTCACCTTTGAGCCAACAGTAGAAATTGTAGCTCAAAGAGGAAAGTTTTGAAGACATTTAAGTCATCACTATGTGATTTCAGAGTTAAGGCCCCAAAGAGGTGAATAGGACAAGTTCATACCTCTCAAGAGCTACCGTTTCTGTCTGTCTGCAGAACCAGGAATACAACAACGCATCAGTTAACATTTTATTAATCCTCCGCTGGCTATTTATACAACTATAAATTCTAATTTTTTTTTGTGCGTGTAAAAAGTTATTCATGCTATCTTATGACTTGCAAGGTTCTACATCAAGACTAGACTTCTTCACCAAAAGGGCTGTAAAGCACTGAAACAGGTTGCCCAGGGAAACGGTGGAGTCATCATCCCTGGAGGTATTTACAAGACCTAGATGCGGTGCCAAGGGAGGTGGTTTCGCAGTGACTTGGTAGTGCCAGGTTGACTGTTGCATTTGATGATCCTAACTAACCAAAATGATTCCATGATTCTAAGAATCTAGAACAGCATTCTACTGCCTTATTTTCTGAAGTCAGTCCTGTTGTACCTGGAATTGACCCCCTCCTTTTCCCCAGAAAAGTTACTGAACAATACAAGACCCGATTAGCTGCTCTCACTGTCTTCTATATGTGTATCTATATAAAAAAGAACAAGAAGCCCACCCACTCTGTTCCATCTCTAGCTGTACACATATCCTTACACCTTCAACCTTTCCTCTGAGAGCTTCCTAACCTGAGTTGCTATCCCATCTTCCTCCTGTAGCAGATCCTTGTAAGAGCGCTTTTTCTCTCGCTGTATCCTGCCAGTTGCCAGCCCCACGTCATCAACACTTCGGTTACTCTCTAGGAACTCTTAAGATTAACATGAAATGGGAAAAAAGGAAGAAATTAAATACCCCATTAAGGAATGACAGACATGTGGATGATGCATAAAACAAGGTACCAGTGGACGCTGGCACAGAGTGATGCACAAAACCCAACAAGCGCAGGGGCCTAAAAGATAAATGATCTGTCCTCTGACCACAGGGATGGGTCTCAGCGCTCTAATGCTGCAACACAGCCACTCAAGATTTCATTTCTCACCCTTATGTATTTCTTCCTAAAGACATCTAGACCTAGAAATGTTACCATGATTAAATATATCCTTGTCCCTGGCCTCCCATTCTATTGATGTAGCAGGGAGAAGAAAGGCTGCAGTGGTAGAGTTTCCAATCAAGGTGTTTGCACTAGGAAATACCACCCATTTCTCTCGATTTCAAATCCCAGTACTTTACACCTGGAAGTCAAGGGCTTGAGATCCTCCAGCAACTTGGCCAGATTAAATTTAAGGGCTCCACAGCATACTAGCTTCCTTTCCCACTCTGACTGCATGGCCTGGCAAGGGCTGCAGAGGGTACCCTTTGGGATTTTTTTTTGCAACTTCCTCTGAGACTATGAAGCAGTCATACCTTCTTTCTTCTTGGAGTCATCATAAGCCATGGTGGTCCTGCAGGAGCCTGAGAATGTGTTGCCACGCCTGGCCTCCTTCCCCCGTTCCCATCTACAGGAAAAGGTCTGAGAAACAGAGAATGAAAATAACCCTCCCATAAAGAAGAATCATGATGTAAAATGGGAAACTTCCTCTGAACCAAGTGAAGATTCTCTGGAAGACAGTGGGAAAGTAGAGAAGTCTACCTTCTGGACAGTTCATACTCACTCTTCAGCTTGACAGAGTTTGGGTTTTTAAATTAAATTGGAGGTTGTTTTTCTATTATTTTAAAGATATAAAAGATCACCTCTTCCTTGTAAAGTCTCCAAACCACTGAAGTAATTTATTCACAAAACCAGAAAGAGGACAAGAAGACAGCTGAGCTTGATTTTCGCGACACACAAAACTATACCCAAACTCGTGTCAAAGCCATTTTCTGTCAGGAGCCACTATAAGAAAGAGTGGGATGTTTAAAGGGAGATTTCAAACCCTTGAATCTCAGATGAAGTGAAGGAAAAGAAGGAACCAGACAGAAATTATTGTACTAGAAAAGAATTATTTCCAATCTTTTTAACCAAAGGGTGGCACATTTGGTGGTGAAGGTGTGCATCATTCTGATGTGTTTCCCAACACTACCACTGCAGCCATTCTGAATGCCATCCTGGGAGATGGAACAGAAGAAAACACTCATTTTTGCTAGGTCTTCCACAGCACCCCAAACCCTCTCAAGCCCCCAAGTTCCAGGCCTCCTCTAACCGAGTCGTTCTGTTCCACAGTTGCAGGACAGTGTCCTCACGGAACATCTGCACTCTGGTTCTCAGAGTAAAGAGCTTTTGTTCTTCAGTCAGTGAAAAGACTGACTTTCTGCTCATAAGCCACTAAACCAACTGCACCTAACTGATTTTGTGTGTTAGCCCGTACGTGCATTCGACCACAAAGACCACGCAACTTGCTCATTCTAGCTGTCACAGTGATCTCGCCACGCTGAAGTCACATTTTAATACCTTGAGAACAGGGAACTTGCGTTGGTACATCCCTGCAGGTACCTCGATTTTATAAATAACTGGCTGAGGCTGAGAATGTACCAACATAATCATCCTATAGTGGTTACTTAAGCGAAGACCCAACTAAATCAACCTTGGAGGTACACAGGAGGTGCTTCAGTTTAAACTGATACATGTTATTTCTTCAGGTTTTGGGAAAACATCCACTACAAAATGTTTTAGATCAGTATTATGATCACTATACATTGTTGGTAGCAGGCACAGAAATTTGTAGGCAGAATTTACGTGTATGTGCAGGAGTGCACTGCATACGTATACACACTACAGCACTGCATTCTGCAGCTAAAAACAGGAGCATCTTCCACTTGTGGGCTCACAGTCTTAAACCAGATCTTGTCAACACTTCAGGATGTTGTCATATGGACTTCAGTGGGAATACACATGACACTGAAGCATTGTGCTCAAGAGGACAAGGACCTAGTCTAGATATTGCTCAGCAAAACAAAGCTTAAGACAACCATTCACAAGGAGATGACTTGGAGACACTAGATTTGTTTCAAGCTACATGCATATTTTTTCTCTCTTTTAAAATCTTATCTGCATGTCAGGTATAAAGGTTGGTAGATAATGCCCAAAGGAGCTTGTAACTTAGACCTTTAACCCTGCAAATACAAAACATATCCTTAACTAGTCTCATTCTATAAATCTTAAATTATGTTCCCCTGCTTCAAATTCTTCAGTTCCAGCAGTAATCGCTCAGATTCACTGGAGAATCTCTCTCTTCACGTCTTCCGTTCCTCTAACAGACACACGCTCTTGCGGAATCAAGGCGAAGCGTTGCTCTTCTGCAGCCCCCCGGACTCCACGGGGACCTCCGCATCCGGGTCCCTGAGGGAGGCTGCACACCCACCCCATCGGCGCCAGACCGCGCTGGCTGGAAGCGACGGGGCGGCGGCTCGGGTTGGACTCTCTCGCCTCGTTTCCCACCGNGGCCGGACGGGAAGCGCCTTTTCCCAGGGCGCGCCACCGGGCGGTCCGGCGTTGGGGCGGCAGCCGCCACGGGTTCGGCCTTCCCCAGCACGGCCCGCCGCTCCTATCGCGGACGGGCTTCGCAATACTGTGCGCCGAGGCCTGCTCAGCGGCTTGGCTACGGGACCTTCTCCCTCTCTCCCGCCCAGTGCCCCGCTGGTGCAAGAGCACAAACCCAGGGCTAGGCCCAGAGTGAGGGGCCTCAGCGCAGTGCTGCTCGCTCCGGGGGCTGGGGCATACACCGTGTCTCCAGGCACCCCGAAAGTAGTTCCCTGGGTGACATGTGCCCCCTTGGAGACGTGGGAGCCACGAGTGGACCAGCACATGCTGGGTGCCTGTGCTTTGCCCCCGGCCCTCTTATGTAGAGGATGAGCATGTGTCCACCTTCAGCGTCCTCTTTGTGTGTGTGTATGTTCGTGGCACAGCTTCCCCTCTCTTGCCATCTCTTTCCTTAAGTGGCGAGCCTCTCAGCTGTCTGGGCTTGCAGTGTGGGTTAGTTGTTGGCTCCTTGTTCCTGCCACAACGGGGCAACGGAGAAGGGTGAAGTCCTGTTACTAAGCAGTTACCGAGCACTTTCCCAAGATGATGCACGTGCGTGCACATGAGTGGGCCCATCTCCTGTAAGCCTATCTGACTGAGGATTTGAGTGGATGCACAGCACAGGTGGAGAGTCAGCCTGAGCTGAGATAAGCGTGTTTGAACAGCACGCTCAGGCTATGCCTGTGAAGGCATCATGCAGCTCTTACACCCTTTCCAATCAATTGTCCAAAGGTGGCAGTCAAGAGAAAGGCAAATTACTGCCAGCGTCTTCTAAAGGGCTCGTGTGTCACTGCGAAGGATTTAAGACAGATGTAAAAAAGCTCAAGAAACAGCCTAGTCAGAATAGACAAGTCTTTTTCCCACCAGGTTAGCCTCTCTTCACTCTGCTCAGGAAATCCCTGTTCAACAAACCTCATTTCACTCTTAACCATAACTCCCATCATCTCCATTGATGCAGGAGTCTTCTTTTTACTTAGATTTTGGCAGACATGTGACTCTGTCACAGCCAGATGTGCCTCTGCAGACTACAATTCCCAGCCACGCTTAAGGTAAAACCTGACCCATCACATACATGGTGGTTCTCAGATCTGCATTCTGGCCCTGCTGATGCTCTCGTATTCTAACAAGTACCTAATGATGACAGTGATTATTTGCAATACAGTAGGGCCTAGAGAAATTAGAAGAGGATAGAGGCTTATGCCTGTTAATGCTGTGTCAAAGTATAGTTTGATCCAAAGTGAGGGGTCTAGACTCTGTGCACACATCAATGTCTGCAAGTCACCATCAAAGTAAAAATCCACCAGCCCTTAGACTGAGCACAAGGTCTGTGTAGATGTTCTCAATGTATGTAGACGTGTGTCTGCTGCTGGTGAAACTCTCTAAAACCACTCCTTGTCCTCCAGCTCGTAACTCAGGGAGGAGTTACCTGGATGAACAAGTGCCTCTCCAGATTTATCACCAGGGCCTTGACAGGGTTGAACACTTTGAGACCTGCTCTTTACCTCTGATTATTGATGAAGTTCTAGGGGTCCCAGTGATGGATCCATACCCCATTTGGCAATGCACAGTACAATAAAAACACTGCTCCGGTCACCAGGATTTTATAATCTTTGGCTTTCTTGCTAGTATTACGAACTGTAGAGAAACATCAGTTAAATCCTGGGAGTACTTGCCCTATGGATCAGGTGGAGGCAGAATGGGAGCAAGCCAGAATAAGCCATTAGCATGGTTGGGAGAGGCTAGGTGCAGCCTGAAGGAAGAGGGATACAGATTGCTTTGAAAATGGAAAGCTTAAATTAGCCTGGTATTTGATGATGGCAAGCATTTGATAATGATAGCAAATGTGTAGGGATGGTATGTTTAATATTCTGCACCCTAGAATGAGAAAGGATTCTAGCTCCCCTGCAGTTTAATGTTTTTAGTACTGGATGGTTCATAGGTATTAGATTGTGTTAGTGATTGCGTGTGGAGGAGAGAGAATGAATTTGCAGGTGAATTTGCAAAAATCAGCATATAGCAGGATACTTGCACATAAAGGCACTGAAGCACCAATCATTTAGACTTCCCCTGGTGAGATCTATCCATGCTTCTTTCCTCCCGCAGAAAAATCATCATCATCATAGTAATTGTAGCAGTAACAACAGCCACATGTAGTCCCTCCTACTTCACTTTTCATCAGTTCAAAAATGCTCAGAGAAACTCTTTTCAATCATTCCCATTCTTCAGAGCTAATAAAGGGAACCAGTCAGCACAAACCACAAGCATTTATTGGGTGCTTTCAAACAGCTTAGCCTTTCTCATTTCTGGAAAATCCAGGGATCCCTTTAGAGTGTACACCTAGATTATACAGGTCAGGAGGGGGAAATGTCAGGATGCCGATAGTGAATTTAACAGAGTCACAACCTCATCAAATCCTTAGCACCTGACAGAATTGTTTCTTTGTACTCTCAAATATAAGAGGTCGTAGTGAGGGATTGGAAAATCAAACAGTCCTCATCGTTTTTAAGACCTGAGGTTCAGCTTCTGTCAGTCTCGGACTATTGTGATAATATTGCTCATTCCTTTTGTTCAGAACTTCTTGCATTCTTTTGCCTACAAGCCAGGGAGAGAAACTGCAAAAAGGGTACATGGTATGTTCCCTCAGGTGTTGTCTTGACAGTGAGATACATGCTGTATGACATGTGCTTGCCAGTGCAGAATGTTTTAGGACACGTGTATACTTTCCTATGCTTAATGCAAGAGTGATTATCAGTTCTCCCTGTTGTAGTTTGCCACTCATAAATCTCTTTTCACTCCTGCCCCATTTTCCCATAATTTCTTCCTAGATTCCAAGATAATTTGGCATTAACAGAATGGAACCTGGAATAAAACCTCTGATCCTCACCTACCCGTGGAAAACCTTCTTTGTTTTGCACATACAGCGCTGCTTTTTTTCTATGCACGCTACAACACATTTATTTTACTAGCTCCTAAGCTGCCCTTTAGGAGGAAGACATTGTTACATTTGGATAGGTTCTATGTAAAAGAAATATATTTTTAAAGGTTGATGGCTATGAATGTGGAGAAAGTGGCCACAGTGTTACAGTGGACTTTAGGTGAAATGGACCTTGTGTGCCAATTACCTCAACCATATAATTTCCTTAGTCTTATATATAAACAAGGCTAGCGAGTCCCGTCTGAATACAGGGACTTGCTTCCTTAGAGAAGCAAAACTCCAAAAGATTTGTTATGTGCATCATTTCAGTGTTGGGGATTTGCTTAAATTTCTTCCCATTTGTCTTTGTTGTTTTTTTTTTTTTTCTTTCAGGATGCATTCATTTTCTTGCCTCTTCATCTGGGAATATAGCCATTAATGAAGCCACAAGGGTGTGTGCATTCATTTGTAATGTCAACACAAGAGCCTAAATGTTCTCCAGAGCCACAGTGTCTGTCATGGTGGGGACACACCTCCTCCTGCTCCTAGCACTGCACCCCGTGTATGTGCATGCTGAGGGAGGTCTTCGGACAGTGTCTTTGTCCATCTGGTGGGGAAACAGTACCATGTGTTACAGGAGGATTAGTGGGGGCTGGAGGGGAAGAGCGTGCTCCTGGATGTGGTTAGGCAAAGGGAAAGGGATGGCACTGGTGCAATATACGCAGACGAAAGGATAAATACAGGCAGGCGGTCAGCATCAGATTTGCCTCCTTTCACTAATTTTGATCTCCTTCTCCTCACTAACTGCCAGGGAGGTAGAATTGGTTTAAAATCAGTTCCGCGGAGCCATACAAGGCCTATGCCACTGCTTTCAGTGCTCAGCTTTCCCTCCATGCTGCTTCCTGGGAACCTTGCTGGTCTCTGCTGACCATAATTCCTCACAATCTTGGTCCTGTAAAACATCAGGCATTCAGATCTATCTGTATTCTTTTTTTATATTTTCATTTTTTCCTGGGATCTGATAATTTATTTCATTTCCTCCTCTCATAACTTGTCTCTGTCCATTACAGCCCTCTTCTCTACAAACCAGACTGACCTGCTTCTCTTTTTAGACAGTGGCATGATCCTTCACCTGTACAAAAAAGCCTATAAATTTGGGCTACTTCATTCCTGCATTTTTCTGTTTTTGACAGAACCACAGCTTCAGCGTCTGTCCTGCACTGAGTAGAAGAAATTATTATATTGCTAAAATTTCTCTTCAAATAATGTAGATGGGTCATGGCTGCTTCTATGGACCAAGCCTGCCTATTGCTTCTGCTTCTGGCTACAGATGTCGTACCTGAAGATTGAGACTTTTGGGAAGAGCAGAAGACTTCACTGTTCAAACAGCTGCAAATTGGTGGTAGAGTTTGTAGAGGCTGGCAACAGGACAGTGCTGCAAAACTCTTGAGATGCCAGCTGAGCTAATGCCAACCTCATAATGGGGGCAAGCCATGATCTGTGGAGCTGCTGCAAAAATATGGGCAAGAGGTGACATGTGGAGAGGGCTCCAGACTCCCAAAATTTATGGGCATGGCAAAGGCAATAAGAAGATGGGCTGGTGTTGGGACCAGGTGAGAAATAGCAAAAGACCCCTTGTACACCTGCATGCATTGCAGAGTGATATGTGCTGGGGGAAACTGGTGGTGTTGCAGGACGTTTTCTGTGTTGCAGCTGCTTACATGGCAGGTAATTTGCAATGCTTTCAGGATCATAGGACTAAACAAGATGATCTGGGTCATTGAGTGCTGTTCCCTTCTATTGCAGGCTCACTGTCATTCGATCTCTACTGTAAACTGATCAATCTTTATCTTAAAAGATCTCAAGTCTCATCCACCCACAACATTCACTGGGAGGCTGTTATAGAATCTCCGTCGTCTGGTAGTTAGAGACCGTCTCCTGATTACCAGCCTAAATGTATTCATGGTTAGCTTGCATCCATTTGTTCCTGTGCCAACATTTTCCTTTAGCTAATATAATTATTGTCTCTTGTTGCTGTTTTTGCTCTGATGTATTTATAGAGAGCCGTCATACCTACTCTTAGCTCTCCTTGTGCTAGGCTAAACAAGGCGTGCTCTCCCCGTTCCCTCCTTGCTGCTGGCTTCCTTCCTCTTCCCATTGCTGCAAACTCTGCTCTGAGCTTGTTCACACTGAAGCTGCATGAGAGGTAATGGACACAGTTTGCTTAGAGGTCTTACCAAAGTCTTGTACAGTGACTCTAATACTTCCCTCTCTCTAGAGAAAATACCAGGTTTAGTTTTTTTTTTTTGTGAGGATGGAAGAGTTGAGTACTTTCTTAAAACCTTCGGATACAACTTTCTGATAAAATGTTAGAAAGCCACAAGAATCAGCCTGCATTATAATTTCCCCTGTAGTTGCAGGAGGATGTAGCAAACAAGGAAGGTACACAGCTTATTCCTGGGCTTTTGGGGACCAGGACAGAGCCTGCTCAGCTCTGGGTTTACTCTCTGACTGCAGCACATGTAAAGTAGAGGAGGGACTGTTGTCTCAGGTAGGTAGCACTCTGTGATATCACCTTGCATGTTGGGCCACCACCATCATGCTGGAGGCTTTGAGGTGCTGATCATGTGAGATCTGGAGCTGACTGTCATCTTGCGTTTTTTCTCCAACATGCCCTATCTACTGCAGGGCTGTACCATCTTTCATCTCTTCTTTTCCTCTTTCCTCCCTACACCACTTTTTCTCCTGATAGACAAGATGCCAGTGAGTGCTGAACATGCAGCTATGACCTTTCTGCTGCTTAAACGCAGATACTCCTTTTACCGATTTCCATGAACTGGTCAGCTGCGTGCTTGACCCACATCTGTCTGATACTGGGTTTATATTTAGGTGGGTACCAGTTCTAACTGTCTTAAAAACTAACTGCTTTCTATGTTGTGCAAAACCGATCACAAGACTTGGAGCATTTGCAAATGGAATACAGGATGAAATTACAGAAGCAGACACATGAGATATGGTTATAACATTTATTAGAGAGAGGATATTTATCTTGGTCATTTGGCTTCTATGTGCATGGACACACATCATGGTGGAAAGACCTTAGAGTGCTGAGACTTTCTGGGTATCATCACTCAGAGGAAAAAAGAAACGGTACTACATGAAGCCATCAACCTACCTTTCCCCAGCTATCTAAAAGCAGCTAGTCCTTGGCCTTGGGGTAAATACAGCCTGTCAGGGATATAATTACATTTTTTTTGTGTGGTTTCGCTAGCGTTTGTTAATTTTTGTGTGGTTATGCTAGTGTTTGCTAACAAACTTGCTTAAAGAAACCTCACCTCTCGTTGTGCCACAAGCTGAAATAAATATTGGCTCAAGCTCACATTTTTGGGTTACAGGAGAACCCAAAAACAAGGACCTGTGGCATTGCAACATTGTACAAGAGAACTGTGTATCTGGGAAGGCTGTAGTCTGAGTCACACCTGAGCTAAATGCTAGGAAAGATGTAGAAGACCTCTACAAAATGAATTTTAACTATACTTTGCACCAAGCAGACAAAGAAGTCATAAAGCTGAGCTTAATTTTTTTTTTTTTTGTATGACAACAATATTGGTCAGAAATATAAGTAAAAACAGGGGGTAAAGTTGAAATGAGAGCATTTTCTGTGCAATCTGCATCAGAAACCTACAGAAAGCCTGGGCTGTGTAGTGATTGGTTATACCCTATACAATGTATACAATATACATTGTTCTCCCAAGGAGTGCTGGCCCCAAATAAGGCACACAGACCTGTGTGCCCCGCATTTATTTTGGTGAGAAACCTGGGGGAGAATTTGATGATTTGAACTTAACTTTTCAGACTGGGGAGTCCCAAACAAGAAAAAAACCTGTTCTTCATTTCTCTGAAGTATACACCACTTAGTGTACTTACGTAGAGAGAAGCAGCGAGATTTTATCAGTGTACATCCCAGTCATAACTCTCTTGTCTTTTTAACAGCACCAGCCCGGTAAGGCTATTGAGTGTTTGTACTGCACTTGGAGCACAAAAAGAATGGGATGTTTTATGGTCCTAAATTCAATTTACGGTTAAATGTCTCAGGTAATGGAAGCTTTTACCACATCACTTGAGAGACCATTGTATTGTCTGCTAGATTTCATAAGCAAGGAGTTTTTTTATTTAGTTGAGCTGCTTGCTTTTTCTGAAGAAATAAATGACCAAATAAAAAGCAAATCTGAAAACCTCCCCCACTGAGTCTATTTCAGTTGTTGCTGTTTTCTTCGCATTTTCCTTCTTGAAATGCATTAGTTTCCAGTTGAGGGAACCTGAAGAAAAGATGATTATTACCAAGAAATTTGCAAATTAGCACAGCTCAAAACACCCCCACAGCAGTGTTCTAGTAAAATGAGTGAGGCTGGGCTAAAACCTCTATATATTTATTTGGATTGTTCTATATTTGGTTTTAGCAATCCTATTACCAAGCTGAAATTTAGGACTCTTTAGATACATTTTTCTTGAAAATAGCACTGGTAAATTATAAACTCTGATAGGTGGGAGGGTGAAGAAAGCTTCTAAAGTCAAACAAGGAGAAAAGCAACAGACATTGTTCCTTTTCTATTAAGTGTGTTTGCATATTTTCAGCACATTCGGCAAATGAATAGTTCCTGTGGATGGACAAAATTAGTGGTTAAAGAGAAGCAAAATGCACCGAGTGCGGGATGTGGGATATCGCAGTGTTATTATACAAATCAATGCTATGCCTTCAGCAGTTGTTTTCTGTTCAATTTACATCACTTCCAACTGAGGAGGAGAAGGCTGTTGAGTCAGACCACCGGGATGAGTCTTTGCATGGAAAGACTCCTATATAAAGAAAGATTGAAACATTAGTGAAGAGATGAAGAAGAGAAGGGATGGGAAATGTACACCATACAAGATATGGTACAGTACAGGAGAAGACATGACCACTAATTACTGTATTTTATGAATGTTGTGGTTTAAGAGTTAACAAAAATGGGGGGGGGGGATGGACGGGGGGAACAGGCAGGTGGTAACTCTGGGACCCTGAGGGGTTAGTGGGCAGCTGGTATTCCCTGCCCTTCCCTGCCACATTCTATAAAAGGACAGGAAGTTGGGGTTTCGCTCTCTTTTCTTTGTCACTCGGGGCGGTGGTGCTCACGGGACCGCATCTCAGCGCAGCCGGGCCTGGCCCCACCTGCTCTGCACAATCCATCCCCATCCGAGAGCCGGTTTTGTATATACTTGTATATCCCTCTGCCCTTCATACTCATTTTCCCTGTTTATCTCTGTTACTTATTAAATTTTGTTCATAGTCTTAACTTCCAATTTCGTGTGAGGCACTTCCTTCCTCATTTCCCTTTGTATCGTTCCTTGGGAGGGAAGGGGGAGGGCGAGAGAGGGCCGATAGGAATCTTGCTCTGTGGGGTTTGCTCTGAGCCTTAAACAGAGACAGTGAAACAAGAAGAAAAGAAAGTTCAGCGGAGAGGAAGAAAAGGCTGGTAAAAAGAAGCCTTCTTCCATGTATCAAAAGGAGGCAGTGGACATCCTTGCCTTCCTGTTTCTTGGAGTCCAGGAGAACAGCTCTAAACAAGGGTGAAAATTTCTGTGTTATCTCTAGTGCAATTACTGTAGTTGCAAATGCATTTTTGTTTAAATACCGCCGTTCTGGAAAGCACAGCCCTGCCAAGTTCCAGAATAGAAGTCAGATTTGGATTCTGAGGACTTGTCAAGAAGTGCTCCTGGGAGACAAATAATCACATAAATGTCAACTGTAGCATTTGTTAAATGTTCCTGCTCCAGTCATTGCCAGCAATAAAGTCTCAGTGATATCTTTTGGGCTGAACGTGGATCTACGCAACATTATGTTCATTATGTTGTGAAGACACCCAGCACTGAATTTTTAACTGTATTCCTCTCTTTACCACAGCTAAGTTCACACTTTATGTTTGTATTATCCTGTGCTGCTAAGCTACTGCTACCTGCCAAGATTTACAGCATCTTTCCTTAAGCACAAATGGCTAAAAAAATCACCAGATGGCAGCAGAGCCATTTCTGATCTTGCCCTAAACTCGTCATGGCTACATGTTCCGGAGTGCTACTTGTAGCCACAATTCCCAGCTTTGCAGGGTATGCAGAGGCAGCTATATGAACTGAGAAAATGCTTGCCTTTTTGCCTTTTCCTCAGAAAGAGGTTAATGTCCTCTATTTGGTGCCTCCAAGACAGCTGGGATGATTCTTTCTTTTTTTCTCCAGATTCTTCATTTTTTTCTTGAGAATTGACCCAGTTTGTATCTTGCAGACACTAGTATATACACTTGCTAATGGATGCGTTGTTTTGATATTTTATATGCTGCCAGGGTAATGCAGGGTGACTAACTTAATGTTGACCAAGAGCAGAGACTGCCTCTTGAATCAGCAGAGGTTGACTCCATGGCTTAGGGATGAAACTGGCTGATAGGAATCTTATTAATGGTGCTATTTGCTATCGTTCCACTGTTGTGGTCAGTTTTGCTCAATAAAATGCTAAAACCAAAATTCTAAGTGGAGAGAAATACCTCAAAGGATTTCAAAATTCAGAATAATTTTGGTCTGGAACAATCCTCAAATTTCCCAATTCTGGAACTTCCTTCAAAAAGAAAAAATTCCCAGGCAGTATCCCCGCTACAACCATTAGCCACTGACGCTCTGTAGCAGCCTGACGGAAGGATGCGCAGACAGGAAAGACTGGCCAGTGGCATCCGTGTTATTTTGCCTGCTTTCCCTAGAAACCTTATTGAACTTGAGCAGACATTCAGATGTCAGTGCCAAAAGCAGGAGAAAGTTTCCTCTGGTAGTGAGGATCTGGTCTGTGGGTCCAATAGCTCCTTCCCTGCCTGCTTAATGACAAGTTGAGCTCTAGTGCAGCAGGAAGAGGGAAAGGTTATTGTGATTCTTCTGGCTTGCTTCTTTTAACAGAAAAATACCCCAAAACAGCCCACACTTTTATTCCTCCTAGACGAACTCTTTTTAACGGAGTTTTAGATCTGAAAATAAATCCAGGCATAATTTTTCAAACCTACTGGAAAGGACATGACTCTTGTCATAGATTTCAAAACCACCTTTACAAGACTCTCACAAAATCAAAAAATGCTGCTGTGCTCAGCAAAAAGCAGACAGAGGCTTCTAAACTCAGAGCTGTCAAACATGTTCTTGGATAGAGCCTCTTCCAAGGTCACCTCCTATGTAACCTGTGAAATTACTACTTTTTTTTTTTTTAATTTTTTTTCTTTTTTATTGATGCTAGGAGTTGGTGCATCTGGAAATTTTCACAAGATTAAGGACTTAATTCTTTTTCCTGCAAGTGTTTCTGTTACTGTTCAGTAGTGGAAGGAATCCTCCAAATTGGTGCTATTCCATCTGTTTTTAAAGCCGCCTTTACATGGCCAGAGTTGTGGAAAGGTAGTAAGTAGAAAAGGAGATCATTTCATGTATTTGCACACCCAGACACTCACACATTTAGGACTGCAAATTTTCACTTCCTCATTTTCCATTCTACTTAACTTTCTCCATGCTGTCCTCCAGCACGAGTTGGAAGTTTGAAATGGACTTAAAGCAAAAATACATGTTCTCTTTTATTGTGAGCATATTTCAAGGGGAAAATGGATTATACTTTTATTGGACTGAATGCATTCAATTGCAGCAACTTTTATTATTTCAGAACAAAGGTTTTTTATTCAAACAAAAAGCTGTCTTACCCACTATGCTAACTCTAAGCGTTTTCCTATAGCTCGTTTTTAAAATAGCCTTTAGGATTTACTTGACTAAATCAAACCTCAGGAAGGAGAAGCTTGCAGAGGGAAAATCACTGCATTAGAGGTGATAAAATGAGAAATGAGAGAGACAAACATCAGTGCAAACTCATCAGCATCAGAATAAACTCAGAAATAGACATTCTACATTTCCATAATGCTGTCAGCTGCCACTATAGAGACAGGGATCTATTACCTCTGTTTATACTGCTGCTAACTTAATTTATAGCAATTTATTCTATAAAAGTAGACAGTAACTTGACTGACTGGGAAAAAAAAATCTCCTTTGCGCTGAAAATAAAAATGATAATGCACATAATAGATTTCTGAAAGCAATTTGAATGGCCAGTTAAAACTCAAGGTAAGTTAGACATACTTTTAGTAAATCTCAGCACGAATTACCTGCTTTCATATGCACATTTGTAGATGGATCAATAAAGAGCAGACATGGCACATTTACTTAGTAAGATTGGATGGATCCAGGTTAGCTCACCACTCGCAGGCTTCTTTATTTTGCTGGGGTTGCATGGGAGGAGGAAGTGAGAGCAGAAGTGGGCACAGTGCCCTCAGGGCTGAAATCAGGTGCCTTTTCATGGTCAGCATTGTGAGAAAAGGATCTGATACAGCTTTGTTCTGGAAAAATGAGTAGCTCATGTAATTTTCAGATGGCAAAAAAAAAGATAAGAAACACCAGGCTTTCCTCAGCTTTCAGTCTAAGAAGGTGTCCGTAAGATACTTTGCAGACATCATTATGTTCTGCATTTTCTCCAAACCAGTTGACACAAGTCTCAAACTTGAGGCTTATGCTAACATCCATCCTTCAGTATGGTGTCAGCTCAGACTCAGACCTGTGCTCTACCACAGCTCCATGTTGTGTCTGGAGCTGATTACATTCTGTCAAATTCTTCTAGAGCAAGTTAGCATTGGTTCACAAGATGCCATGAAGACATACCTAGAGATATTGGTATCTCAGCCCTTTGAGTGACATTGCATCCCAGCTCTTTGAAGCCCATGACCTAGCTTAGTCAGGCCTGTTCTGCTCTCAGGCAGTGGTCCTCGGTCTTTTCATTTCCTGAGCAGGAGTCTGGACCTTCTTTGTAGCAAACAAGCTTCTTGGTGAGAAGCTTGCTCTCCTTAAGTACCTTTCAGGCCCCTTTAGAAGTAGTTCACGAGCCTCTAGGGGTCCATAAACGAGAGGCAGAAAAGCATGGCTCTGGAAAGTCTAAGGGATATAATCATCAGCCTACAGGTAAACATGTGCGTAAGTGTTTTGCTGATCAGAGACAGACTGTTGAACTGGGGCCTAGGGAGCTGCCTTGTTATTCCCTTTATGACAAGAAGTTGATCTTCTAATTGAGATGGAATGTTTTCCTGTTGCAACATAACCTGTTGGGTTTTTTTCAGGGGAAAGGAAAGGAAGGAAAGGACTGACAATAGTTTGTGGCAATCTCTGCTCAGGATTAAAATAGGCAGGAGCAGAGCAAGGTTAGGAGTACTGTCACTGCTGTGCAGGTACCACCAGGTTTGAATAAAACAAGGGATGAGGTAGCTGAGAACTGGGCTCCATAGACCAAGCACACAAGGGAGAAGTGTAACACACAAACAGCAAAGTTCGTCATGTCTGATAGTGACTCTGGGCATAGGCATGAGAAATTAGCATGATACCTGTCTGCCAGCTTTCTGGCTCCAGAGAGTGCTGGTCCAGAACAATCTAACATCTCATGACAATGCCATAAGCAAAAAGAAGCTTGTATTGTATTTTGCACCACACCGATCCTGCTGGCTCAGTTGCATCCCCAGTATTTCCAGGGTTAACAGGTGAAGTTGACTTCATGCAGACCATCCTTCAGAATTGTGAGGACTCCCATCTTCCTCATATTTCTCAGCTTGGCTTTGCACATGCCTCCCACCACTAGGAGGCCTTCAATGCACTTTCTGCTGAGCAGGCGCAGGTTTGCACCACATCCTGACCTCCCGTGGCTGTGTTAATTGGTGAGGTCTATGCTGCTGGGCAGGATCAGCTTGAGAGAGGACTAGCATCACCCTCAGCCCCACAAACAGCCTCTGCATGTTCCCCCTATGGCATGGTAACTCATCTGGCATACACAGATCACCCATGTGAGTCCCATCTGAAGGCTCACAGTGTGGATGGTGGGAAAGGCCAGTCCTGAGGATAAGCTCGCAGGCTAGTATCTCTGAGATTCATCCCCAGTTTTGCCTATGTCAGTGTCTCAGGGTCAAACTACTGGTTGAACTACTTTGTCAGTGCCTGCGCTGCTTCAGATGTGATCTTAGTAAAAATTATTAATAAAACAAAGCTGGACCATGTTAAAATTCAAACTAATTCTCTCTGCTTCAGGGCCTAGACCCCTTAATTTGCTGCTATTGGATGCTTATTCAGCTGCTAGCCGCAAACTCTTCCTGCTGCAGGACTATGCTGTATACTGTTCCTGCTCCACTCAAAGGGAAAAGAGGAGGCAAGGGAAGTGTTGAATTTAGAAATACTTTTGTTTTAATATTTAATATTTCAAACCTTTGCAAAAGACACAGGCAAGAGTACAGACTCCTCATTCTAACTGAGAGTTTAAGAAAAACGAGATGTTGATTTGTTGGCTCAGGTCTTCGATTGTGCAAACCAGCAGGGCATTGATTTATAATAGGTGAGAGTCTAGGGCAGAGTCTGGTAGCCCACATCATGAGTAAGCATACAAAAAGCATTGTAAGAGTGCAAAAGGATAGTGTTTCTGGTCCTTACTGAGTTTTAACTGCTTAAATATTTCAGTGGGTGTCAGAGGATTCATAACTTTGAGGATCTGTCATCTTGCACATCATTTAAAGCCTCTTAATGGGGTGAGAGAGCACAGACGATTTTTCTGAGATTCTATATACCTCAGCACTGTGACGGTCTTTCCAAATTCATACAGTAAAACAGACAACACTGGTATGTGCAACAGCATTGCAGGAAGGAAGGGAAATCTCATTGTGCACGGTAAGAGATGATAGATCTAAGCCACAGTGTCTTATGAAACAGGACATCAGGCTGGCTGTGAGAAAAAAAAACACATCAAAACTAGACAGGGGTTAAGGAGAGACACTGGAAGAGTGTTGAAATGTAAGGTAGCGACATGCATAGAAAGTTGAAGACTTCTCAGTGTACAGTATGTACCAAAAAGAAAAACAAAAAAATCATTGTCTATGATTTCAAGCCTGATTGTTGTTCCTTGAGGGCCTCAGTATAACAGTTTATTATCGATGTGAAAGCAAGGGCTTGCTAGGAAACTTGGTTAAATAAAGTTTTGAACTCTAACAGCTTCGATCATAGGGCTGATTTGTGTTCACTTCAACCCAATTTACTTAATGTATAGGACAGCATTTTTGATAGTAATCATATGTAAAGCTGGATTTTACTTTATTTGATCATCCATCAGAGAGAAATTAAGAGTCAATTAGCAGTGCAATGTAATGCACTCAAACATGACACATACCACACTAGTCAGCCACGCTGCAGGTTGCAAACAACATCACACATTGCATTCAAATAGCTGCATTGTCAGATCTACGGAACTCCATGAGGTTTGCCTTCAAGTGCCGTTCTGCTCTGAAAAGCAGGCTCTAAAAAGCTCACTGTGTGGCTCCATGTTTATTGCATTGCTGTACTCCTTATCAGATCACACTGCTGAAAAGAATATGCTTCCTTCCTTCTATTTGCCAGCTTACGGTGGGATCAGAGAAGAAATATGGATTGTTCTTCCATGTCAACTCAAAGAGGATAAGTGATACATGAATGATTTCATCCCATTATGTTTTCCACTCTGCTTGAGCAGCCCTAGTTGTCTGACTTTGTAACACTGCTGCTGGAGCATTCACCACAGTATTTGGGGTTTTTTTTTGAATGCAGTTTTAGATTCCCTGCTGGATGTGATTTGGGTTAAGGAAATCATCCCCAGAATGAATGGCTGCAGTGCTGTAAGCTGCATTTCAAGGTAAGGCAACTCACAGATCAGTTGGTCAGTTAAGAAGCTGTGGTATGGCCTCCTTCTTTTGATGTCTATTCTCAAAGCTCTGTCCAGTTTCAGACTCCCAGGGCTGGGTGAAAAACACCAGCAGACAAAAGTTGTGCATCTGCTTGTGCTTGCATGAATCAAAATTCCTTGCTAACAGATGAGAGCAGAGCCAAATTAGGTGAGACATGGGATATTGAACACATCTGTCAGAAACGTCTGTGAGAAAAGCTGAGTACAGTTTCACTGTGGTGTGACGCAATGCTCATTCCCTTTCAGTAGCTGCTGACTGTGCCTTCTGGGTCTGATATAGTTTTCCTAAGTAGCTGCCTCCTACCCTTCCCCTTCTTTCCTTTTCCTTCTTTTTTGCAGTTTTTCCTTTTGGTTCAGCAGGGTGGTACAAATGGACCTGTGCTCAAAAGGTGGGCCTACAAGAAGCAGGGAGCAGAACTGACCAGGCAGGAGGAAAGGCACCATAAGGTACCAGCACTAATGCAGCACAGTGTCCTTGGGGTTTGTACTTTGTGGAGTGGTAAGTTCCACCTCAGGGTCTTATGGCTGGGGTGTCCTCAGATGTCTATTTCATATGGACCCTCTCATCTCTGTGAGAGCTGAGCTCACTCAGCTCACTCTCAAAAGCTGGTTTTCAGCTGTGCTATTCAAGAGTCTCTCTCTACCACTACAACAGCTTTTTTTCACTGACTTGTTATGACATAACAATCTCCGACCCTCTTTGTCCAACCCGGCTGGTATCACAGTCAGCCTATTCAGAAATCACTCATGTGAAAGAAGGGGGAACTGGAATTTAATGGTTTCATTAGCCTTTTTTATTAGCCTCGTTTCCATGGGAAAGCGAGATAACAAGTGCAGATCCAATGAGTTTTCCACCAGCTAAGGAGACATCTTATAATACTGATGTACCTGGTTCTTCTGACATACCCATGGGTCTTTTGATTTACTCTGTAGATGGTCTGCTAGGAAATGTCACTAGTGAGCAATCTTTGCTTTTCCCAAGTGGCCTTCCCAACATGCTTGTTTGTTGTCTTCCTAATCCAGCTTGCAGTGAGGTCATCATGATCTCATGTAGGGTCCTATCTATACTATCTTAACAGAAAAAAGTACACTTGCTTTAATTAACAGTGAGCTCAGCCCTCCCTTCCAAAACTGGAGGATGAATTTCCCTGCACAGCTCTCGCTGACTTAAAGATCAGACAGATGCATGATAGGAAGCACCCAGTCTCCTTCAGGGTTCCCTCACATATTGCCATGGGGAGAGAATCCTCTTCGCTTTCTTCTGAGAATGTATTGCTCAAATCCCTCCCTAACCTTTAAGGGAGAGGTATTAACTCAGAAATAAACACTGCCTTCAGACACAAGCTGAGCAGGAGCTTTGTACAGGAACGCCTTAGCAGACGCCCCGTCGCATGCTTCCCCTCCAAAGCAAGCAGTCAAATGGTGAACCCTGCAGCAAGAGACAGCGATACAGCTTCAACTAACTTGCTTAGCCAGCCCAGCAGCCTTAAGCAGGTTGCCTTGGCTGTTGGCACTGCTCTGACACAGGGAGTCTCTGTCTTTGCTGTGTTGCCTCAGATCTGCAACCTTGATGGTCAGGTGGGGTTCAAGGACTACTGTCTTTGCCAGAGTCCCCAGCTGTGTGGTGGTGATGCTTCCCTGTGCGTGTGCTGGCCCTTGGTGATCTCCACTGCTTTGTTGTCCTTGTGAGTGGCAGTGGATTAGCAGATTAGTAGTAAACTAGTAAGAGGGAAGTCACCTTTGAGGTACTAGTCACAAATAAAATAATTATCCTCTCCCTTAAGGGCACTTTAGAGGAAGATGGGAGCAAAGGGTACTTTCCTCCTTTTATATAATTACAAGAGAAACAAAGAAAACAGAGCCTCTGCTCTGTCTAAGCAGCCAGAGGGGCAAGTGCATGGTGGGGGGTAGGGAAGGGAGGGCAGAAGTGCCAAGTCTCTCCTTCACCATCCCCATTTTCTGTTAAGGACAGAAAAGAGAGAGAGAACTCAGTGCCCAGAGAGGATGCTACTGATGGACCAAGAGGTGGTGAAAATCTGCTTGGAGATACACAAGAGGAAAGAACCGAATAGCCGATGATGAGTTGAACTAATGAGGCCTGCTTTCAACACATTTTTGTCTCACAGTGGATTGTCAGTCCAGCTGAAACTTTTCCTGTGGTTGAGGCATTTATAAGGCTTCTCATCTGTGTGGGCTGTCTTGAGTCTAATAAGCTCTGAGTTCAGCCTGCAGACTTTCCATCATTTGGGACACAGGGACTCAGTCTTCTACCTGGTCATCCTCCTTTTTCTAATGAAAACCTTCCATTTATCCCTGTCATGCCAGTTAAATTCAGCTAAAATTGTACAGTGAGCTCAAGGGAGTGAGGGAAGGTAAGGCAGACAATGGAATGGACAGACACACACGCATTAACACCTCTGAACAAAGAGCACAGTTGTGTGAATCCCATTTCTTTAGAAAATCTGGATCAAAATGCCTGATTTTTCAGCAAGTGAAAAATGGACCGACGCTCTGAGAGCCTTGAGGAAGTGAAGGACTGTGCAAATGGGATGCTCAGTTTTTGTCCAACTTCCATCATTGTTCTAGAGAAGGAGAAATGCCACACATAATGCCTGAAATCTCCTTCCAGCATCTACCTCCTGCTTCTTCCCTGCAATTATCTTTTAAATGGAAGAAAATTGTTTTCTGCTTTCAATCTCTCACTGCTACTTTCTTCTTCTCCTTTTTCATAAACATCGTGAAATCATCACTCAGAAAGAGGGAGAGAGGGAGAGATTAATTAAGAAGCTTGTATTCCAGTTTGAGGCTTTCACTGATAATCAGAAACTGCTTGAGTTGCGCTTTCAGGGTTTTGTAATATGAACAGAATCTCTGGATAGGGAGACAGGCTGTAATTAATTACTCTCTCCAGGACGATTACAGATATAAATAGTAAAACAAAGACAGGCAAATATCAGCAGAGGTGCCCACGTTGCATGTTCTCCATCATAATGTTGCTCAATAGCAGGTTGTTTTCTACTCAAGGTCAGTAGTTCAGAGAATGAAAAGGATTTCCAGGAGGTCACTGTTCCTGGCCTTTGCCAGCACTGCACCTGATAATCATTGCTTTCAGCCACTTTGCCAAGTGTTGGGCATAGCAAAGAAACTTTCTCTTCTCATCCCATCCCTGCACTATGAGAGACCTGTCCTGTGGAGGGCTGGCAGTAAAAACTAGTTAAGCTGGGTTGGTTTGAGTGTCAGTGCAGTAGTATTGTGGGAAGCAGGAAGCCTTAGCAAGGAGATGAAAGGGAAGGATTGGCAGAAGCCTCTAGCTGCTTTTCAGCATCTCAGGTCTCATGGAAAAAAAAATAAGGGCCTTGCTGCCAGGGCTCTGCAGCAAATTGCAAAAGAAAGAGCAAGTCCAGTGTTGCAGCACTGAGCAAGTTTGCAGACAGCCTGCAAGAGCAGTTGTGGTATACGAATGATGCCAATTTGTTTCAGAAGGTGCCATCTCCACAGTCAGTGCTGACACTTTTGCTGTCTTCAACATGAAATGTTTTGTTGCTGAACAAAGCCTGGGGAGAAGAGTGAAAGTCCAGACTTACAAAAGTTCATATGTTTTCTTCTCAGATACACCAGTGACCTGGGCAATGCTTTGGGCTACGTGCTTAAGGGAGCAGGGTGTAGGGTGGGGGAGAGAACATGCCCTTGCTTTCATATCCCACGAGGGTGGGGAGACATAACATTCTAGAGATGTCACTCTTCCATATGCCAAAGCTAAGGGAAAGCCAGTAAGATAACAGCCAGCTCTCTCCTAAAGCTCTTCATTAGCAGCCGTCAATGTTTTTTCAAAGTAAGTCAACAGCATCGTGGACTATTTTATAGAGAGGGACAATGAAGCATGAGAATACACGGAGCAATGTGCTCACAGTCTCTGCTAGCAACAGATCCTGTGTTTTCCGTGACCCATATTGTATGTGTTGCGTGAAGTGTGTGTGTGTTTGGGGGGGCAAATTTAGTAAGAGAAAAGTCCCCTTGCATTCTAGCCAGTCCTTAGAGATAAGAGGGGCTAGGGGCGGCTGGACTTATCTCTTAATAGGTACACCAATTAAGATGTGTCACTATGAGTCCAACTCCAGACCACACTAACAGCCTATTACTGTAGGTCCGGTTCCCTGCAAAAGGAGCAGTAGTCGGATTCATGAATAGCTTATTCACTGTGTCTGTAGGTCCAACACCAGATTCACCAACAGTCTGTATGCTGTAGGTCTGGTTCCCTGAAAAGGAAGCAGTTGGAATCACAAATAGCCCAGATTTCCCGTAGTTATAGGTCCGACACCAGATGCGCAAACAGACTATTATGCTGTAGGTCTGGTTGCATTTACTAGAGGCAGTCAAATTCATGAATAACATGGTTTATTTATGCTTGCAACATACACAGATTCTTTAAGATTGCTGGTGATATATATACTAAGCTGCAGAAATGGCTGCATAGCTCAAAAATACAATCGTAATAATAAAAGTAGTTTCCCAGGGTCAAACAAACAAACAAATGTACACTCAGCATAGCTGAGGCATAAGTCTTACCTAAAGGCATTCCTTCTGGAATGGGCGAGGAGGACAAACCTGTCAGTCTGTCCTTAGGATTTGGTGTCAAATTCTCATCCCACCAGAAAAAGATCTGAAATAGGGCTAACATTTATACTTCGGTTTTCTATTAATGTATAAAATGTGGTGGTGGAACTGTAGGCAAATCAGTAAGTGGGCTTTTCAGCCTTGATATCTTCTACCAGGAACAGGAAATTGTCTTTGCCAGACACTTAACTGCTGTGATAAGCAAGAGAATGGGAAGGCCAGGACTGCACCTAGTCTCACTTCACATTCAGTGTCAGCACAACAGGGACCACTGGATCTCCACCCCACCTCAGTGTCTGCTTTAGACACTAGATGCTTATCAACAGTGATGAGTTTTGATGGTTTGTGCTTTCTGCTTCCAACAGTACCTGACTCAAAACCTACAGATTCCTTTAAGGGCAAATAAGTTCAAAACAACTAAACTATGAGCAGCTTCCAAAGCAAGTTGATGCCATAACAATGAAAACTGCTCCTGTTGTTCTCTCTGGGCTTGTCAACAGCAATATCAGGTTCCAGCTCTTCATGTATGTTAGTAGTAGGAATGATGGGATAACTCACTTTGAAAGCTTTCTTCTGGGGTTTATGTAGAGATTTTATTGACTTGTTCTCGCACTGACAGTCTGACTAAAATAGAGGACTTTGCTTTGAAAACAGGGACTCCAGTATCTACTTTTAAATAAGCAGAAAGGAAGCAACAGTCAGGGACTGGCTGAATAATGCAGCAGTCTCCCTTCCAGAGGAGGACAGTAAGAATCGAGCTGATAGTGGGTCAGAAATTGTTGTTTGTCAGGTGAAGAAAAATGTAGGAGATATTGAAAGGTCCAAAGAAGGTCAATGAAGATAGAAGTGTCATTGAATTTATAGATGATGAGAGATCACAGGGACTCTTCAGCCAGAAATGATGTCTAGTTAGAGGGATACTTGTCTGAGACATTCACAATGATTAAAGATGGAAAGTGAAATTGATTGCTCCTTCCTTTCTTTCTTTTCTCTCCTTTTTTTTTTTTTTTAATCTCTGTCCTGCAACATGGGAACAAGGGGTCACTCACTGAAATTAAAGGGCATCAGCTTTAGAGCTGATAAAAAGATTTTTTTTTTTTCTTTTACAAATCCTGTATGTAGTTTATCCATGGAATTTATTGCACCTCTCCCCAAGGTCATGGAGGCAGACTATGGCTGGATTTTAAAGAAGCTGGACTAATTTCACAAACCTTTACGACATTTGTGGCTACCTGAGGCAAGGAAAAAAGGGCAGGTATTGAATCACATGCTTTGGGACAAAACCTAAAAAATCCTGCTCCTGAGGCAGGATGGATATCTCCTTACCAGAGAATGGCAGGCAGCTGGAGTGAGTTTAAATATGCACTACTCTTTTGTGAAGGGTTTCTGCCTTGCTCCAGAGACATGAAGGGAACATGAGCCTCAACTCAGCTTCTCTCATTCCCAGGATGGGATCTTAACAAAAACTCACCTTCACATCTGCCTTAATTCATGAATTGGTGCACCCTATGCCTCAGGGTTGTCAACTCCAGCAGAGGCATGAGGGGGTGGCAAGGAACAGCCCTTTTTTAACCTGATACAACCCCACTAGGCAGACCTTATTTTTCAGAGTCCACACTTATCTTGGGCACTATTATTTATCCAGTGACTCTTTTCTTGCCTTTTCTCTGATGCAGTAGGAACAGGGTATTGTAACAACACTAGAGACACTAGCGCTTAGTTCCACCACAGCCAAGTTCTTGCTGCAGTATGCTACCAGAGCAGAATATGGCTGCAGAGGCAGTGAAGTGGTGTTTCTGCAGCCAAGGAGTCCGGCAGGGTGGCAGGGTGAGCGCAAGATGGGAAATATTGTAAGGCATGGATGGGAGGGATGTTAATGTTTTACATGGTGGCTTGCAAAGCACTTCTGAGAATCAAGTGTTATTGTCAGACTGACAAGATGAGACGCTGTCAAAGAAATAAATACGTGTCAGCACAGCACATGGCTCTTGAGCACTTTGCAGAGTAACTGGGATCTGGGTTCAGAGCTGAAGCATGAATTGAGCTCTCACGTTTATCTTCTCCTTGTCTTTTTCTTAAGCAAGGTAGTAACCATCATGTTTTGTTCTTTGGAAGAAGGTAGTTCATTATTCATTGGCCATGAAAGTCCATCTGCTTGGGAAGAAAGTGAACAAAGGACAGGTAACGATGCAAATCTGCTGTGACGTGAGTCCCAGGGCGATTCTGCCAAGGATGAAGAATTCACCATTTTGGCAGCTGAGCCCTGAAGATAAAATTACAGCCTTCTAATGTGCCATAAATACCTCATGCAGAATAGAATGTGGGCTGTGTTTTCACTTTCATAGGCTAGGATTCACTTTTGTTTGCCATTCTGTCGTCAAAGAAAGATGGTGATGAAATGCGTATGGTTGTTTGAAAAAGAGATTGTTCTCTGGCAAAATATGTACTAGAGACGTTTATTGACACTGGAGTCTTCACTGGAAACATCAGTGGTTACATCCCTGTGTCCTAGAGAGCCATCAGCCATTTCCAGTGTTAAGGGCTCTTAATTATCTTTCCCTGTATTTTCTGAAGTAGGGATTATGTGTCAATGCCCCTAACATTTCTTTTCATGCCAATGGTCTTCTGGCTAGTCTTTTTTTTTTTTTCCCAACAGCAGCCATCACAAATATCTAAGCTTCTTTATTGCTCTGCTCTGCCACCAGACATGTTTTCCCACCTCACCACTCAGAAATCATTGGATAATGTCATCCTATTGACAATGCTGTGAGCTCACTAGAATGTTGTATAATGTCCTCCCAGTGACCGCTTTGACTGGGCAAAACTGTTATCTGCCTGATTTCCTGCAGAGTTTTGGGGTAAAATCCCAATTCAACTGAACCTCTTCACATACTGGTCTTATCAGGATAGCTTCTTGTTTAGTGGTATTTAAACGTGTAAACCCTTATTCTCTCCCCTGTCACTTCATCCTTCACCTGTATTATGCATGGCCAGCTGGAGAGGATACTTTAACTAGCAGTGAACTGTTCCTCAAACTGACATAGCAGGGCAGATTTCTTGTGATTTTTTTTCCCAGATCCCCAGATGGTGCCCTCCACTGAGATTGCTGTTGATCAGGTGGAGCTCTTTTCCATCTGGGCTACAAACATACACATACACACAGTGGAAGGATTATTAATAATGCAACAGTGACTGTGATGAACCATGATAGGCGATGACAGAAAGTGGGAGATGAATACTTTCAAATCAGTGTGCTTGGCAGGTATGTGAAATATTATTGTGTTAGATATGGGACCTTTAGCACTGTAACACCAATACCCCAGGCGAGAGATCCAGCACCGATGCTGTCAGTCAAATTTGATTTTCTCTAGGTTCCTCTCACCAATCACTATGGTGTAGGAACACTTTTATCAGGCAATATCACTGGTGTCTGTCACAGGTGGTTCTTTCCTCCTTTTCTGGTTCCAGGAGGAAGAGAGCAAAATTAAAATGGGCAAATAGAGAGGAGGAGAGCAGGTACATCTGTGGGAGCTGTATTACACAGGGGATTTCACGACACTGCAGGCCATTTAATAGCTCTAGCCAAATCCCCAGCGCTAAAGCCATCAGTAGATGTAGAAGGCAGGGAGAAAGAGACATTTGACTGCAAAGAGGATCACCCTCATATATGCAAGTGCGATTACTTTTTGAGTCCTTGAGGAGAAAATGGGAGGCAAGGTTTTCCAAACAGCCCATTGATCAGGCTTATGCCTTTCTTGATCCTTTAGTCAGGAAGGGATGAAAATATTTCTAAATTTAAACCCTGCCTTCACATTCTGAGGGCATGCTTTATCTCACGGTAAAGTAAAATGTCCTGCGAACTTTTATGCTTGTCTTCTTCTCTGATTTTTGTTCCTGGGAATGGTTCCCCTTTTTCAGCCTGAAGAAATAAAAGCTGAAAAGAGCAGTGTAGTTGACAGGTCCCTTGGCAGTCTGTGAATGTTGAACTCTTGAATGAAGGTTGTATCAAATGATTTGTGGATGATCCATGTGCAGTTAAACATGTTTGCACAAAACGCTCATCAAACAATTCTGAATAATGAGTGCAGGTGCTAAAATCTTGATGTGTTTGCAGGCGTTTCATGATCAGAATCGCACTTAAAATTTGCCAGCTTAGGTTGCTCCTGACAGAATAATCAGAATGCTCTTCTGTGCTCTGTGGTTGCACCCTCAGTTATGTGCCACAGATACAGAAGATGCTCAGTGCAATTAGCCCTCCCTGTCTGGACATTTTAACAAGCCAGTTTTCTCATTCTGCCAAGCAAGAAATCTCAAAAGCAGACTCACTGCAAGATAGATTAGTCTTGTGGAAGTAACAATGAAAACCAAAACACTCCCATGTCTCAGATTCAGAGATGACTGGAAGTGACCAAGTACCAGTCACACTCATCGGTAAGTTTTTATGAAACAAGACTGTTGCATTGGTAGTCACACTAAACAGCCTTTGGGTCTTTGTTTCCTGAATTTACGTACAGTCTTCATGATATACCCAGTTCTGTTCTGAGAAGTGATGACTTGGTCCAGGCTGGCTTTGTGTGAGCTAGTGGGCTGTTCTGGTTCAAATCCCCAAGGGCTTCGTAAAAATGTGTGCAGAGGAGAGGAACCAGTGACCTGGATGAGGTTGGTACTGCTGCTCATCACAGGCTGGTCTATATGAAGACAGCCACAGCAAAAAACCCTGCAATCCATGAGCCTCTGTGTTTGGGATCTGTGCTTTGTGGACTATTTAGTCAAAGAAAGAAACACTAGCATCTCGTGTATGAGTTGTTTGGACACGGTGACCAAGAGCTAGTCAGGGCTGGTGACTGGGCATTTCCCTTACTCCAAAGGACCTTCTTCTTTAAGAGTACTTCCGACCACTCAATATTAGCTGGTATTGATGCATCCAGTTTTCCTGACTCTACAAAATCATGTCAGCATCTTTGTCGAAGAGTCAGCAGAGAACATGTGCTTCCTAGAACCAAGCCCAAGACGAATGCTAGGAGAAATTTACAGGCAGGGATTGACAAAGCCTGGCTAGCAGTCTTATTTTTCCACAGTGGGAGGGGACCAGTCAATCTCAGACATGACGATGGGGCTATGGTGGTTTAATCCACTTCCCACCACAGTTGGGGATATGGATTACTTGCAGCTCGTGCACTGGCATTCCTCTATTGTGGGATAATTCCTACATTTGAGCTGCACTTGAATTGCTTGTGAGTCTTGGCTCAAGAACCACAGGCTAGTTGCTCCTGATTAAAGGTCTGAGGTGGTAAAATACAGACACGGGGATAAATATCTTTGCTTGACCTGCTGTAGCACCTGTACCAGTTCCGGTCAGTAACTATACAACTATCTAGAGAAACTGCACCTCTGATGGACGGTATGAGACTCCTTAAGAGGGCAATATCTGTTCCCTATCTTGAATCTGTTTTGTTTAAAAAGAGAGGACTGCAGACTTCAAGGCTCTGAGCTTGGCATATTATGAGGGTCCTATATGCAAATGTAATTATACATATGAAAAACTCCTGAGAAAAGTCCAAATAATTCTTAAGTTGGCACAAAGACTATACTGTTATTAGGTTTGAGGTGGTCAGCCTGCTGGCCATTGCATTTCAATTACCTTTACATTCATTTGGTGCCACTGAAGTGAAGTCATTTTCACTGATTAATGCCAAGAACCAACAGATATGTTCTTCCCTTTGTTTTCTTCTTTTCAAAATTTAATTTAGTGCTGGTGAGCAGTGCCAAAATGACAGCTCTGCAGCCTGCAGTGTTTTATTCAGCCATGGAACTAGTCCTAGCACAGCATGAGCAAAGGGTAGATGCATTGAGGAAGCAGAAATCAGTTAGCTGCACCCCCTCCTTTAGTTGTGTAGTGCATAGTCCCAATGCTGGGGATGGAGTGGCAACTTTGTGAATTTTCACAGCCCTGTCTCAGCTATGTGAGGCACATTTTGACTTTCTTGGAGAAAGGCATAATTTTTGGACTAGAGGGAGTAGGTGGAAGGAAATCCAACACTTGCGCAGTGGTCAGACACTGTTGTCTCGTGCCTTATGATGGTATTGTGGTGTGCAGTGGAGTGAAGAGAGCCTATTTTCTTCTCTCAGAGAGCATTTCTTTGAGCTCCCTACATCCATGTAGCACAAAGTGTCTCCAGGGAGTTAGGTTGTGGAAGCGGTGCAGCCCTGCTAGCAAGAGTCTGTGCCTCCCTGCGTAAGGGCTGCTCCCTGTGCCTCAGACTGTATTGTAGAATCAAAGAATCACTTAGTTTGGAAAAGAGCCTTAAGATCATGGAGTCCAACTGTTAAGCTAACACTACCAAGCCCACCACTAAATTATGTCCCTGTTGTTTGGATGGAAATTGGTCTCCTTGGTGCACTCGCATGGACCATGTAGGTAATCCCTCCCATGTTCCCTGGCAACAGGACCGGCACAAACCACAAGGCAACCGGCAGGGTAACAGTAGTTTCCAGCCACCTGTCATGGACTTGGACACAATGATACACAGGAATAGTCTGTGGTCTCTGCTGTACCCTTGAAGGCAGTGAAAAACAGTGACTTCAAGTCTGGGCTAGGCTTCTTGGCCCACTTGATGCACAACCAAGCAACGCACTGGATGCAGGGTCTTCAGGACCACCCAAATGGTCCCACAGGGAAAATGGAATGAACTTCCAATGCTTTTTATGCAACAGCACTTCCCGTTGCTCAACACATGCTAATGAATGACAAGGACCAGTTATCTTAGTTGCTAGGCATGTAACAAACAATCTCGTTGCTTACATCTCATCCCCTTCTCCACATCCTGCCACTTCTCTTCCTGGAGACCTAAGAAGGAAGAGGAAGGTGGATATTTATGAACATGTCGGAGAGATAAAAGAAAAACAAGTAGCAGGTGTGCTAGAAATCCATTAGAAGGCTTTCTTGTGACATTTTGTTATCATAATTATTATTTCAGATGCCTTTGGAGTATAATCAACAGTTGTCTCCTCATGAACGTGCTTAGTAAAAATGTCTCAAATGCACGGGAGAATCCATTTATTTCTTCTGAGTTGCAGGAAGCTGAAATTACTGCTTAAATAACCACTCAGTTCAAGTGAGGGTAAATCAATGCTGACCGCGGAGAACAAACCGTGCAGATTTTACTTTTGTGACCCAAAGCAGCACACCATCACAATTCATCTGATCTTCTGAGCTAGGCAAATGAAAATGGAAGTGAATCATCTGTCTTTTTCCAGCTGATATTTCTATGATGAGAACAGGAACTGCATTACTATAATAGTTTAAGGATTTTTTTTTTCATCTTTGGTTTCTTGCTTGTGCCTTAAAAGGGGAATAGGAAAACGCATGATGCTGTCCTGTTTAATGTGCTTGCATATATTGTCTCTTGCTTAAGGTTTCCTCCAATGAGTCATTCAAAATCTTACTAAGAACCTGCTTTGTCTGTTAAATATCTCACATGATTATGGACTGAATATTGCTTTCAGTTTTGCCTGAGCAATCTTCCTAAAGGTTATGCAGTGGTAAAGGCAGTCAAGCCCTTGTTTTCTCAGTTTTCATTGTGGTATATTCAACACATATGAGGAACTTGATTTTCCACCTACTGCTGTGTCTTACTCTAACCCTGATACAAGCAGTGCAAATATATCATTGTACTACAGCTTTATGGCCAAATGCAGTGCCAGTGTCTATTCAGATTTGTTTTGACAGAAAGTGGAAGAAACTGGTCTGGGACGTTTCATTTTCTGGCTACCACTTTTCTGCAGTCATGTTCACCTTAGGTATACTATCTCATGCTCTTTGAGACCTCAGGATTTTATTTACTTTTTGAGCCATTTGTCCAGCCATGCAGCTTGTCAAATATTTAACAGTGAATTTCATTGTTAAGGCTGAAACTGTTAAGGATTTTTCTTCTTTTCTGAAAATATAATGAGATTATGGCATTCTTTTGCGTTGGACTTTCACCTTAGTTATTTTGACAGTTTGACCTCCTACAGCAGGTCCAGAAGGACAGTGAAGAGTACAATGTAGAGGTCAAAACTTGTGCACACAAGATGTCTGCATGTTCCAGGGATTGTCTGTGAATAAATCTAGCTTCCAGATGTTTGCTCTAGCTTCTTAAGGCTTCCAGACTTTCAGAAGATCCCTAAAAATGTTAAAGAGTCCTAGTAGTTGTTAATAGCATGATGAGTTGAGGAAGCTCATCATCTTCCAGACAAGGATCTTTTCTAGAAAAGGCATTTTAATCCTACTGCGTATTGGTGCAAGAGGTGGAGGGAGAAATTTATCTTCTGTCATGTGCATGAGTGAGATTAGTGGATCTTAATGGTCTCTGGCTTTAAATTCAATTTTCCTTTTATTTTTTTTTTATGAAAGATGGGTTAGAATAATTTTAGTACTCACCTAAGCAAGGGGTTGAAAATATGGCTTTTTATCAGGTGAACAGGATCTTGGGAAAAACCCTAGAAAAGCTGTTAAGTTAGAAAAAGTTCCTCAGTGTGATCTAGACACTTGGAGCTCACTTGTTTGTGACCAAAGAAGGGCTCACAGAGAGAGTTCCCACCACTTACCTTCTGGAACACAGTGTCTTTGGTCACCACTGACAGCAGAGCTATAGGCAGAGGAAAATTTCCAGGACAGAGAGAACTTTCAACCACCTCCAACTTAATTTAAAGGAAAAAAAGATCAGTTTCCATGGTTACCATCTACATACTTAGACCCCACCATGAATCTTGAATTAGTAAAACCTATCTCCAGGCTGTTGGATGATCTTAATTTAACTAAATTAATTATTTATTCAAATAAAATAAGACATGCCAAGACTCTCCAGGGAGGCTGTAAGGATAATACTGCCTCTTATTATAAAAACATGTCAATAGCTCACACAAACTGGGGCCATTTTATTTGTATGGGAACCTGTTTTAAACTCTTCAGGGCTCAATGGTTTTTCATTTGTGTATGGTAGGAGCCCTCTACCCCTCTTTTATCATCATCCTCTTGCTGTTTTGTGTTGTGGAACTGCAAATACTAGTCAGACATCTCTTTTCCCAAGAAGCTCCTGGCAGTCCTCACCCGAACTTTTAAGATCATTTATACAGACTGGAAACTAGCAATGCCAAGAAGATAATTCTTTTCCATGACACATTGTGAGTGATTCTTGCATAAAATTGCCAAGCACTTGACAAAGTCATAATCACTAATTAATGATCCATAGTGCAATTGCTGTAATTAGTAGCATTATTGATATTACCTTACTAGAGTAATTAGACTCATTTAACCTTTGTTTGTAGCAAGAGAAATTGGGATATTGATGCTGACAAGGACTGGCATCAAGTGGACAATAAACAGCCTGTATAGCAGTTATTTGATAACATGCCTGCAGCTTGGTTTCTGCTACTCATCACAGCTATATGGTTGGCTTGGAGCTGCAAGAATCTGAAAGAGTGGAGTCCTTTTTCCCTCAAGTCTGCTTGTCAACGCTATGTCTTGACTGAAAGGTTAAATATGCTTCAAGTCCCACGACCTGTGGATTAAGTCAAATATGTCCCTGTTCTTCATGGGAAGGGTCAACTGGAAGTATCCGCTGGTGGGCAGAGCTGGAGTGTGCTTGTCCTTCCTTGTGCCCCCGCGGAGTGGGGAAATACATCCCTGCAGTGGTCTGGATCTAGAGGTACATCTTCAGGGGATAATGGGTGCTCCCCATGCTGTCCCATCTTTGGGGCTCTGACAAAAGCTGGGAAGCCCTGCAGGGAGGTGTGCTTGTTTTTCAGCCCAAGCAAGGAACTGGACTGAGACCAGCCACCCATCAGACAGCAACAGCTTTAGCTTCTGAGAGGCTGGGCTGGATTCAGTATGTTGCATGGAGTAAAATTCTGGCTCATTTCATTGTGAAACCAGCAGCCAGAAAGAGGAGTTTGCTCAGACCAGTCTCTTCCATTGAGGTGGTGAAATGACAGATGACAGATGATGGCCATGTGGCATAAAGTGCAAGCTACTTTGGGCTGAAGTCCTCTAGTCAGGCCTTTGGGGAAATCAACATCTTTCACTTTTTAGTGATGGCAACATATTATATTGTCCTCCCCCTATTTTTGTAATAGGAAATATCCACCAAACAAGTTCATCTGTGCATAGGCTGCGTGCCTGAGGGCAGCATCTCTCCTGTCCTTTCTGAAAACTGATGAAGAGAATGACCACCACCTCTGTTCCCACTTTCTGTTGCAGGCAGGCTGGTTAATCATGATGTTCCCCTTGACTTTGTAATAGTACACTTCATGGCTTCAATAATAATAATAAAAAAAATAATAAAAATGTTATGATAATGATATCTGGAGGAAGAAACCATGTCTGTACAGAGCTCTTACCCTCCTGCTGGAGCCCCATTGGAGAGCTGCCTTTCACCTGAGCAAAGCCACCCCTCCCACCAGCTCACCCCAGGCATACAAAGGATGCCCCTGGCCATCCTCAACCCTGGCTGCTTGGCTGCATCTAGTCTCACAGAGGCTCAGGCAGGGCTGAGTGAGGGCCAATTTGATGGCTCTGTCTTCCTTGTTGGGCCAGCTACCTTGGTGCTGTTCCAAAGCACCTCCTAATCTCCTAATTAACCTTGACACAAGCCTTAGCTTTCCAAAAGCCTGCTAGATCTCTGAAAAAATTCAATTTTTTCTCTGATGAGGTGAATTCAGATGAATTTCAGCTTATTGAGGCCAACAAACAATCTCAGTCCCTTAAGTGCACAGGTGGATGCTTAACCGGACTTGTCCTCTTCATTATAGGGAAAACTTGCTACATGCTAAAAAAATTAATTTGCTGATCGTTATAAAATCTATTTATAACAAAATCTACAAAAAGGAAATTAGATTGAAAACTGACTCCAGACACCACTTAGTAAGAATTATTTCATGCCAGTATGTGTTAAATTCAATATCTATTCCATTCATGCAGTGTAGTTTATTAAAATGAACAGCATCTCAAATATGCATTTCTGCATTCAGTTATGTCAGCCTGTTCTTGATGGATCTATTACTGCTGAAGGATACAAATTTCTGCCGACTGCAAGAGAGTTCATGGCCATTTGATGGTGAGAAAAAAAAGTAGAAAAAAGGAAAAGTTGAAGGCATAAAGTGCCTCAGCCTAAAAATAGCAGTGAGAACTAACCAGCAGGAGACCCACATCAGAGCAATAAATAGTCTGTCTGTGGCCTTTCTTGTGACAGAGCCTGACTGCCACATCGCTGCTAACAGATGGTTTATTGTGAGCATTTTCCACTGATAGAGAGGTATTTTTCTGGGGCTGTCTTGAGAGGCGCTGGAGCTGGGGTGCTCTCACCTTCAAATACATCCCAAATCACGAGGATTTAGTTTTGTTTGAGCTAACAGATGAGGTTCCTCCCCAAAGCCAACCACATCTTTATGCCACCAGTTCTGCTTCTGGCACGTCTTCATCAGCAGATGCCTTTCTGCCTGCACGCCTGACAGCACCTCTGGCCAGGTCTGCTCCCTCTCCTCACCAAACAAAGCTACCCTCAGTTTGCACTCCTGCAGCCTGACCTCCGGGAGCCTGCCCAGCACCAGGCAACTATGCACCCAGCTTTTTGTTTCTCACACAATCCAGAGACCTAAAATGTCTCTCTCTTAGGGACTAAATCGGGTGTGTAACGGACTTCCAAGGGGAAGCTGCTGTAAAAGCTGCAGTAGTAAATATAATCCAAAGAGTCCAAGAAAGCAAACAAAGAATAACTAGGTGAGTTAGATGCTTTAAATGGGCCATCTTGGCTTCTCTGTCTGCACACATTTTCACTTTTCTAAATTTCTTGCCTTTACCTTTTATGTTTTGCTATATTTAGCTTGATAACTAACTGCATTTCCAGTAACCTTGCATAGCATTTTGAGCTAAATGAATATGGAAGATCCTACTAGAAATAGTATGGTTATTTTGTGTTATATATAGGCTTATTTTTCTGCCAGTTTCCTTACTGAGGTGAAAAAGCTTAAATCACTTAGGTGTTTTAACCTGGTGGTTTCAGAGCGCTATCCCAGTGCTAATTATTTGTGTGAGGTAAGTACTTCCATTAGCTTTGAAAAGAGGAGAAAGTTGAGGCTGATGGAGGAAGAGACTTGCTAAAAAATTCAGAAGGGAGTCCATGGCTAAGCAGAAATTGAAACCACAGATACTGATGTGTGTTAGGTCTGGTCAATCAAAGCTCTCTGGTGTATGCCTGCACTGAACTATATGATTAGAGATTTTGCATCCTTCCCTTCCTGGTGCATGCTGAACTCTTGATTTCAGAAAACCAAGTGCTTCTCTTTGGCTAATAAAAACACATGTATTCCAAACTGTTAGCCATTGTTGGAAAAGTAGGGCAGATACTATGCTGGGGTTTGCTGTTTACCATTGGGTTGTGATACCTGACATCAGTTATGCTCGTCAGCAACAGCCAGAGATGTGCTGTGTGCTGGAGCACACCTATGTGGATTGACTCACCGAGACGGCTGAAGTTTTAGCCCCGTAAGTTAGGACTTCTGCAAAACACTGGGTAAGGATATAAATCAGTGGGTCAGTCGAGCACCAGAGATGTCTTTAAAAAGAATCCATTTTTGCCAGGGTTAAATCTTCTCAATCAGAGGCCTCTATTTAAAGCCTGACTTTGTCATACAAGACTAATTGACCAACGTCTCTGCTATAATATTATCCCTGTCACCCCGCTGAAACGCAATAGTAATACTGGCTTCTATAAATCAACCTGATCTTAAAAAAGAGAGTTAAATGAGCATCACATTATAAACCACGAAGCACATTCATCACTCTGCTACAAACCATAAATATGACAAGTACATCCATCAATTCAGCACCTTGCTTTCAGGTCTGCGTACATGGACGTTAGTAACTTAATGGCTCCCAAAACCTTTCCCTTCTTAAATACGCTGTGGAGCCTGGTCTTGCATTTACTGCAGCTACCAGAAGTGGGGTTCAGTCATCTATAGTCATGTTCCTGTGTCAAGAGCTCCTGCAAGGGAAAAATCCACCTCTTTAGAGGGTGTACCCAGAGTAACCCCCTTGGAAAGGGTTTTTTTCCATACTGCTCCTCTGCTAGTGCTTCGACTGTACAAACTGTGGCAACAGTAGGGCCTCTGTCCACTATAGCCATTGACCTACGCAAGCTAGAAAATAGTCTAGCTGAAACGGGATAAACAGATCTAAAGATAAGTTTTCAATGATTTGCTGTCAGACTGTAATGATTTATTGAGTGGGTGCTCTAGGTCTCCTATAATACCGTGTTTTCCTTACTAGCTTGGTGGGAGGGATATTAAATTATTAACTCTGCAGGTGAGGGTGAGCTGGAAGGGGCTCTACACATGTCTGGAAGGCAGGATCTGAAATGGCTAATGGGAAAAGTGGCCCTGGAAAATAGTCTATGATTCAAGAAGGACAACCACCAGTTGGACAACTGCTGAATCCTCTTTTGGAAATGGTATCATCACATTTTGAGAGACGTCTGAGCCAACTGGTGACAGTTAAAGAGCAGAGATGGTGAAAAACATGACAGGTGAGGAAAAAACAAAAGAACTGGGCTTAACTGAGAGAAGAGATGACTGACGGCAGACAGAGTAATGATCTCTAAACGTGCAAATGACCACAGCAAGGAGAACAGGAATACACTCTTTTGTTGTTGTTGTTTGTTTTTTTTTCCCCCTGCCTGCTGTGGTGTGGGAAAGAAATAGTGCCCTGAAGTTGCAGAAAGAGAGATTTAGGTTTGCCATTAGGACAAAACTTCATGATAGCAGTGGCAGATAAAGCAGTGGAGTAGGTTGCCTGGGAAGGCAGTGATGTCTCTTTTGTGGGAGGCTTTGAAGAGCAGACTAGGCAAATGGCAGATGGTGCCTTGCAGAAATGGGGTTGACAAGATGTTGTCTGAGCCCTTCTGACCATGTTTTCTATAAAACACTGTGTTTGGCTAGCACCAGGGCTGCTACTCCTGTTAGTCCTACAGGACATAACAATCCATGCTCTGCCTGCTCATTTTCTCATGCACAGTTACATTCTGTAGGAAGCATACCTCATGGTTTCCCACTTGCATCGTTCCTGCTCCCTGCTGAAGAACAGGTCCGGATAAGTCATTGCATCTTCCCTCATTAGTCTTGATTCTTGAACAGCAGTGGAGCCCAGCCCAACCTGGCTATACTGAGAGGAACAGATGGACTTCAGAAGCAGCACATGTGCAAACCCTCATGGAGACATTGCCACCAGGGCACTGTGTGCCCCCAGAAACAGCTTTTAAAAGTCAAATTCCAAGCACTGCTTTTAGACAGAGCAGCTGACAACATAAAGACTGGCTATAAGAAACCTAATCCTCCAAAAGACGTTGCAATAAAGCTAACAAATGCTATGTTAAGCACCGTGGACAAGGATCCTGCCATGGCTAGCACTCTGGGGGAAGGCAGTGGTAGTTTGGGATGGGTGGAAGGACCGCTAGAAGATGTTTTGGGTGAAAATGTCAAGATTTCATATCTTGTAGTTGCTGTGTCTGGTTGTGAGGGTCTGTGCCTGATGCTATGGGGCTGACAATGTTCCTCCAGATCATCAGGACTAAGATCCTATCACACTGGTGCTGACCCCCAGCTCCCCTCTTTCTGTCTAGAGGAGATATTGCTGACCTTCCATCCCAGCAGCCCCCTGCCCACTTGCACCCAGCCACTGTGCCACAGAGCACTAGTGCAGCTGTAGCTCTCCATGCAATGGGGCCACTCATCCTGTGTCGTGGCATAGCCAGCAGTGAGACAGCAGCTTCATGGGCCTAGCTGGGAAGAGGAGACGAGTGGGGTCAATCCTGCCTGCCAAGGTCTCATAGTCTGCTACCTGGCCTTGCAAGCGATGGAACATTTTGCTGAGTTGTTTTCCACCTCACCCATAAAATACCTTTTGTGGAGTAAAATATCTTATAAAATATCTTACCACAAAATGTGTCAGCCTGAAAACAAACAAACAAACAAGCAAACACATAAACAAGAAAGAGCAGCTTTCCCATGCCCCGCCAACAAACTGTGGCCATAAGCGGATGCCTGGGGAAGAGTAAGAACAGGGCAAGTGAGTGCATATGCTGCTGCTTCTAATAAACTTCCCTTATAAAATAATTTAAGTCAATACACAGAAATCACAGCAACTGAATTAGGTAGGTGCTGAGAACACTGTAGGTTTATTCTATTTTGTTCAGTGTTGCACCTGAAGCCCAGGTAAATTCAGTAAGATACATCACAAGTGGTGGTGCCTATCCAGGCCATGGGCATTGCTGCAGATAAGGAGTTGGAGATCACCTGAAGTGAAGCTATCTCCAGGGGCAGACTACCTCACTGCTGACCTGTTATATCCTTTAGGTTACAGGGTGGATTTAGATGGGTCTAGAGACTGTGAAACAGGTCTTATTAGTATGCTTCTTGACCTGGTGTTCTTGCTCACATGCTGTCCCTAGGACTACTAGCTATGCAAGTACTTCTAGTCCATGTGTTTCACTTGCATGTGTGCAGCTTTCCAGCAGGCCTGCTCATGTGTGGACTCTAGACTACCAAGTGCTTCACGGATAGTAGACTTGCCTAATAGGATCTCTGCCTCCCTCTATAAAACAAGTCATTCCAAAGATACACTCAGCATGTTAAACCAAACTCCCCGAAATGCTGAAAATACAAGAATTAAAGATGTCCCCCCAAGCTTAATCCTGACCCTTCAATGCCACTTCATTATGGTGCACTTATTAATTATGTGATCGCATGCTATTTTTTCCAGATACCCCGTGTATCATTTCTCATGATTAAGTTTAGTAATCAGCGGCTAGCAATTTCTACACAGATGAGAAAGGTTAATATTCAGCTGGTTTTAAGAGGCCAAATTTGAGCAGGTGCAACTGGGCAGAGCAAATGCTGCTGCTTGAACTCCCCTCCTGCAACATTTCCAGTCTCTGTTATACAGCACAGAGATGCAAAAGCTTTTACAAGCACCACAGAGGGGTTTTAACAATGGAGAGAGATGGGAAATTTAAATAAGAAGGTTGTAGGGAAATGTAGATGAGATGGATACATGAATTTGGGGAAAGAAAAGGCAGTGTCACGCAGCTGCTGTTCTTTCCTATAATCAGGAATAGTGTGTTGCATCAGGCAGTACTTAGAGGAAGAAATAGTCAAAGCCTTCCCAGAGGTGTAACACTTTGCATTAATCTCAAGCTGAAAATCTTAGCTCAAAACAAATCTGAACTAGAGAGAATTTAACCACCAGAGACAAACTTTACGGCTAGCATGCAGCTCTTGGCTAAATAATGATATCAAAGTATATTGTCCTACTTTTAAATAAGGTTCAAATAATTATGGAGGTCTGTCTTTGATAAAAATCTACCAAGCTTAGCATATCTTAATTATCTTCCATCTTCCTAAAGGAAAACATTGAATGAGGTGGTATACTGCTTAATTCACTTTACTAGAAAGAACCAGCTTTGAGTGTCTGACCTGTTACACGTGTCACTTTTTAACATAACTCAATCTGGCTTAACATGTCTTGACAGGATATAATAACCTGGTGCGAAAGAAAAAATAGTCATCCTTTTGGACTGGGCTTTAGATCCAATAAAAATGATATTAGAAAAAACACTGGGAAAAAAATCAACAAACAAAATGTTACAAGTGTATTGTAGGAATGAGATGTATTAGATCAGGTATTTGTCAGGTGGTGTAATCTGATGGTCTCAAAGGTCAACGATATGTTTTCCAGTAGTGCTGAAACTCCTGTCAGTCTTCAGTCATTGCTGTTCCTGAAGTGTCAAAGGTTAGGATGCTTGAATAATTAAACTAGACAAAATCTAGCAACTTTCAAAACTCCACACAACTAATTCTTCACTTTTTCTTGGTGCAGTAGGTATTTCATAGTGATTATAAAATGATTAAGTTTTTGGATGGTGACAAAGTTGTGGAATTAACGACTATGCTAGAGATCTCACCTGGCTTCAGCCATCTAAAGGTTATGCATGTGGTGAATATTTGGTGGTTAGTGTGGATCAGATTGACAGTCTCAGCCAAGCCACAGTGGTGGCCAGATGGCAGCAGCAGAGCAATGAAGGCTTGGGAGAGGGGTGTCCTGTGTCAAAGTTTTGGCTGCAGATCTTCCTGAGCTGGCAGTGAGCAAGCTTGGAAGTTACCTGTGTTGCTTTCACTGTGCAAAGACCTGCATCGCTCCTGCACTCCTGATAATGGACTGTGACCAGGCGGGGATGAAAAGACCCAGTTTCACCACTAGAGGCCAGGCGTGGTGGGAGGGTTCCCTCAGACACTGCTTTCCCTGCGTTTGTTTTTAGGACTCAGCAGAGGGATTGAGTTCTCCAAGCAATGTCAACTAAGCACAGTCCAACAGCCTCAGCTGGACTGGAAATATTTTTAGAATTTTTATTGTACCCTTAAGGGAAATGACAACATGAGTTCTTTCCTTACATGGCCCAATCGTAGAGCTACTCAGAGGCCTTCATAATTTCAACTTCATCATGATGCTCTGAAATAGACTATCCCCAGTTTATAACCGGGGGATCTCAGGCAGAAGACAAGCCAGGCGGTAATAGCCAAGGGTCCCTGGGAAGCTGGTGGTGAGATTTGGAGGTGAAGAGGCCATCCTCACATCCCACGTGAAGCAGATAAAGGCCTGTTAGTCATTAACTGGAGCTTATCACAGCTGATGGCACTGCTCCATCTTCTTCACCAGGAGCCTTCTGCAAAGCCTAGCGGTGCCATTGGAAAGGCTCCCGCTCACACGGTCGGCTTTTGGCCAGTTTTCTGTGCTCTGCCGCCAAATGTTAGTTTGCAAATGCAGTTTACGATTTCCTCCCTCTTCACTTACCCCCATCAAGGGCTCAGCTGAATACAGCAATAAGGAAGCAAGGAGGGTCAAGTTTATAAATGACTGTGGGAAGTTTGGTTTCCATGGCTGCCAGCAATTACTGTGCAGACTCAGATGAGTGGAGATTACAGCCCAGGGCTGCTATTTTGCGCGCTGGCAAGACACAATAACAAATGACAAACTTAATTCACTGCTGCAGCAGGGAGGAGGCATCTCATTCTGTGAACCTGGGGCTTATCTTACAGGAGAAGCAGCTCTATGTGGATTTCTCCTTTCTCTGGCTGTGCTGATGCCAGCTAATGCATATTCTTTAGTCACTAGCATCATCTCACCTCAGAGATCTTAAGTCTATTAGTCACTCACCCTTTCTATTTTGGGACCTGGGAAATGTTAAGCAAATAAGAAAATCTAGCCCCCAGAGGGGGCTTAGAGGTCAGCCTTATTTTTTTTTATTTTTTTTTTCCCCAAAGGATCTCATGACCTCTTTGCTAATTGAAATACAAAATAAATAGTTGTTTGACTAAGATGGAGAGTGGCAGCTTGCATTCTATAGGGGCTGGGAGATCACCTCTCTCCAAAACATTTCCACATGCTGCCTACCTTCAAAGAAGATGCCAGGGACTTTATTTATAAGATTACAAGTCCACACTATGAAGCCATTTGTTACTATTAGCAATTAATTAATAACGTACAGCCATCTGTACTAGCTCAACTTGGTATCATGGCTTAAACTACAGTAAGGAGAGTGCTCTTAGGCAGTGCGTGTTGCACGTTAGTATTCCCAGGAGGAAGGTTTTGTGAGAGCATCTCCAGCTATTTTGAGCTCTTCCTGGTGCCTCTGAGGCAATGGAAGCCATTAGGGGCAAAGGGGAAACTTTACAGTCTGCTCAGTGTTGAGCAGACACAATAATAAAATATATAACTATATAGTGAGTTGGTACCAAGGCAGCATTTTTCAGCTGTTATTGTAGCTGTTGCTGCGATGTCCTGACACAGCGGATAAGTAAATGTTTCTTTCCAACAAACACGGGAGATAAATCCTGGAAGTAAATTTATGCATCAAGAACCATCTTCAGAGGCAGGTATCACTCAGCAAGTAGCTACTCCACTGAAATAAAGAGTACTTTTGCTATTAATGCCTTCCTCTCTATCAGATGCCAAAAGATGGTGATCAGATCACCCCCGCAGCCATCACTGATAAACTGAGCAGTTTGGCTTTTGGAGTTGTGATTTGGAAGGCAGATTTGCAAATCCCGGGACCGTTTCCTGGGTCTTCTCTGAAGCAACTCCAACATATCAAACTATTTATTGAGCTGAAAAGTCTGGATTCCTGGTGTGGTTGCACAGGTTTCATAGAAAAGGTGAAATTATCTCCTTACTGTCCACAAAGGTGGCCCTGATCAGGTGTTCTGTCAGACATGTTGATGACAGTATCACGCTGGATATTTGTACTTGACTTACTGGCATCTGTAACACATTTTTGAAGACTTTCCTGCCTGTTTCCTGTCCTATCAGTACCACCTACATTTTCTGTTCCTAGATATGTTCAGTTTGCATATGACTGAACTGAAACACATACAGTTCTGCCATACTTGCTTCTGCCAAGTTCACCAAGATATTACAAAATTGTTTGTATCAGTGATCTCTCCTTACATCTTTCCACCTTTCCAATCTTAGTATGACAGATTTTAGTAACAAATTTTAGTAGATTGCAGATATGAATGCAAAAATACTATCATGCCGCGCACCTAGCCTTGTGGGACCCAACCCATAAGACAACTGCAGGATGACAGTTTTCTGTGTTCAATCATATTTTCAGAGTCATCAGTCACCTTAATCCATTTACTTTGTACTCTGTTGGCTTTGTATTGTTCCGGGATTTAAATCCAGCTGATATGTGGTACGAAGTTGAATGCTTTGGAAAATCTTAGTGTTTTTTCATCAACACTATTGACTTCGTCAACTAAACTTGTAATCAAGGCAAAGAAAGATATTAAGTTCATTTGACAGGGTCTGTTTTCCATAAAGCCCTGCTGATGGTCATGAATTATATTCCCCCTATTAGCTGCTCCATTATTTTACCTGGGATCGATGTTAGCCTGACAGGCCTATAATTACCTAGGTTGTCTCCTTTACCCTTTTAAAATATTAGCTCAACACAAGCTTTCTGTCAGTCCTGTGGAAACTCCCTGTTGCTGCACGTGTTATGGAAAATTAACCTTCCTAATACATAAAGCTGTAGCAAAAGCAACACAGGTCAAGACAAGGCTGTCTACACTCACTCCCTGTTGCCTGTGATACTCAGAAGATGTCCCACAGCCTCCCTGGTATCGTTACACATAGTCAGGAAACTTGGACTTCGGCCACTTGCCCTGCTTCTTTAAATGCAGGTCCCCCTTTCCTCCCAGCACCACTACATGGTGCCTTTTTTTCTGCTCCATACCATGGCCCTGGAATCCACAGTGTGGGCTTTTGGGACCAGAGCTGGAGTCTCTGGCAGAGTCATGTGCCCTGGGGAGCACATTCCAGCCGTGGGTGACAGAAGCTAAGAACTTCCCCATTGTGGTGGCTGGACTGCTGGAGCACTGGGCTGCTTTGACCCAAGGGGTGATGGTGTTTGGCAGCTCTGCCTCCTGCCTGGGGAAGATCCCTGAAAAAGTGTTTTGCCTTTCGATGCTGAGTCTCCTGGCAGGCAAAACGGGGGTGACTGTTTCTTGGCAGGAAGCTTTGTGGTCGGTGCATGAGATGAGGTAAATGTTAATATATTCCCTGTCTTTTTTTTCCTGTTTGTTTTCCCTTCTTTTCCCCCACGTTCTCTGCAATCTTTTCACTGCTTCTGCCTGCTTCTTAACCCTTGTCCTTGTCTGAGCTTCTGCTGCTGTTATCATACCCAGGCAGGGTCTGACTAAAACAAATGCATGTGCACGTACGCACAAGAATCCACAGTGTATTGGACCACAAGATGAGTGCTGTGGCTTTCAGGCTGTGGAGCTGTTTTGGTATGTGTAGGCTGCTGTTTTAACCAATGTCAAGGTCCCATAGGTGAGAGACAGACATCTTTTAATACACAACTAAAAATTGACACGAGTAGCTCTAACTTCTGTAAGGAGGGAAGCAGCCTTATGTGCAGGAAAGAGGTCATAATCAATAATACCTATAACATCGTAGAGCACATATACGAGCTCCTGCTCTCTTCCTTTCTGTAAACACAAATAAGACTCAGCACATACATACAGAGCATGAAGGTACTGAAAAGAAGCTCCTGTGTCAAGCCATCTTAGATGTAATCCATAGTTTAATATCTGATTCATTTTTTAGGTATGTATTTCAGGATCTTCTTTTGTTTCTCAGCATCTTATTTTGCCTTTGGGTGCACTGCACCATCTCAACACAGAACCAAGAAGTTTTTATTGCAAGGTTCTCCATGGACCCCTTATGCTGACCTCCTTCTACTTTTTCTACAACCTTCTGAGAAAACAGAGATCTGATGTAATAAAAAAAATAATTCTCCAGGAGTCCTGGCCTTTGCTTCCAAAAATGATCTGAGTTAGGCAGGCAGAAAGGATTAAAAAAAAATGTTATAGAGACAAGAAATTAGGAAGGAAATATGTCAGTGTAGAATTTTTCCTCATGGACTGTTGACAAGGGACACGGTCAGTGCAGTAGCAGGGAGTGATCATCCTGTCAGATCAATGAGATGGAAGAGACACAGAGAACATACTCGTATTTCTGAGGACCCATGTAAGATGCTAAGCACGGCTTGCATTTGGATATTAGTTTGCAAGCAGGTGATGTTTCTCTTCCCAACACAGGCCCCATTGAATAGTAATAAGGGAACGTTAAGGACTGAAACCAACTCAGGGTTATTTTATTAGTGTATGTGGTTATCAGGCAAAGCCTAGCACTGGGGATCCTGTTACACACCACTGCTTCCGAGTCATTACTCCAAGCTTATGAGAGGAGCACATTTCCCTCCTGGGGGACTCCAGATAATTGTTGATTTGGAGAGTGAAGATGAATGGCAATGCTGAACCACACACACACAAACACACACACAAAAACGTCAGACTTTACTCTCTGTGCTTTAATGTAGATGCATCAAGAAGAGGCTGAGTCATTGATTTCCCTCACTGGGATGAACCCTAAAGAATAGGTAGGCACTGACACACGATTTGTTTCTCTCTCTTTCTGATAGCAAATAAATGAAGCGGTACTGAGAGTAGCTCTGAAGCCACTCATCGACCATAAAGGACTCACCCTAGCATACCACACAGAGCATTGGGATAATGACACAATGCACCCCGAGGAAGGTGCTATTGTAACATTAACTCTTGCTTGCCTGCAGGAAAACAAGCCTGAGCTGAAACTGGAGTGACTTAGTAACTTAACCCCCAGTCTGAGCTGAGGGCGTTGGTATTTACTGGAAGGCAGCAAAATCTTAAGACCTGACACACCTGTCCATACTAGCATTGCTTAGAGAGGAAGGAGATGCAACGTTATTTGTAGCTCCCAGTGTACAGCAGACTCCAGGAAAAGTTTCCATAGGTGCAGAGCTTGCAAGAGAAGTCTGAAATCCTTTACCCATGCTGGCTCGAGAGGCACAGACAAGTGAGTTCACGCAGCTCACGAAACAAGAAATTTTGTTTTCTTTCTGGACTGAGCCGGGAACACCTGAGCTCAGTCGATTACAGCAGCTCAGCTGATGAGTGGTAATTCCATTTCTGGTGACCACCCTGCCATAGATGTACTACAGATATACTGCTCATCGCAGCACCGCTTTAAAGGAGAAGAAATCAGGATGTGTGAAAGAAAGAAGTGTTGTTGGTGCCCACAATCCCTGCAGATGGTAGGGTGCTGGCTCATCGGTGTTTTTTCACTGGGAGAGGGAGCAACTTCTTCTTCCTCAGATTATGTGAGTGCTGCTCGGTCAAAAGAAAATTATCTGATTTTAAGAAATTCAAACTAAGTAATTTCCTCTTATGGCATTGCTCCATTCCTTGTATTTAACCTCCACTTATGGGCATCAAGGCAGCAATGGCATTTTTCCTGCCGCTAGCACATCTCAGAATGTCCAGGGACTACATTGGCCCTCAATGAAAGTGAAATCAGCTCTAAGTACGTTCCAGGCAGGCCCCAGGAAGTTTGTATGTTGCCAAAGCTACACAGCTACTGGTGTCCAAAATAGCTGAAGATTGTCTGCTAGGCAGTGATGCCTGCAGCACAAACATCTCAAGAAGAATAGGGCCCATCTTGCCCATGGCAATTTTATGGCAAGGAATCCTTTAAGTCAGGATTAACTCCTTTTGGAGTAATATTCACATATGTTGCAGTATCTGCATGCATGACTGTGTGTGACCCTAATTGTATGAGTGATTCTTGAAAAAATGCACAGACAAAGGCCAGCCCTCTGTTTTTCAGGTCCAGCACAAGCCATTTAATGCTTAGGGACTGCGTTGAAAATATGAAGTCCAGCAGGATATTAACTTCTACCACCACAGCTGGCAGTGTACCCCTGTGTGTTGAAGTGTGCTGTCTCACTATAGGAGAACAGATGTGATTCCTGCTGGTCCATCACGGCCAGTGCCTCTTTAGTGACCTGGTGATGACATGGCAAGAAGGGAGGAAGGATTTCTCACTGCCTTAATGCAAACAGCAAAGCAAAACTGAAAAATCATGAAAAATTCTTTGACAGCTTGTCTTTAATTAGAGAGCATCAGCTCTGTGCATCAGCCTGGACCGAGCAGAGTCCCTCTGGGGTAAAAACATCTTTTACTCTCTGTGCTGTTTGTCCAGGAGCTGGAAGGGGTGCCAGCAAGTCATCAGGAAATGCAATGTTCTCACAGACCCAGAGGTGCCTTAATTTCCATAATAATATTGTTTTCTTCTCTTAATTATTCATCTTCCTAGATGAATATAGTCTTTAAAAATGTATTAAGTAGAGCTGTTCTGCCCTGAAAGAAAGAATAACAGTAAAACTTTGTCTTGTAGCTGCCTGGAGGCTTTATTCCACAGCAAGATGTTTGAAGAAGAAAGAATAACCTAGCAAATAAGGTATTGCATAGAGACTTCAGGAGCCTCACTTCTGTTCTTGACTGTGATATAGGTGTCCACTGTCACCGTTACTCCCTCACTGTCCAACTGTGATGCAGAAAAAGACATATTTCTCTGGCACATGCCTTCTTTTGATCCTTTAATGTTCTTGCTTCTTACTCTTCAGAGGAGACAGTGGTCCAGGGGTTGGTGTCACATGGAGGGACTTAACTGCTTTTGAAATACGTATAATAACTTAGGGAGCATTGATGCTGATTAGGAGAGGGCTTGGGAAACTGCATTGTAGGGGTTTTCTAGCCATTTTTCAAGTGATGCTGTCTGTCACCAGTCTCTAAGGCAATGTTCCAATGCTGTCATAAAAATAAATTCCTGGCTCTTAAGGTAAAAAAAAATCAATGTCTCTTAGCTGTGGTCTCAGACCCGCTCAGGTATGCCCCAAGAGACAGAGTACCTGACAGCAGCCTTCTCCCTCACTATCCTCTGCAAGTCCTGTAATGCCAAGATCCAGGTGAGGCATCAGAGAGCAATCACAAAGATTATCCTTTTGGGAATTCTGTGCTGGTATAAATAATCCAAGCCAGTACCATAGTAGTTAGCTCACAGTCTCCCCCCGGAATATTATCTGCATGGTTCAGGTAGGGAAAGTGAGGTAAAGAGCTTCAGGATTTTATCCCAGAAAGCACATGGGCCAGGAACAAAGCAGGAGCAGGGCTCAGACAGACCCTTGTGCACGCACTCCTCTGTGCCGGCTGTTCACCAGTGCCGTTTGTCCCCTTACGGAGAGCAGAATCCCCTGCTAGGATTGTTTGAATTTACTTTGCAAAACTCATCTATTCCAAATGACTACCCAAAGTAATCATTTACATGCAACCAAGTGTTGTCTCAGAAGTAATTTACCTCTGATTACTTTTTAGAATGTGCATGCTAGTTGTATGCAGCTGCACAGCATTACATGATAATCAGTTCCACGCTTTGGAGAGGAAAGCTAACTGGCTCCACACAATACGGAACCCCTTGCCAGTAAGAACTAACCTGATTATTCCATAAGATTATCATTTTTCCCGTGCAGAAACTTCTGATCCCTTGTTACATCCAAGGATATCCATCATCCCAGCATGCATGGAGCAGGCCACTAGGTGGAAGTGTTGGCTGAACAAGCTCAGGAGGCGGCAAGCTAAGAGGGGAGAAAGTCCTGGGTTTCTGGCTTGCTTTCCTTTTAGGAACATCTGTGCTCACAGCCTAGACTTACACTCGATCTGTTCATGGAAGGCACTATTGGAGAAGGTGCTCCGTCATTTTGCTAGTGCATTGCTTTATGACTTGTTGTTGATTAAAATAAATAGAGAAATTGCCACTTAAATTGAGGTCAGTAAATACCTCATTGAGGCGGTCTCATAAAAAGGAAGCTGATTCCAAGAAGCTTTGGCAACCACAGAGTTCCTGCTGAGCTCAGCAGTTATGAAAAATACGGCTGTTCATTTGAGTGCCCTAAAAAATAAAAAAAACCCAATCAACCCAACCCCCCTTGGCTTTAGGGACTTGTGGCAATCCTGGATGCCTTGTTGTCCTGGTATCTCCTTACACCCTATTTTGCTGAAAATTCTGAGGAAAATGAGCTTTTTTTTTCCAGTGATAAGCCAGTTTTGGCTGGAGAATCGCTGGTGTAGCGATAGGAAGAGCTGCAGAGGTGCAATGCCAACCTGAGACTCCAGCCTTGCTGAGATGAAGGGGGTGACCTGGAGGTGCATGCTGCCTTTAGTGGCGTGAGGAAGATTGATCACAGCAGGGATGATGAGCACTGCGACTGCAGCCTGTCTGGCCCGTGTGAGTGATGGGGGCTTGTCACATGTAGAGACAGGGACCCATAGGCAATGGGACAGCTTGGCTGCTCCCTACTCAGATACTGGAGAGTGCTGTTAAACCTGTGTGACATGAAGATCCCTTCCTCAGGTTGCAATGTGAGTTTCTTTGCAGCCAGAGAAGGAAGGTTCACCAGTGGAGGGAGGTGTTCCTGCATAAGAAGCTGCTGCTTTACTTCTGTATTTACTTTCCCAACAGCTCCCACTTAATTGAAACACTCCAGCAACAATAAATACTTCGGTGTGCACTCTGGCTCATTAGCTGCCTTACACAGTGGGGTTCATGGTGCTGCTGCATTTCTATGGTCTGCAGTGGCTGCGTGGCACTAGCCATACCCGTCGCTTCTCTTTACTGCCTTTCTAGTCCACCTGAGCATGATGAGCTTGTATGGGAGCATAAGTGAGTCTTGAAAGGATGGGGGATTAATTTGGAGAACTACGGCACATCTCAGTATACACAGGTACGGATACTGCAGTGTGATATCTCTGTAAACCTCCCTGTGAAGCTCAGCTAAGATGGAGGATTGGGCGCTGAGAGTTAAACACTGACTTTCTAGCAAATGTACCTCATTGCATGCTTGAGAGAAGATGGGGATGATGGAAATAAGTGAATGCCTTTTAATAGCACTCTTCTTGAAGCTGTAAGGAAGAACTGTGATTTAAAGAGACAAACTAGGCAGGCTCAATCTTATAAACCTTAGGAGGACTCATGCAAGTAGGAACTTAACAGGTTCCCCCATGGCAGACAGGGACAACCCCACTGCTTTTGTTTCCTTAAGGGTTGCTTTCTTTTGGGTAGATCTTGCAAGAGAGCCTTTTGGGGGACTGACTGGTCCTATGACTGTGATGTCCCAGCCTCCCAGGCACTGAAGTTAAGCCAGCAGGTCAGGGAAGCCAGTTTTAGGAGATTTTAGCCTCAGGACCACTTCTCAGAGTGGATGAATTGTGCTATTTCATACAACAGAGAGGTGACGGGTTGGGATGCAGCTGGCCAGACAAAAGTGACACAGACATGTAGCATTTTGGATTAGTGCTTTTTTTCTACATGCTTCTACAAGTCAAAGATATGCAACCTTAGGTTATTCCCTTCAATGTACACATTAGGAGACAATCATTATTACATATTAATATACCCCTTCCCAAAAATGTATTTCCCCCACGTCCTTTACATTTTCATAGCATGGTCCTTGGTGGATCTAATACCTTTATTACTTCTTAGGGGCCACACATAGCAGCCAAAGGGAAATTGCTGTAGGGAACACTAAATAAACACACCATCTCCACACCATCTTCTGTGCTTCTCCATAGACTGTCTGTTGAAACAGAAGTGTCAGGTACCAGACCTACCACTTTCTTTGCATGTTGCAAGATACTGCTCCTGGGGCCGTGATGGTCTGGTACATGATAGTAGAACAAAGTACCATTTGTTTTTCCTACTCTGTATGTCTCAGAAAAAAGGCTCCTGGTGCACCACAATTGGTGGGCTGCAATACATCCCTAGTGTCGATTTTATTTTATACGGTGCTGTGGTCACAGAAGAAGTGAGAGCTGTTACCAGCAGAGCAGCAACTGCCATAAGTGGGGAACAGCTTCAGAGCACAAGGAAAGATCATCAGCTCTCAAACCTCCTGTCTTTCCTTTGCTCTATTGAAAAATCCCTGTCTTGACAAGTATGCCACGGTGTGAGCAGAGGTAGTGAAAGATTTGCAGAGCTGAGAGTGTGTGTCCCTGAATCTGGCCACCCAAACTAGATTTGTGATATCCTAGACTCTGTAGAGAAAATGAAATCCCAGCTACTGCAAGCATCAGTTTAGGGGCTGAGACCATGTATTTTCATGATATCTTCGAAGCCTTGAAAATCCTGGAAGATGGAGGACATAGAGGCTAAGACATCCCAACACTGGACATACTAAATAATACAGCAGCCTGTTCTGGTAGGAAAAAGGTCCTGCAGTAGCTTCATCAGAGTCTCATCACTAAGGGCCTTGTGAATATAACTATGATCCAGAAGAGTGCAAGACTCCTGCCAAAGGTGAAAAGGTGATCCAGCCAAAGAGCTAGCACTGATTTATTCCAGCTGAAGATCCACCCCAAATGCATATGTTTAGTGAACTTTTTCTTCTCCCCAACAGCGAATTCCCTTGTTTTCTGAAACAACAAGATTAATACTTAGCACTTGCTAACCACTTTACATGTTCAGTGTGCTATACAAATATTAACTAATGAATCTCATCATGACATAATTAAATCTTATTTTACAGTGATTGAATGTTATCTTACACTTTGTACAATATTGTAATTACAAAGATAGGAAAAAAAAAGCCAAATAAATTAAATGATAGATTTAAGAGTGAGAATGACTGACAGTTTTATGGTTTCTTTTTTTCCCCCTTCCTTATATTCAAGATGACTGGAGAATTCAGTACAGTTTTCTGAAGGCCAGGACTTGTGAGCACATTAGTTCATAAGATGAGCAGATCCCAAACCCTGCAATGGTTGGTTGGTTTTTTTTAGAGTGTTTTTTCAGTGATGGCTTTTTTCCATGTGCTTAAGACATAAACACCAACCTAAGCCCAGACTGGCATGGGGTGATGAGCAAGCTGTGAGAGAGGCAGCAAAGATGGTGCACGAGAGGAAAGTGAGGACTGTTATTGTAACACAGGATCACCCTCCTGCAGTCTCCTCCGTGTTATGTGCTGTCATAAAGCAAACAGCATTTGACTCCAAGGGGTTGTTTATATGAAACTGCTTTCCAACGGGAATGCCTTCCTCCCTTATCTCTCCTGCTTTGTTTGCCAGGGATAAGGCTCTTCTGAAGCTCCCCTCAGGACACAAGGATTACTCTGTTGGCACAGAGCAGGTGGGGCCAAACTGCTGTTGCCAGGGCAGGATATTTGCTCTGAGGTGCCCTGCATTTGAAATATGAGGATGGGCTGCAAGCTCATTTCACCAGGGCAACTAAACTGGGGACTCCTTGCAAATAAAGCAGTCCCATGAGGCCAGTGGGACAAAGCTCTGCTCAGTATAGAACACAAGGAAGGGCATACCTGGCTCCAGACAACCATCTGGATAGCCAGGAAGCTGCTCTGCCATGATTCAAATATCCAGCTCTCCAAGGAGAGCCAGAGTTTTCTGGGATGCTGAGGGGTGGTGTTACTTCCACTTGTCAGAGCTTTTAGTGACCCGTGACTCTGTGTTGGCAGCTGTTTTGTGGTGAGCAAGGAGGTACAACAGTAAATCAGGCATGTAGTAAGTAGTAGTCACAAAGGTGAAAGAAGGACACAGGTGCTTGTAGAAGGGCAACAAGACTAATTTGGTTTATGACAGGAATAGAGGAAAAGCAGAAAAGCTAGAGAAAAAGCTTCAGAAGGATAAAGAGGATGCTGAGGGTAATCAAACAGGAGCAGCAGCAACAAAGTAGTGAGGAACTGACCTAAAAATTCACTATCACAAAACCCAGTCTAAGATTTCACTGAGAAACAGCTGACAAGTAGAAAGCAAGGGAAGGAGGCAGACAAGCCCTGGATGGCTTTCTGCTTCATGGGAGTCAAAAATGGAAGAGGTCCAGCTACATGCCAGTGTCGCCTTTGGAGAAAAAAAGAGTGCAAGTAGCTCAATGGGGAGCCTGTGCTAGTGCAGCTGTGCTGCTACTAGGAGCAGACCAAGTCGCATTCAGTCCTTGGGTATCCTCATGTGCCTTAGGTTTGGTTTCCCACTGTACTAATGAAGGCACAGTGGCAATGATCCTGGGAGGTGTAGAAAGGGGTGAAGATGCTTGTGATGCTATTCAAGATACCAAATCAAAATTTCTCTCCTCCTATCTAGCGACAAAGTCCATAATACCCTCAGAATTTTAGTATGTTTGTTCTGCAGTGGATTTGTCCAGCTTGCCAGGAGGCAATTGAAACTGTGAGGTCTCTTTCTGCCAGTTTTTAAGTCCCACTGGACCACAGTACTGTAACTGGAAAAGTGTCCCTCCCTTTCAGATCCGGCTGCCAGTGCTGCTCTAATGGTTGTGCCTGCAGCTTGCAGGGCTGGCCTGGATTGGGACTTTATTGCTGGGCTGTACTTCTGCCTCTGCCCTGTTAGGCACATCAGACATTGTTCCTGACACACAGTGGGCTGAGGGGGATGCCATCAGGGCATTTTTGTTCTTGCTTCCCATGGGACTAGTGGACAACTCAAGAGACAGCGCAAACCCTGTGGCAGGACATTTTCCACAGGAGAGGTAACGTTGGGCATGTTTAGTGCCACTTTGAACATTTTTTTCATAGCCTGTAGGCTGTGAGAGCTATTGGTCACATTGTTCACTTGAACTGTTCAATTGGGACACAGCCGGGAGCCACTGAGAGAAGAGCTGAGGGTACTTGGTCCCGTAGCAGAGCCTGAGCTTGTACCGCTGTCTTGACAGGCCAACTTTATGCTTATTACAGTCCAGCACAGCATTAGAGGTCTGTGCTTAGCCGTTCCCATGGACAACCTGGGTGCTATGCTTGTCTACTGGCTAGGTCTGGTCTCCTGCCCATCCAGCCACCTCACATATGCCTCCAGGCACTCTGGTGACATCTTTGTGTGGCTTCTTACTAGCCCACACTGTTGGACAGTATTGCAGGGAATGTACCTGAGCTCAGGCATCTTCCAGCTATGCATGAAGCTGTGCTTGAAGGCTGTGTGTGACCACGTAGCAGATCGGCATGTAACAGTGACCTGGAGGTAGTCTTCCAGATGTATTTAGACACAGCTGGAGCACCAGCTGGGTAAGTAGTCCATAGCACAGGCAGAAAGCACGTGAGTCATGGACTTGCTGCATTTAAGACAATTTGAGTCCATCCCTAATGCTGCAGCACAAGCACAACCATTCATGCTAATCTCTTGTCAGGTGGTTTTTAGTTGTTGCCCTGAGATAATGGGGAAATAATGCTTGTATGGGGAAGAGATGCCACCGAAATCTGCAGCTACAGGGACACAAAGAGGGGGGCTATGTCCTCTTTCTCACCTGGGCTGTGAGCTTTCTCCTTGGGTCCTCCTTCCCTCCACAACAAAAGCTCTGCATGATTATGAAACTGTGATAGAAAACAAAAAGCCCTGACTGAGGGAGAGAAGCATAGTGGGCAGCTGCATATTATCACAGTTAATCCCTTGTATTTTTTTTTCTGGTGAGAATTTGTGGCTATCAAATAGTGTTAAAAATTGCCACAGGCTGTTTGTGGGGTGCAGAGAGGTGATCAGTTTGGTTAAGACCAGCAGCGTTTCCCCATTCAGGATCATCCTGTAATGCCTAAAGAAAGACATGGTAGTAGCTCTGGTGTGGATTAGTTGCAACCCCTCTGTTAACCTGTGCTATCCCACCGAGATGATAGTGCAATAAATAATCGAGCACATCAGTGCATAAACATTCTGCCTGTGTGCTCCCCAGGTCTTATTCTGGTGGAGCAAGCATTGTGTATTCCACACCAGGCTAATCATGGGGAGGAAATTTGCTGCGGACTGGAATCTCATCAAAGCAAACAACAGCAATCTCAATGAATTGCAGCGACCCAAGTGTCTGCTTTAATCACTCACTCATGTGTTTCCTTTAGTAAAATAAAAGAAAACACAACACGTGTAAACTTGATCGCTCTTAAATGAACAGTTTAATTCTGGCACGGCTGTTGCTTGTCTACAGAAGGAAGGGGATTGTCTTTACAGACAGTCTTCCAGATGCTGCAGCACTGAAGCGTGTGTTGAATGGTAGAGGGTAAAAAGATAAAAAGCAAGGGAGAGCAGTGATGCTAGGTAAAAATCTGTTGCAAGGGAGCTAAAAGAAAGTCATATGGTAAGTAGGATGGACTGGACAAGTGCTTTGGAAATCAGGGAGCGTGTTACTGGTGCCACAGTGGACAAGCTTAAAGGCTGGTAGCAATTGCAGGCATGGGTAATGTTGAGAGGTCGCCAAGTTTTTCCTTCGGGAAGGAACAATTAAGGCTGTTATGGAGAGAGATGTTTAGAGATAATAGAAGCTGCTGCCCAAGGCAATTTGCCAGATATGAGTTCGCTCCTCAGGCCAAAGATAGGCTGCATCAAAAGTACTTCTTGGGCAAGCTAGACTTCGAAACCTGCTCCTTCTACCACTGGGGTGATTTGGAGGATTTCTGCTGAAACAGAACTTACGTTTTTTGCCCCATGGAACTTTTGTATTACATGCACTTGTGGTGGTGTTGCACTTCAGCTCACTTTAGGAATAAATGCACAAATCCATTCCTTTGCCCTCTTCCATCCCTGCAGCAAAAACACAGAGCATCTCCATTTTAAGCAAGTGGAGGCTGGACTTTTTCTTTCAACAGTCTGTAATAGACCCATACATTATTTCATTTGCTATTTTGTCCCACTTGACCATCATTACTCATTCTCCAGAGCCCTGAAAATTATTTAGTTTGATTCAGGATTGTGTTAATAGACTTACCCCAGGGCACCGGCATTGACTCCAATGGTATAATACCTGATTAATAATCAGGCGAGGTATAATACCTCTCCTGTGTGAGATCAGAACCAAGCATGCCACCTCTAACCCTAAATAATTTTCTCACTTTCATATTGTAATATTGATCCATCCATTTCAAAGCAGTCCAGGCATTCATCTTGTTATCAGATTCTCACAGGGAGCACGAGGCTATGTCCAGTCAATCACTTCTCAATAAACACTCTATTTTTAAGCAAACAAAAAAAACCCAAAGCAGACAAACAAAAAGAATTAATCCTTAGATTTGACTACAAAACAAAGCTAAGTTAATAAACTGTAAAATAGAGTGGAGCAACAGGACTAGATTTCCCTATATTCATGTTGTTTTTAATTAGTGATTTACCCTGGGATAAAGCCCCTGAACTCAGCAGAGCTTGCTGGTAAAGACGATGTTATTGAGCAATAAAAAGACCTGACTTCCCACTGTGATGCTCTCAGTGCAGACGTGTCCCTTGGCCACTCGTATTAAGGAATGAGGTAGGTGGATTTAGGGAGAGCGATTTGTTGGTCCACTCAAAGGAATACTCTCCTTTTAAACCTTAACCTCCATTAATTTTTTTAAATGTTAATCCTTACAGGTCTAGCAGTCCTCATAACAGGTGGTGAATTGACTTGTTTATTGCCAAAGCTTTGGGAGAAGGTGAAAGTATCGGTAAAGATATTTGTGAAGAAATATGGTTTTAGCAGGGTGGAACAGAATGGCTACATTTATGGTAGAAAACCAAACAGTCCCCAGGAACACTCCTGGATATGAAAATATTATTATCTATCATATTAAAGACTTCTCAGGCACACTGCTAGCCTGTGCCAGCTGATGTTTGCCTATAGGATTGCTGGGCGTGGTTTAGGGACTGGATCATTTCACAGACCTTTTCCCAGAGGCAGTTTGCATATGGCTGCCCTGCTCTGGATGCTGAGCGTTAGGCAGCTGCAGGATGCTCCGTGATGCTTGGCATAGGGATATTCACAAACCTTGATTTGCTAGTGTAGCCATATCCAGTGACCCCTTCACTCTCCTGGTCATCCCATCTCTTTTCTGTTTGGACCTTTGTAGGAAAGCGTATTTGTAGAAAGTCTCATCCCAGCTCTGAAAAAAGAGCGCCTTAGGTTTCCAACACAACACTTGAGGGCATGGCTTGCTGTAGTCAGGTCATGCACTGACAGCCATCTTGCCTCAACTCAAATGCCATGAGCGTTGACCTGAACAGCAGCATCAGAAAAGAGTTAATACCAAATTCAACAAAAACAGCAAGAAGAGCCCAGGCAGCTACTACATGGTCATTGTGCTGGGGATGAGGTGTCAATACTAGAAGAAGGTACTTCAGTATCTTTATTAAGAACCTGACCTCTTTGACACTAAATCTCATCTAAGACACAACATCTTCCGTTATGTACCCCGACTTATGAGAGCAGGCAATACTGTGCTGTCTCCAGGGGAGGAATGCACCAGACAGTAATGGAGTGTGTGATCCATCAGCTGAAAGTGAAGTAATAGACTGGGAAGAGTGTTAAGAAACAAATCTTAACTATACTGAAAGACTGTTATTGCACACCAAGGCACTGTTGCTTGCTACTTCTTGGCCATCCCATGCTTGTCTCTCCTGAACTGGCAGTCCTGCTCCACTCATGTCACTGTTGAGACATCCAACCTCATGACACCATGCTGGTAGCACCTACACAGATGATAGAAGTGCAGACCTAACCCTGGCCTGCTGGCCCCATGCAGAGCTTCCAGCATAAAGAAACATGGCTGTCCACAGGTATTCATCATGTCTTTTTTCCTCAGGAACACGAGAAGTCTGATGGAGCAGTAGAAAATCATGTGCAGAAAGAAAAGCAATTTTTATAAATAACTTTAAAATCTGATCACATTTGGGTGGTCTAAATTTCATCAAAGTTCCTGTGCAGGAGAGCTAGGGAGAGGTACTTCTCAGGGAGAGCTAGGTACCTCTGAAGACCTCTAAGAAATTATTCTGTGGGCTTAAAGAAGGTGTGAGCCCATAGTCAGAGCCAGCCAACATGAAGCACTAACTGCAGGAAAGTATGTACCATTTAAGCCATCTGCCTATGGCTGTGTGTTCCGTAAAGTGTCTCCTAGCCACTAATTCACACCTCATCCCAGAACTCTCAGCTCCACCCTGAGCTGAGATGGCCTCTGAGATGGCCAAGACAGTCACAGCAAGTTGTTTAGTAAGAGATGCAACACATTCCCTTCTCAAGCAAAAATGCTGAATGAACAGAGAAACCTTCCTTGCACCGGCTTCTGTGTGTCAACACGCACGACTTGTCAAAGCATCGCAAAAATCTCAGATCCAAAGCCTGCCCACAAATGCAAGACTGTCATTTCTATTGCTTCAGTCTGAGCAAGACCGATTTCATGCTGCATTACCTTTCTACATATTGCAGATGTAATTTTAAGTATCTGTGCCATTCACTTTGGGCTACATGCTACACACGTGTCGGGAAGCAGGTTATTTTGCTGGCAGTTTTGAGAATGCTGTGATTACAACAACGTTCCCATTTGAGTAGCACCTATATGATCAAACAGCCTTAGCAATCCCTTTCCATTAGTGGGAGTAAATGCTTGGCACTGCATCAATCTTCTTCTCCCTTTTCTCTTCCTCTAGGAGTGCCAAGTCATTTTAAAGACACATTAAATTGCCAGAAGACTCCCGAACAAAGCCAGTCAGCCTGCTGCTCGTTTGGATAAAGTTAATTACAGCGAAGATTAAAATCTGCGGTGCTTGATTGGTGTTGTTGCGACTTACAAAATCACATTGTCCTCAGGGAGCAGCTTGCCAGTTCTCCTCCCTCCCACTCTCTTTCTTTGCATGTGTCTTTTCTTTGTTGTTCTTCATAATTGGGGACCAGAGGCTGAGCTACTCTGGGGTGTGATGTGGTGCTGCCTCACACTGCTGGCAGGGCCTAGTTGGCTGAGAGCTGCATGAAGTTGCCCCAGCCTTCATCACCATTGGCATTTCATCAACTTCTGCCTTGGATTAGGACAGGGGGATTTTCCAAGCAGAGAGAATATGTCCTGGAACTGATGGCAGTGCATGGAAGGGGAAGGAAGGGCAGTCTGTATAGACATCTAGCACTGCTTTTGAGATACCCCTGAGTGGGTGGGTTCTGGCCAGTCCCATGACTTCTCTTGAAGAGTGGTGTAGCTACTGCCTTTAGGGTACTTCTTTTCTGCGGTTTTTTTTTGTTGTTTTGTTTTGTTTTGTTTTTATTATAGTACCTAACACATTTTTGCAGCCAAGATTTCAGTTCGTAAGAACAAAATCAATAACAAAAATAACAGGTAATAAGAAGGATTTGCAATGCCAAAGATTTCTAAGCTCTGTCCCGTGGTCTAGCAGGATGTGCTCTGTCACAGGCTTTTTTTTACACCCCTCTGGGGTGGAATTGAAGCATTTTGGGAAAATGCTTGGAGAGGATGAGGGAGAAGTTTGCCCTATGCTGATGTGGTGTCCTCAGCTCTTTCCTGGACTGCTGAGGCCAATGTGCTTGGCATCAGGGTGCTTTTGGAGACAGCTGGTGTAAGAGATGTCAAAAAGATGAAAGCAATACAGTGCTGCCGAGAGAGATGAAGGGCCCTACATTTGTGTCTAATGCTGGAGCTTAGTAATGTCCAGAAAGGTCATAGAGAGTAAATTTCCACTGTTTTGAAAGAATGATAATTCAATACCTTCATGAAAGATCACAAAAAGATGAATGTTTATGAAATGAAGCATACACAGTCACAAATGCGTTTTGGCTTAGTTAGGTAAAAGGATTAATGACTGGTTTTGATGGAACAGAAAGAATATTTGATTTAAAAAAAAAAACCAAACATAAACCATTCAAAACACCTGGACCAAAGTTTTCTGGAAAATTAATAACTGGGCATATGCCTTGAAACTCCTGACCAAAGTTGTCTGGTTTAGGAGAATGTTGGATTTGGCATCTCAGCTATGGGGTGTAGGATACTGGGTAATATGCAGACAATACGGATCAGTATGATGGCACGCAAGTAACATCTCTGGTGGTTTTACGTATTTTGGAAAGGTTGATTTACAGTATTTTCTTGACTTAATACAACCATTGCCCAGAAGTGTTGTTCTTATTTAAGGATGATGCACTGAGCTTTTTACACAAATTAGCTGCCTGCAAGCTCTTTATTTCTGCATTTCTCTCAGCCATAATTAAACTCTGACTCTTATGAGATGACTCCACGCCATGAAGACAGTTTATGTGCATGTATACAAGAGTGGGGCTGCGCAGGGGCCAGATGGTAAAAAGGGGAGATGGAAGAAACAATACAAAATGTAGAATCAATTTTATGCTGCCTAAAGTCATGCTTGTTCTTTGAAGGATAAGAACACATCAGGGGATACAGAGTATTTATTTGGCATATCTCTTCTACCAGTAGATAGAGAATGAGCTGCTCAGAATCACTGTATTGCAGGTTTTCAAACAGAAAAGCAGGGAGAGAAAGCAATGCAAGATTTCTTTAAAGGGCACTTAAAGTAACCAGCATGAAAGCAAGTACTTAGACTAAAAGCTGTTTCCTCTGCCAACTAGTTTGTTCTTTTCTCCTTAAGAGTTGCTGCTGATATTTCGCAGGACATCTCCACTCCCCTTCTCTCCTGACCTGGCCCTCCCTTGTGCATTAGGACATGTAAACATTAAACTATCACTGAAAAAAGATAGCACCTTGAGCAGTTTCCAGGCACTTGAGGTGATGTATCCTGACACAGTGACTTTAAGATGGGTGTACTGAAGGGAGGGAACAACAAGGCAGTGATGAAAAGGGATGGAATAGGGGGTGATTGTTGACTCAGAAATGATTTTGTGTGTGCAGCGACAGAGGTGCCAGCCAGAAGTGCTACACAGACTTGGATGAGTGGTCTCTCCAGGCCTGGTGTTGAGGAGGTTTTTGCTGTCCTCTTTCTTGGTATTTGGCTTAAAGCACCTAATTCTATAGAGACTCATACACTGCTTACTCTGATTGAAAATCTTCCTGGATTAAAGCCATTTAATGAGCCTCTGCCCTGGCTGTTTTGCTCCTTTCTCTCAGAAAATGTTTCTGCATTCACACTGTGAGTAGACCAAAACTGAGCAGTTATCCACTTCACCAAGCTCCTCTGAGAGGCGTTGTATCCACTGAGGTTAGCATCCTGGCTAGCACAGCTCCTTGCTCCTACTTTGCTGAAGATGACCCAGTGTCTACTCCCAGAAGTGATGTAAACTCTCCTTCATCCTCTCTGGGTAGGATAACCCACGCAGGGAGCAATATGTTGGGCTTTTGGTAAGCCTGGTGTCACAGAATCACAAAATCACAGAATTGTTGAGGCTGGAATAGACCTCCGAGACCATCAAGTCCAGCCTATGACCCAACACGACAACACCTAGCTAGACCATGTCACTAAGTGCCACATCCAATCTTTCCTTAAACACCTCCAGAGATGGCGACTCTACCACTTCCCTGGGCAGTCCATTCCAGTGCCTAATGACCCTTTCTGTGAGGAAGTGCTTCTTAATAACCAACCTAAACCTCCCCTGGTGCAGCTTCAGGCCATGCCCTCTTGTCCTGTCACTAGTTACCTGGGAGAAGAGCCTGACCCCCACCTGTCTACAACTTCCTTTCAGGTAGTTGTAGAGTGATGAGGTCTCCCTTGAATCTCCTCTTCTCCAGGCTGAACAACCCCAGCTCCCTCAGCCTCTCCTCATAAGACTTTACCTCCAGTCCTTTCACCAGCCTTGTTGCTCTCCTCTGGACCTGCTCCAGCACCTCAATATCCTTCTTGAAGTGAGGGGCCCAGAACTGCACCCAGGACTCGAGGTGAGGCCTCACCATTGCTGAGTACAGGGGGAGAATTACATCTCTACTTCTGCTGACCACACTATTCCTGATACAAGCAAAGATCCCATTGGCCTTCCTTGCCACCTGGGCACGCTGCTGGCTCATGTTAAGCCGATTGTCTACCAGTACTCCCAGGTCCCTCTCTGCCTGGCCATTCTGCAGCCACTCCTCCCCTAGTCTGTAGCGCTGCCTGGGGTTATTGTGGCCAAAGTGTAGGACCCTGCACTTGGCCTTGTTGAATCTCACACCATTGGCCTCAGCCCATCAATCAAGCCTGTCCAGGTCCCTCTGCAGCATCACCCTATCCTCCAGCAGATCGACACTCCCCCCCAACTTAGTATCATCTGCGAATTTACTAATGGTAGACTCGATCCCCTCATCCAGGTCATCAATAAAGATGTTGAATAGAACTGGGCCCAGCACTGAACCCTGGGGGACTCCACTGGTCACTGGACACCAGCTGGATGTGGCACCATTCACAACCACTCTCTGTGCCCCGTCATCCAGCCAGTTGTTAACACAGTGCAGGGTGAGTCAAGAGGGCCCTCGGTACCTACAGCTTCCCCGTCTTTTCAGATGTGACCTTAGAGGCTTTAAAATCACACTGGGCTTAAAAAATAGGGGGCTCAAAAGAAGCTGTTTGCTAGCCAGTGAAGCTAGCCTGTAAATGGGGACCTTTCATTCTGTGCTTCCCCTCTCCCAGTGCTAGAAGTGAAGATGATAAAATGTGAACATCAGGCCTTGTTTTGTGAAATTCTTTGATCCACAGATGGAAGGTTATATAAATGCAAAGTGCGATCATTATTTATAAGGAACACACAGTCTACAGCTCCTTGCAATCTGGTGTGGTGGAAATAAACAGGAAGGCACAAATTTAGCATGATGACTTCACTGCCGGATCAAATAAGATGCAAAAACAGGCTGGGAAGATGTGAGTTTGTTTGAACACATGATACTGTTTTATGGGTAATTGGCAAATACAAGAATAATTATGAAAAAATTAATAAAATAATATCTGATGTGCTGGATTCATAGGCAATGAAAACTGATCTGATCCCTTTTAGTGCAGCAATCTCTGGGAGTTTGCATCAATTTAATTTTCCTTACTATCAAAGCCCTACTTCCAAAGAAATATATGTTTTAGAGGCTGACTGCTTTCCTTCCAGGTATAAGTTAATGTAGCTAAGGTGACTCCCTTAAACCAGTGCTGACTTACAGTGTTGAGTATTTTTTGCAGTTGTGATGGAAATGCATTTTAAACTGATAGCAGGCTGACAGCCTCAGAAACTGAAATCCAGGAGTTATGCTTAAGAGGAACAGGTGGGAAGACAGCTGCTCCTCTTCTGCTAAAAATGAAAGAGCTTGCTTCTGCATGGTTTTAGGGAGCAGCTCTCCCCCTCCTGTCTGACTGATGTTGTGGGATTGTTCTTTTTCCCATTTTGACCGTTTTTTTATTGTTTTCATTGAGTAGGTGCAGTATAGGATGGGAAATATAAACTCTCTGGCAATGTAGCTCAGCTTTTCCCCTAGGAGGTCCTGAGCTGGTGGAGCAGGCGAGCTTGCCAAAGACTTGCTTGCCCCTTGGTTCCCCCAGGACTCAGATGTTGCTGAGATTTGTCATACTTGGGAATTGGTAACTCCGTGCAGACACTGAAGAGTGAAGGCTGTGGGTCCCATTGCTGGCTTTGCCTTGGGTACTGTGAGATCTGTCACATAACAAGGAAGAAATTACTCCCTGTGGTGCTGTGCAGCCCACCTCTCCCCCGATCACTGCTCCAGACAGAACCATTCCCAGCAGTGCAACCCAGATCTCTCAAATCGCCTGCCCCATGGAAGCACTGGCTGAGGGCTCCCTCTCCCTGCAGCACTCTTTCTAAGCCCCAGATCAGATTAAAACATAACCCTGTTTGCTCAGTGCTGCTGGGTGGTAGGGAGATATGTGGGCTGGGTTTGGAGCTGCAAGTGGTTTTTGGTGGCCACTGTGATTTGACCTGGTTATGGGGCTTTTTTACAATGCGATCACGCCAATCCCATTCGTATCCAACACCGCCTGGAGAAGTGAGGCAAAAAGGAGGCAGGCATGCTTATGGTGCAGCAGTATTTCGACATCTGGCTCCAGCTCTCCACAGAGCCCACCCAGGGATTTTAGACAGCAGGTCAAAGTACAGGGGCTAAGTGGCCACAGAGTATGGGCTTGGTTTTTAAGGCACACCTTTGCTAAGTCTTGGGAGAGAGGTGAAGTGCCTGGGGTAAGAGAGACCTGCTTAGGTTTACTGATAACACAGGCAGGCAGATGGCCATCATGTTATTTTAAATTCTTGTTCCCTTGTGCTGAGGTCTGTTTGCTCTCTGGATGTTAGGCAAAGCCCTGCTGTTTGCAGACTTTTAAAGGTGACTACATTCCTCCCTCCTGGTGTGGGGATTTGCTTGTGCTGAGCTCCACTATGCTACGCTGTCAGCAATGCTTGCCATTGCCCCTCTCAGGGCTCTGGCTGGAGCTCAGCTCGGGAGGAGGCGATGCCCTCCCTCTGCCCCATCCACCCCTCCAAATAGAGGTGCAGGTCAGAGTTTTCATTCCAGGCTCCCACAGCTGGGAGAAAGTGTAGGGAGCTCAATAAAAAGTTTAACTTTTCCTGCTGTTACCAACACAGGGTATATTAAGATAGAGGATGTGTGCAGAGATGGACTGAACATCAAATTTACTCTATGAATGACATAGATACAGAATGAGATATTTCCCAGACCCTGAGGAGCACTTGGTCTCAGGGTGTTGAAGGACTTGTGACAAGTCCCGTATATGTTCTGAGTACATGCCATGCACAGTCATGTAGGGGATATAGAATCATAGAATCATAGAATCGTTGAGGTTGGAATAGACCTCTGAGATCATCAAGTCCAGACTATGACCCCAACACCTAGCTAGACCAAAATGAATATGAAGTGGTATGCTTAATTAATATTATTGGACTATGCTTGAGCTGGATGGATACTAGCGGGTTTTTTTGAAGAAATGCTCTTGTCTTTCGTGGAAATAGATGTTCTTTGCATTTTGTGTTGTGCTCTGGAGGAATGAATCAGTCATGTATCTGGAGAAGAGATATTTTGCCGAGTGCTTTGATGCACGGTGCTTTGGGGATATAGTATGTGGAAAAAAACCTTGTCTGATCTTTTGACGCTCATTCTTTCTCCTTCTGTGCTCCTTGTTCAGTGAATAAGTACTAATACTTTTCCTGAGTATGGGACTAGTATTCCTTAGAGTCTCTTACACATTACGTTCTTTGTACTGTACATATGCAGTATTTCCTGTGAAGGTGTTCTTGCATCTTACAGCCCTTTGGATAGACAGATAGATCCAATAGTTTCAGTGAAACATGAGCTTTTGCCTCTCATGGCCTTCTGGATAGCTTCCAAAATCACGGCTGTTCACAGGCATTGCTCTAGTCAGCTTTTCTGCTTCCCTTGGCCATGAATGATGCCACAGTGCTTGGGCTAAGAAAGGACATTGCCAGCTACAGCAGCCTAGAGATATCTCTGTGTGCAATCAGGACAGAGAGGTCTGCCAAATGATCCTCCCACATCCAGAGCTGGATGTCTGCAGTTACAGAAAACAGAGAAGGATGCTGAGTGCCTGCTATGGATGAGGGATATTCTGGGCTCTACGTATTATACATTGGCCCCAGTATCCATAATCCCCTGTTTCCAGGCCAGTGACATCAAACAACCATGTGCTTTTTAAAAGGAGAGAGGGTGTAGAACTCAATTGGCAGGATCACAAACATCACTGCTGTCCCACGAGAGCTGTGGTGTCACTGGAAAGCATGTATGAAGTGAGTATCACAGCTCTCTCCTGCTGTTACATTTCTGTTTGCTGTTCAGCTGGACTGAAATCTGGGAGCATCAGCAAGAAGAGGAGGGCAAAGATGTCACAGAAGTGACTTCCACACCTCACTGGGCCTCAGCTCATGGAGAAGCACCTGTAGAAAGCGGTATCCAGAATACATTTGCCTACTTGCTCTTGCCAACAAGCAGCAAGCTGAAATGAGCAGTATCTGCAGTCTGAGTCGCTGCTCGTTGCCAGTAAGCAGGCCCAGCAATAGAGAGGATTGGGAAAAATGCAATACATCTCCATGTCTTCCGGCATACACAACAGTTGAATATTCAGCAGGGTAGGCAAATCCGTGGATTTTATGTTGTTGTTCTTAAATCTGGGCAAACTACTTTATCATATGCTATGCCAAGGTTTGTAGACACACAACATCAGCTGTAGCATCCTGCACCAGGGCTAGATAACCTAGGATGCCACATACTCCTCCTGAAACACGTTCTAGGCAATTTCCCCTGGAGTCCAGGAGTCTCAAGAGTGCATTTCTGCAGTGGAATGATAACTGAAAGGTTGCTAGTACTGGCACAGTAAGAAGAGGGATGCTACATAATGTTGCTGCCTTCAGTATGAGGGCTTAATTCCTGTTCTGATGAAGTCAGCAGCTTTTGTTTTTTTATTGGTCACAGAGTCCATTCAGAGCAGGAATGACCCTCTTCCCCTTTTCGGAGTCTGCACCCTTGTTTAGAGGTGGTGCAGGAAGGGAAGCATGGCAGCCTGGCCACACCTGATGGGGATTACAGCGGCACATCTGTGTGTCAGGCAGGACTAGTGGTTGCTTTTTCTGACTTCATAGACCTCTCTGGTGGAGATTCTCAGTCTGGGTCATTCTCAGCCTGCTACTACTACTGAAAGTGTCTTGGTCAAGCAGCCATGTCTTTTTTCCTCCCCACAAACCTTCCTCTCCACTCCCCAGATCCCTTTTTGTTAATGACATCCTTCCAACCTTTTTCAGTTGTCTTCTAATCTCCTCAAAGTCACTGTTGAACCAAGCTAAACATATGCACTTTTTTATTATTATTTTTCTCCTGTAAATCAACTGTTCTACCCCTTTCATCATGTTTTACTGCTCTGCTCTGAATTCTCTTCACTTTGGGTACTTGTTTCTGACTGTTAGATGCTAAAAGTCTCTTTCTCTGGAGACATTCAAAACCCACTTGGACATATTCCTTTGTGACATACTCTAGGTTCCTGCTCTGGTAGGGTGTTTGGACTAGATGATCTTTCAAGGTCCCTTCCAACCCCTAACATTCTGTGATTCTTTGATTCTGTGAAAAGTAGAATGTAACCCCTCAGCTCTGGGTGTTGCCTGGGTGAAAGGGGCTATTATCTCCCACAACACCTCAGGGAGATCTGGAAGAAAGTGACCTATTGGTGCAGGATTTGAAAACTGCTGCTTCTCAGCTCTGGCTGCTGCCATCTAGGCAGCTACCTGCTTCCTCCTGGGTTAGTCTGTACACTCGTCTTAAGAGGCCTTCTTTAACCAGCTGACACACGCCACCACGGACAGAGAAAAATTGCCTTGCCCACTGCTGCTGTACAAAGTTTTCAGCACAGCTTGTCTCAGCACTAGTGCTCAGCCCCATCCTGCTGCCAGTGCTGGTGAGAGAGGCTGGAGAAGAAGAGGACGAGCCTGCATTTGCTCCAGCGACTCGTTGCCTTTGCAACAACGCTGGCCTGGCTGCAGGGGTAAAGTTCCTCCATTTTTTTTGTCATGTTGTATTTCATGGCCCACTAGTGTATGAATTTATTATCTGTCATTGCCAAACCTCCTTTGGCTTCACTGAATTTTTGAATTTTCCTCCCTCTCTTTGCATATCTGTTGCAGATAACTTTTTTCCCCTTCCACATTTCCCCTGCATTTTTAATCTGAGAGGGAATTTCTTTTTCATTCCAGATCAGAGTCTCTTCATGCCTGCTGGTCTTTCTTCTCTCTCCCACCTTTCTGCTACTTACAGCAGCTCTGACTTCAGGACCTAAAGGGCAGAAACATAAATAAGGGAGAATCCCCAGAACAGCAGTAAGACACGGCCAAAGTAATGAAGCTACAAGGTTGGCTTTGTTGTGTACTGGGCAGCATTAGCACTGTGTGCAGCCTTTGCTCCTGAGGTACCATCACGGTCTGTTGATGATGTAATTGTAATGATGTCTCTTTCTGTGGGGCTGCTCAACTGTAGCTTGTCTGCTTAAGCTCTGTGAAATGTTTTTCTTCGTAAAATAAATTTTACCAGTTAAAGTCTGTTGTGAGAGGACATACGAAGTCTACAAGGTCATGCCTACGGCTGCATAGTTTGAACTATAATTTTAGAAAAACCTAGCTGCAGAAACTGGAGATGCTGGGCAGCTGTATGAAAGCTTAGTTTTCTTACTAAATGCATCTGCTGCTGATGTTTTGACAGCTTTCGAAGTAAGGGCATTTGCAAATATCCATGTCTCTTAATCTAAAAGCTTTATGGGTGGTTGTATATCAAGGAAATACTCCCTGCAGGTTGTGGTTGCAAATGATTGCTGATTTGTGAAACTCCGGCCCCTGACAGAAAGTGGTGGTTAGGTGGGGCTCTTTCAAGTCTTTCTCCCTGATAATTTGAAACTATTCGTTTTGTAGTCCAAGTGTTTGCCCCTGAGCCTTCTGCTAAACTACCAATCTCGCATTCCAGATGCATTCCTGCTAACATTAGCAAATCATCCCAGTGCCTCCTGGACGTAAGGTCTCCAGCCAACCTGAAAAACATCATGCCTGCTGCCTGAGAGGGTTTTGGTTGTACTGACTGGCAGGTGACACTGTGCCTGAGCCACAGTGGGTGGCTGTCACCAGGAAATGGGACAGTACAGCTGCCTCTGCAATCAGGCAGCTATGTGCTATAGTCATCAGGGTGATGAAATAAAAGATGAACGGTGACTAAAAAAACAGAGGTATTATGGGAAAAGCAGGAAAATCTCCTCATTTGAGTGCCACAGCAGCTGTCACATATCACACAGAGGACTGAACTGCATAGAGCAGAATACTGTTGAAGTAAGATGAGATGGTTTATCTTCTACTGGTGTCCTCTTGCAGGATTCTGAGTCCTTTGATGGGCCCTCACTGGCAACGTAAATGCACATGCTTGCACAGGCCTGCTCACATTCAAAACCGCACATGTGCAAAATCATGAGCCATATGTGCTTGCATGTGAGGCAGGCTGAGTAATCAGTGTCTTCATGGAAAATAGAGGTGGAACTTAGTGACATGGTCTAGTTGATGTTGGTGTTAGGTCATAGGCTGGAGTTGATGATCTCAGAAGTTTATTCCAGCCTCGATAATTCTGTGATTCTGTGATTTCCATGATACAGCAGAGGTGTCTGAAATACTTGAGTGATCTCAAGGATTCATGTCACATAAGTCACTTGCCTTGATGAGTGAGAGAGTGCAGGGTGTGCTTCGTGGGAAGATAGATCTGGGCTGCGTATGACACCATATCTTACAGCTTCCGGTGCTCCAAGTTTTTTCTGTGCATTCTTAAAAAGGTGAAATGAGACTTTAAGATTTAATCAAAGCAATTCTTAGTGCTTTACAAAGAATGAAGACAGAGATACATTTTGTGTTATGAGGGTATACACTGCTACTTATTTGCAATGCTGGCTGGAGATATGTTTGCTATTGTGCCAAGTATTCTTCAAAGACAGCATCAAAGATGGGATTCAGCCATTGAAGAACCAGCATATCCTTAAAATGTCCCTCAGGATTCTCCCATTTCTCAGATAACACTTCTGCATATTAGATCATGTGTCGTACCACAGTCCTATTAGCAGAATAGAGGGGGCTGAAATAGGGGCTGACTTAGGGTGGTAGGTATTTTTGCAGCAAATCAGAGCTACCTTAAGAGTACAAGAGTTAATGCTAAGTTAATGCCAAGTTCCCACCTTTGCTTGTGACAGAGCACCCTGTTGCCATTGAATTTCTGGACAGAAATGAAAAAAGAAGGGGAGGGAAAAAAGGAAAAGACCAAGAAAAAAAGAAAATATAGCTCATGTTTACTGCATGAAAGTTCAGATCACCTCACTTGGAAAAACAAATCTGTCTACTACAAATATGCAATGCCCTGCAAAATGTATTGGGGAGTGGTTTGTTGGAGCTCCAGATTCCTAGGTCGGTTTAAGGTATTTCTCTTTAGCAACAGTGCTTAACACAGGTTGGTAAAAGGTTAGGAGTGTCCTTTACTTTGAGAACTGAAGCTGTCTGGGGAAGATTGAATGAAATAATTGATTTTTTTTTTTATCAGATGCAATAATATAGGAATAATGGAAAAGGACAGCCTGCAAAAAGAAGGGCCTGGAAACTGTGGTAATACAAATGGAAGGAATCCCTTGGGGATCCCTCAAGATTATATCAGCTGAAGTGGAAGAAAAATATAGGCTTTTCTGTCCTTCTGGCCTCTTGTAATAGCAAAATGATGAGGAGAGCAGGAAGTCCAAAGGGCAGAATAAAGCCGTCTTCTGCTTTCATTCACTCCACTTTCAAATTAAGCCTCTACTGTCTTGTGTACCTGAGAGTAAAATGAGATGTCCTTCCTTTCTTCCCCTAACTTACGGGCTGGGAAACTGTAATGCTATGGAAAATAGAGCAGTCCAGCGAGTGTAAGGCTGATGGTGAAGGGGCAGGCCTGGCAAGTCCGGGTTTGGAAGAGATCACTTGAAGCACGGCTGACAAGAATAAGCTCATCTTTCCTTCTGAGAAGCATTTGGAGAAAGTGTGGGTAGTCTGCATCAAGGAAAAAAAACCTACAAGCCTAAAGAAATGTCTGTAAAACATTAGGAAAATTTAGCAAGAGGCGCTGTCAATTTCCCTGTTCTCTTCTCCCTCTAAAACACTTTTAGTGATTTATGGCACCTTTCAATATCCCAGGTCAAAAAGTTGCACTGCCTATCCCTCGGGGAACCTATTACTTGAAGTAACACACTATCATTGCCTGGTAAAGTTTTCTGAGACTTTATAAGCTAATTTATTTCTTTATATCTTGTTATGCTTCTCTTCCTGGAGTCCTTATTACAAGAAAGATATGGACATGCTGGAACATTTCCAGAGAAGGGCCACAAGGATGATCAGAGGGCTGAAGCACCTCTCCTATGAAGACAGGCTGAGAGAGTTGGGGTTATTCAGTCTGGAGAAGAGAAGGCTCCAAGGAGACCTTACTGTGGCCTTCCAGTATCTGAAGTGGGCCTACAAGAAAGCTGGTGAGGGACTTCTTAGGATGTCGGGTAGTGATAGGAGAAGAGGGAATGGATCCAAACTAGGGGAGGGTAGATTTAGATTGGACGTTAGGAAGAAGTTCTTCACCATGAGGGCGGTGAGACACTGGAACAGGTTGCCCAGAGAGGTGGTAGAAGCCCCATCCCTGGAAGTTTTTAAGGCCGGGCTGGATGGGGCTCTGGGCAACCTGATCTAGTGGGAGGTGTCCCTGCCCATGCCAGGGGGGTTGGAACTTGATAATCTCTAAGGTCCCTTCCAACCCTGACGATTCTATGATTCCTTCCAGTAATTTTGCTGTTCCTCTTTTATATCTGCCTACTTGTCAGCAATTATCCTACCTATTTTTAGTCATTGCTCAGTGAATTGATAAAAACCTTTGCTCTTTCCACCTTTCCTTGTAATTAGATGTCTCTTCTGGTAATCAATGTATATTGCTCTATCAATAGCTCTTGGGTATTGAAGTGCCCAGAAGAGAAAACGAGTCTAAGTGTGGCAGCCATAGAAAAAGAAGAACAGGGCTTGCTGCCACACAGCATATACAGTGGTCCTGTGTATGGATGAGGGTGTTTCATTGCTGTGCCAAAGTCATAAGCAGTTTGCCCTCTATTATAACCTTTAGTGTTCCAGTGTCGCAGCGCTCTCTTTCCCATTAAGCACCTGTGATTTGGGTTATTTTCCTTCTTCCTCCCTGATCTCCTCAGATACAATTTTTTGTCAAGCTTAGTGTTTCATTTGTGTATTTTTTTTTCCCTGTTGTTTCAATTTCTCCAGCTCCTGGTTTGTTATTTCTCCTCCTTGGCTGACCTTAAAAGCAGGATCTCGCATCCTCCCTGCTCATTCCTCAAAACTGTTCCAGATCTTTAATGAAGATATTAATGAAACCAGAATAAACAATGGAACAATAACAGGCCCGCTATAACACCTCTCCTGATGCTCCCCTTACTGGGCATGTACCACCAGGCATGGCCAGCAGCCACCATTCATGTTCTATTATGTCCACGTCTACACCCCCAGGAATTTATTTTGCCACTGTAAGAATTCACAAGTTGCTTTACAAAATGCCCTCCTTACCAGGTAGGCAGAACTGCATGTGATGTATTTCCTTTCTCCATCATCATAATTTTAGCAAGTATGTCAGGAAAGAAAGTCAGCATGCCCTGGTGTGCTTAATCATTTCCCTCCACTGCTAACCCACAGTGCTCCTCTATATTCCTTGTTTGGCAGCCCACCTGCTTTGCTTGTGCTCTTTAGCTTTGCTTCACAGCATTTATCTCCAAAACCTTTCCCAGGTCCCCATGCACCAACATACATCCTTAATACGTGGTATATGCAGCCCTTCCAGGTTCCCCTCCAAGCTCATTGCAGTTTATAGGACCAGGCCTTCAGCTGCTATAAATTTTCATAGCGCCACAGAAATCAATTGAGCTATGTGATTTGTTCACCAGCTGGGCATCTGGCTTGGATTTTACGAAAGGCCATTTGCCTGGACTGCAAATAGGGCACTAAACATCCCTAGGGCCAAGTGAACTTGGGGAATGAAGGAGAGAAAAAAAGGTATTGCAGAATAAGCCAGCTCTAGCAGCCAAAGGACCCGGAGGAGGGCCAGACAAGACGGAAAAAATTACCAGCGTGGACTTCTGTACTCTGAAAATGCCACTAGTGTCTTCCCTGCAGAGGTCTCTCTGCTTCTTATTCTGGTGGTCCACCTAGCCCTCATGCAAATTCTTTCTCTTAGTATAGGGTCACCTCCTATTCACTTGTATTACAGCAGTATCTCTACTCAGGTAGCAAGACCCTTACCATGCAAGGTACTGTACGTGCACAAAAAGACCAAAGCCTTATCCTAGAAACCTGCACACCACCTGTCACAGGTGGATGCAGGTTGGGAGCAGACTACTACTATCAAAAAGGCCATCTTGATGGGCTGCGATCCTGGCCCCTAAATGCTGGGAAATCTGCCACTGTGGGCTCCTCCTTCCACTACCTGCTTCACTCCCTTCCTCAGGTCCCATCTTTCCTTGGTCTCCTCTTTTCTTGTTACTACTTTTCTTTTAGTGAATCTCCTCCTGTAAACAACAAATCTGCTGGGGTTTGTCACTCAGAACAATAGAGTAAAAACAATACTGTGATGCCGACCTGACGTTTGCTACACCTAGCTTTCTCTCTGCCTGTGTGTGTGTGTGTTCCTCCTGATTTGCCCTGCACTTCTGATGCCTACTGGGATCTATAGGCAGAAGTGGTACCTACAGAGACTCTGGGTGAACCATGTGCAACATAAATTCTCTCCTACTTTGGATTTGTACAGCACCTACCAAGAGAACAACTCACTTCTCAACTGGCTCATAGGTGCTGCTGAAATACATCTAAGCCATAATTAAACAAGCCTCGAAGTGAAAAAGCAAGTGAAAAAGAGTCAGCATATTTTTACACCTCTGGAAAGCAAGGCTGGATGACAATGGCACTCTTCCATGAGTTGTTACCACCTTTAATCATGGCATTTCCAAAGGCCTGGCCAGACTTTGTTTACTCATTTAAATTTAGTTACCACAAAGGCAGATAGTAATAAGCATGCCTTGCGTCTGTGGCCATCACTTTGTGTCCTCCTTTTTTTGGGGGAGAAAAATGGGAAGCAGGAAAGCATGCCAAGGGGAAAATGTTCTGAGAAGATGTCAGGGCTGTCCGGTGCATAACCTAGCTGTTGTTTGTGAAATCTCATAGCCACTCTCCTAAGGATCCAGAAATCATTCAGGTTGTCCTAGCTGAGCCACAGTAACTCACTGCGTGCCTTCCCTTAGCATGAAACAAAGTGCCCTTGTTGAGACCTTGCAGAGCTGGGCCCTTGTATTTCTGAACAGAGCTTGGTGCCCTCCGGCTTACCACCAGCCTCATGTGCCACTGGGCAGCTGCTGGTGACCCTGAGCAGAAACTCTTGCAGTGGAAAGGGGCCTTTGCTGCTCACCTCTAAGAAATTGTACTTGAGATGGAGAAAAGCTGAGACTTCTAGCAGTCATTAGGAAAGCACTGAGGCATATAAGCTGTTGGTTTGTTGGTCATTTGGGCAGTCCCCAAGAGGCATTTGTGTGGATGGGAGGATGAGAAATGTGCCTTACACAACATATGTAAATGGCAACCAATTTTTCTTTTTTTTTTTTTCTCTCTTGAGTGCAAAAGGCCTATAAAACAATTAGAGCTTAAAATTGGACTCCTGGCAGAGAACGAGAGAGGGAGTTTATGCCTTGTTAAGTGTAATCAGTCTAGTGATAAGGGGACAATTTCAGCTGTGTGAGATGTAATTACATCATAAACTCCACATTACAAACAGGGCAAGCAGAGGTGAAAAGGTAAAGAGGGAATAACCAATGATGCCCTTTGGGGGACGTGGCAGAGGAGAGTTTTCCGGACTCCATTTCCCAGAGAAGCTTCTCCAGTTGGAATGGGAGCTGTGAGTATGCAGGAAAGACATACTGGCACCGCAGGGCTAGTGTGTGCCCTTATTCTGCCGGGAGGCTAGAAGAGGTGTCTTGCCATGGCCGCACCTGAGGTTTCACATCTGCTAGCTGGAGTGGGATGTTACTTTGGGCAAGTTAAATATTAATCATGTTTCAGAAAACAGACAAACATTTATTTGTGGCCTGAAGCTTGAACAGAATGTAATCATGCTGCCAGCTGAATGCAGGGTGACAGCCAGCTGCAAAAAAAAAAGAGGCATAAATAACCCTCCCAAGTGGTGATGGCACACCTAGGGCCGAGAACACACAGCCTGTCTGCAAGAGCAGGGGCTGCAACTTAGTTCAGCACCATGCTGCAGAGGACATGGCAGCCTGAACGACTGTGGGCATGCTTGTCTTAGAGCCAACTGCACACAGATCCTCACTCTTGTACCACCAAAGGGTGGGTGGTGCAGAGCTTAGCACCAGCTAGTCGCTCTCCCAGGCTACCTGTGGCAGCAGTGGGAAAGGATCTCCTCTTTCCATGCAGGACAACCCATCAGGCACAGGGAAGGGGCCAAACACATGCATGGGTCTGGCTTGTCCTTGGGACCTGCTCTGGCCAGCCTCATCTGGGGACATGTCTCAGAAACACTGCTTAGAGCACATGTGGCTGCTTAGATTTTACCAGGAAGAATGAGAAACAAATATCTGGAAGGGGTTAACATTTGCTACTGCAGTAAGTATTTTTAGGTGTGATGTTTTGAAATGAGGGAAACTGAGGAATGGAAGAGACGCAGCACACTGGGGGCTCATAGGTTTATTTGAGAACAGTTTTTAGAAATCCAAGATTTCTCAGCTCAAGGACTTCAATTATTGACAAAAGATTAAAATAATCTTGGGAAATTCTTCTTTTATATTTTCCTTTCTTAAAAATACGTGGGCATTTTTTAAACAGTTGTTTCAGAAACACTGGTCCTCATTTCTGGTTTTGCTGCTAAAGTCCTGCCTGCCTTATACACTAGAGAACTGCGCCTGATTCTGGGATCAAGAGTTCCAGTCTTCTCTTGTCACTGACGTGCTGCATGGTATTAGATAAATCACTTAACCTTTCTGTGACATGCTTCCCCATCTGTAAAATGAGGTTGATAATCATATTTGCTTACTTTACAAAAGTGTTAGAAGAATGAATTATCGCTGGTTTTATAACCATTTATATCACTCTCTGGGGCAAAGAGTGCTTACGCTTTTTTTTTTTTTTCTGTGCTCAAGCAACAGCACAGAAGTCTTGCTCTGTAATGGATGTTCTTACGTGCTATTATGATATAGAAAGATAAAAATTAAATACAGTTTCTGACAATGCAGCAAACATAGTTTGCAAGTATAGCAAATAACGGATTAGATTAAAAGAATCATAGGATCATAGAATGGTTTGGGTTGAAAGGGACTTTCAAAGATCATCTAACTCCAACCCTGCTGCCATGGGCAGGGACACCTTCCACTAGACCAAGTTGCTCAAAGCTCTGTACAACCTGACCTTGAACTTTTCCAGGGAGGGGTCATCCACAACCTCACTGGGCATCCTGTTCCAGTGTCTCACCATCCTCAGTTCAGTCTCACCCTCTTTCAGTTTAAAGCCATTAGACCTTGTCCTATCACTACAAGTCCTTGTAAAAAGTCCCACTCCATCTTTCCTTTAGGCCTTCTTTAGGTACTGAAAGGCTGCTATAAGATCTCCCTGGAGCCTTCTCTTCTCCAGGCTGAACAACCCCAGCTCTCTCAGCCTATCCTCATAGGGGAAGTGCTCAAGCCCTCTGATCACCTTCCTGGCCCTCCTCTAGACCCAATCCAACAGGTCCATGTCTTTCTTATGCTGGGGGCCCCAGAGCTGAATGCAGTACTTCAGGTGGGGTCTCGCAAGAGTGGAGTAGAGGGGAACTCTTTTTTTTTTTGGTTTCATGCTGAAGAAATGATTAATTAAGTATAGTGATAGCATCCTGAAATATAACCCTATTTCAAAGTGGGAAGTGTAGCCCTCCTCTGGCAACCACTCTTCTGTAAAGGACAGAGAAAAATGATTAATGTTTACACAGTCCTGTGAATAGATTATTATTATTACTTAATTAGAGTGCTAGGAGGATTTGGGCAAGATCAAGTTGCATTAAGAGCTTTACAAGCCTGAAGTTGGAGACAGTCCTCACCCTAAAGAATTTCAGGTTAAAAAACACAAAGCTTGAGTTTAAAAGCCACAAACCATGTCAAGGGGTGTAGAGACACGTATGTCCAAGGACACAACAGATCACTTCCGGAGATGGGAATTCCCAGGCTGACGTTATTTCAAGTCATTCATGTCACTGCCTCCGCGTGACTATCACTCATGTGCTGTTCTTGTCCTACAGGTCACCTTTGTTCACACAGGCTTGGTCTTTTTACTAAGAGTGAGCAGGAAAATGAAGACTGGCCAATCTGGAGACTTAGTGACCACGCACGTAACTGAGGAGTCAGGGAAGCTTGAACTGGCTTGTGGAGCAGGGACTATCACCGGTGATAGTCAGTGCAATCTCAGGTAGTGCCTGAGGTCAGAGATTTCCATGCATCTCTCAGGACCAATTCAGTCATGAGTAAGGAGCTCAGCACTCACTGACATTTAAAAAGACTAGTTAGTGCCTGGTGCTGTCTACAAGGAAAGACTTAAACTACAAGTAGCTTAACACAGTTTCACAGGATGGCAATGAAGCAGCCTGGATTGAACCCTGCTGTGAATCATCACTGCCACAGCTGCAGCATCATACAGGACTGATCACAAATACTCCGTGCAAAGTCTGGGACTGACATTGTTAGGCATCCCCCTTATGACTGGCTCAGTCCTTCATACTCATGCATGGTTTTTTGGTCTGGCACAGATGGAAGAAGCAAGGTCCCTAGTTTATGGACAGAGAACTGCAGCAAGGGTAGACTGAGGCTATGTCTGTTCCTGAGGACTCAGAGGTGGTTCCCAGCTCCTGGGCTTTAGCCTGGGGTGAGATCCTAAATGTATACATAGCCTCCCCAATGCATTTGATTCCTGGCGGTGGGGAGCCCTGGACTGGGGAGGAGCCCCAGTGGGCTTTGGCATGGCTCCTGACCAGACACCTGCAGGGCCAGGGCTCCAAGGAAGGGCACCCACTCCTAAATCTGAATGTGACCTTGATGGCTTTCCCAAAGACATACTGAGAATATCCAGCAGTGCCACGAAGAGAACTGCTGCTCTGTGTCTAAGCGAACCTGTCACCCTCTCTTGTCCTAGTGAGAACAGTTTTTGTCATTTTCCTGAAATGGCAGGGCCGTGATTTCCGGGAGCTTTAGGGGCTCTTCTCAGTTTGGTTCCCCAAAGTGCTTAAGGAAGATTACCACCCTGGAGGAAGGCCTCTGCCTCCTTGACAAAGTCACCAGGGATGGTAGGGAGGAGAGGGAGTTGAACAGCTAGGCTTATGAGAAGAAGCACTAATCAGACGTTACCTCATGGAGCGCTGGGCAAGCCTTGTCCAGTCTGAATGCCATCACTTCTGGACTGTGAGCCATAGTGAGACCTGTAGGAAAATACTTAGTGTTTGCTTGATAGCGAAAGCCCCATTGGCCAGCCTTGCAGTAATATACTATGTACCATCAGTGTTTTGTGGCTAGAGAAATGAGAGAAGAGAGCAGGCTTAGAGGCCAATAACCAGCACTGTTAGGACTGTTTGGTGTGGGGTGAACAGTCTATGAAGGAGAACGGGCAGTCCTCAGCATCACAGCCACTGTCAGCATCATAGCTTCATCCCACTCAGCCTTGGCACCATGTTAAATGCTGGGGTAGCTTGGAGGATCTTCTCATTGTCAGGGTCACTGCTCACCACAGAGGACCTAGTGACTGCAGGTTATCACTTCAACAGAAGCATGATGAACCCTGTCTGTGTCTCACCGTCAGCAGAAGGGTATGGGGCTGGAAGCGAAGCGTGAGGCTGTGAGGATGAGAAGTGGAGACAGCAAGTAGCGATTGCACGGGTTGTCTGCAGCACTCTCTGATCCTGAGGCAGGCTCCAGCTGAGGATGAGATGAGGATGAACAGGTGCTGTAGGACTGCATGGGTTTTCCAGTCATGCTACCCACGTGCAAAATATACTCATCTGTGGAAAATCTAGAGGAAAAAAGTGTTGGTTGCATGTTTGCAAAAAACCCCTCAAACTCAAAGGCAGTGGAAGTCCACCATATTTTTGTCACTGCTAGTCCTTGCCCAGCCTGGAGACATCTCTCAGCTTGTTGATGTGGCAATGTTCCTGGGACTCCTGAAGACCCCTGCTGCCTATGCTCCCTGCACTGTTCTTTTCTGCAGGGGAAAAAAACCCAACAAACAAATCTGTTTACAAAACCAAAGAGGTCTGACAACAGCTGGAGAAGAGCCCACAAAGTTGAAATCTGCCATCAGCATGGGAAGGGAACAAAGAGAGAGATTATGGCACACAGTCCTGACACAGCTATTTCTCATCAGGAGACAAGTGCCTGTGCATCTCAGATAAGTTCTCAGAGAAAGTAAGTGCTATCAGAGCTCAGTGGAGAGGAGCAAGGAGCTTGAAGACAAAGGCCGCATTTTTCTGCTGATCCTTGAGGGAAAATTGATGTCCTCACTGCCCAGACTGGCAAGTCTGACCGGCTTGTCTCCTCATGCTTCACAAATCTCCCCAGTGGTGGATCGGGAGGTCTGTTTCCCTACCCTGCTGTCTCAGATGTAATCAGTGGCTGCAGGAGGCAATGCCATCAGTAACAGAACAGAATCTAACAGCGATTCCATCACTTTACCCCCTGCACTGCTATCTGATGGTGAGAAATCAGGGGACGATACAATTGATCCCAATTGGACAAGAAGCCCTACAGTTGGCTTTTCCTGATTTCTAAGTATTTAGTCACATTATCTGAGCATACTTGGTGCTTGCCTGATACATGTGCTCAGGCCTTTTTCATTCTCAGGCAAGGAAAAAGTTGACATATTGCTTTGACTGCTAACTGTTAAAAGGAGTCTGCCTTTGGACTGAAACAAAACCTCAGGAAATCCTTAAAAAAACTCCCAGCAGTGTCAGAAAAGTGACTGGAGCAAGGGCTTTATAATGGAGTGACTCTTCCAATCAATTGGTGTGAGTTAATTAATTAATTGCTACAGTTACGATGACACTCCCTCTGGCTGAGTAATCAGGAAATCAGCCACCTGAGGCTCTTAGGGAGTTAATTGCCTTAAACTTTGTTAAAGCAAACTGATAAAACCATTTTAAAAATGCCATCAATGCACATTTTTCGTCTTTTGGGATCTTGCAAACCAATTCTTCATTTTGCGGAGCAAAACCTTTAGAGTTTTACTTGGAACAATTGAGTAATAGAGACAAATGAGGTGGAGAAACAGAGAGCAAACTGTGAAATATAAGTTCTGTATCATCTGAAACAGAAGCCATGCTGGTGAGTTTGAAATACCCTGAAGCACTCTCCAAACTTTCACTGTCCATTCAGACTCCTGTCCTTTCTTAAGTGCTTTTTTGTCCAGTGGGTATTGGATCTTCCCTACTCTCTTGGAGTCGCTCTTCTTTTTTATTCTTTTTCTTTTGTTCTTAAAGAAATGTTGGCAGAAATGAGAGAACTATTCTGGGAAGAGCAGAAATCCTCTTCCGTCTCCTTTCACAGTTACCTATTTCTCAGGCTGAAGTTGAGCTTCTCTGTGCTTAAAACCTTCCTCCCAAGTGAGGTCTTTGAGACCTTTGGAGAACAGTTGGTCCTCAGTCAGTGGAAGTGGGTATTTTTGGCTAGAGCCCCTGCACTCCTTTTAAGGAGGCAAAGTGGAGACCTTTGAAAGATATCAATCTGCCCTGAGGCAAAACTAGCCCTGTCTCATCAGTGGCAAAATCACTGTCAGATGAGCAAAGGCTAAACGGGTGGTGCGTCTGTCTGTCTGTCTCTCAGGCTGTCCATCTCTTGTGCTTTCCTTGCACACCTTGCTTGTTTGTCTGCAGCTGCAACACTGTGGTTTGCTCCAGGCAACCACCTTCACTTCTCCTGCCTGAGGCTCCCATCTGTACCCTGAAGGATTTTGACTCCCTGCCAAGTGATGGAGTGGGGGAAAAAAAAATCCCACTCAGACTTTAGTACTCTGAGTGCTCTTTAGCCAGTGCCTGCTAGAAAAATTCATCTTCTCTTGATATTTCTAATTGGAAACAAGCCACAAAAAAAATGAGCTGGAATGAAGAAACCAAAGGAAACAGCTTTATCTCTCCAAAATTCATCATAAAAGAGACAGTGAATACATATAGAAGAAACAGGCATTAAGGATCTGATTATATTGAATCCCATCATCTTTATCACAGTTGTTTATTATCACAGTGATTATTTATATTTTTTTAATCTCATGAGTCCTAGCCATTTGAGTCCTGCTATTATATAACATAATCTCAGAGTTTGTTAAAAATGAAAAGAGAGCCTACCCTAGATTATGGAAGAAACCTTGAAATTGTTAGCTCTGCAGCCTCGGAAAAGAGAAGAAAACCAAAAGAGATTAATGTTTTAAATGATTCTTTGAAACATTCCAGAGATTTTATACGTCCAGATTCATAATTTTCCTATTGCTCGAGGCTGGCAAAACTGGTATTTCCTCCCTTTACCAGCACAAAGCATTCTTGGTCTCAAAGAGCCTTTTGGGGAGGTGACTAGTGTTTGGATGTCTCAGATCTTCCCGCTGCAGCCTTAACATAGGCTCCCAGCAAGGGACACTGCAGTTCTCAGATGGAAACCGCCATTTGTCCCTTCTATCTTATCTATCAGTCACTTCGTGTGTGAGCGCATACACATATTATTAAATATAAATACAAACCCCAGGCACACATTTTTATCCTTAAGTAATAAAATCTAATGGAGGAATTTACAGTCATGGGTTATAAAGCAATAATGGTTGTAAAATCATTTAGCAGAGTTCAAACACAGGTGAAAGGAGAAGTTCAGAAGTTCAGTGTCTAAATACGTTTCCTGGCAGTTTCCTATGACAAACAGCTAATCCCTTATTGACATAGTACCAGTAACAAAAGCTCACAACTGTTCTCAGCTGCTCCACTTGTATTTTTGAGCTCACAGCTTGTTCAGCTTTATTACTTTTTAAGTGCACTTTCTATGGGTGAGGTTATTCAGAGGGGTAGTAGTGAGGACTGACTGAAAAGGTCACTGCACATACAAGAACCCGAATTTCTGTATGGTGCCTCTCCCATGAAGAGGCAATCAACATTCTACTTGAAACATAACACAGACAGTGCACCACAGATGGAGGCTACTGGCATTACCTGGAGGGAAATGAGTAGTGCAAGCAGGCCTGGGCACTATTTTCACTGATACTTAGCGCCCCTCAAAGTAGACATAGATGATATTACCATGGCTTACGTGTATACTGCTTATATTGCAGTTTCTGCCATTTCTAACCAATAGCACTTTCTAGAAACTACTGCTTACTACATGTAGCCATTCTAAGTTGGACAATGGCTTTGCTGAATGTTTTCATCATGCCAAAGCACAAAATACCTGCTCTACCATTAAGAGATTGAGTCTGTCTTCTTGTGCCTTCATTGCTTATTGGTTTAAAAATGAAAGCAACTAAAATCTAGGCCTCAGAAATCAAATGAAGCACATCAGGGAGCTGACTCTGAACTCCAGGTCCCTCTTGCCATGTGGTGCCAGCCCAAAGCACTGAGACAGGAAACCCCTAGGAACCCCACAGCTGTTGTTCTGCTTCTGCTGCTCCATTACTTAACATCCCACCTGAACTTTACCCTAATGATGAAGGCAGATGATAAGTTATAAGGTTGCTCACTGGATAAGAAGATAACTTTGCCCTATGCTTCATTTCGTAATTATTTTTTAAAAAACAAATGATTAGAAGGTGTGAGAGGTACTAATAAACAATGTGCTTTCTCTCAATGTAAAAGGACTCACTTTCTTCACGTTTCTCAGTGGGCTAGCAGAAAGGAGACAGCTGTGATACCTGTAACACAAGAACTTTAGCATTTCTTGGTCCTTAATGCTTTTTAACTTAATTAACCTTGGAAATCTACTTACAGAGAATCAAAATTGTGCTTCCAAACAAGCCGCAGTTACTGGCGTATCTGAAGCAATATTGCCACTTCCTTAAGACTCATGTTTTCCTGAGAATTTAAGAGGCTCCCTGTCATAATAGTGTGCATAAAACTTATCTAAACTGCCTATGCTGTTATTGAAACAGGCTGCCATTGCGTTGTGGTGATATTTCCACACCCTAGAATGCCTGCTGTGCTAAAGCAGGCAGTCAAACAGCTAATCCTCCAGCAAACATCCAATTAGTCCTCCTGTGCATGCAAATATGTTATAGTTTCCTGTGTTGTCCTCCACACTAACACTGTGGTGGGGAATGAGCTGCTGAGAGCAGCTTTCTGACGGGCTGCCAGAGATAGTGTTTAGAGGACACCATGGCCAGGCAGCAGCTCAGAAAGTTGTTGAAACCTTCCATGGCGAGGGGTTTCTAATATGGCCAGGATCACCTTTTTGGATTTGTCTGGAAAGACATCAGAGAAAGCTTTAGTTCTGGAGGCAGTTAACACATCAGCAGTTTTGCTTTCTTTTGCCTGCCTTGCTTTCTCTGCCCTTCCTCTTTCTTTCTTATGCTTTGTGCTCTTTCTTTCTTCCTTTAGTCCTAACTCCTACTGTGAGTTGGTTTTGCTCTGCCCAGTCATTTGCTCAAGGATGGGTCATGGAAAGTAAACACAGGATCACTGGCTGGGGAAAAAGGGCATCTCTGTGGATTATCCCCACGCTGTACCCAACAGAGACCTCTTCTGAAAGTTTATGCAGACTTGCCTGAAGAAAAGTGGTGCTAGGTGCAGAGTAAGCTTGCAAGGCTGGTTCCTTGTAAGACAGGGAAAGTCAGCATTTTGGCTGCCTGGAGGGCTTTGATCTTTCCCTCTGCATGCTTTCCTCTGTTACATGCCAATGCTCCTGACTGGAGCACCTCCAAGCCTTGTTTGGAGAGGATCATCAGCTGAGAAGCACACAGACCAAGAATCTCTGTCTGCTTGGGGTGAGAGGTTAATGGGTTGAGCTTTTGGTGCAGCAGGGTAAATCTAGAGAGGACAGTTTCCTGGGAAAATATTCTGAGCCCAGTTTTTAGGGGCACAAGCAAACTGAACCGTGCTGGTGCCGACAGAACTGTGCCCTTGCAGAGCAATGGAGAACCTGACCCTACATTTATCAGGGATTTGATTAACGTCATAACTACTTGCTTCCTGACGTTAATTATCTACCTGTATTTTTGCCCTCTTTTTCTGTTTTATGCCTTTAACCTTCTTCAGTAAAATCTTCCAGCTAGCTATAAGGTTTCTCAGTGTAGTCAGATGGCCTGAGACTGTACTCCGGGAGAAGAAAACAAGTAAAGCCATCTACAATTTGCATCCTCCCAGGATCTCCAGGTAGCCTCATTTCCCTGGGGGAACAGCTCCGCTCTCTAAGCACTACTGTGTGAGGCAACTGGGACAAAACAGCTCCTGCAGCTTCATAAACAGTCAAGAAGGAGCACCACATGCACAATAGCTCATGCACTCAGGGCAAACTTTTATAGAACAAATTTAGCACTGACTCAAGCTGATTAACAATTGGTTGCAGCATTTTATCCACATCTTTGTTGTCCCCCAGGACATCATAGCCTATGAGCGAGCTGTTGACAGCACAAGAGATAAGACTGGTACTAGCTCAGCAGTAGCTCTTATCGCCATGTACATCAGAACCTGCAAGTGGAGATTGGTGGAGCGCAATGGGACTACTGATATTGTTGTAAGAATTTGTGGGGGCTTTAATTCCTAGCCCAGCTGGTGTCATATACAGTGGGAGAACATACTGGCAAGGAGAAAACAAGGAAGTGTTATGTGTGGGATAGTAGGTATCTAATCCCCTCCTATGCAAGGCTCTTTGTGGTGGATTCCCAAGGAAGCAGTTTGCCATGGGTCAGTCTGGACTACAAGTATTAGCTCCCTCTGCAATCAGGAATGACTTCGTATGGGGTGGTTTAGAGCAACTAAAATGGAGCCCATGTCTTTGCAAGACCTCCTGAAAGTGCCTAAAATTATATCCAGTATGCGAGGCTAAGTTCCAGCCACAGCACCTCTGGTGTTTCGATACTTTAAAAATAGCAGGCAGATGAATGCAAATAGCATCACACTTACAGCAAATGGTAAGAATGCACTATACAGGGCTGCTTCTTAGGGAATTGAAAAAATTACCCCTTTCTTCATTAAGGAAGACAAGAAAACTTTTCTTATTGTACAGTCACAGAAGCAGAAGTTGGAAAAATTGATCAGCTGTTCAAGCTATATTCTTTGATCTAGAAAGGGGATAATAAACGTGGTTATGTTTTCTACTTATCCCTGAAATTGTATAGCAGTGGTTCCCACTGAAGCCCTTGAGGGTTAAACAATTTATGTGCCACCTTATTTTTCCTTATTTAGCTCCATGCTCCATTTCAGCCCTGCCAACACTCTGACTGGTTTACGACCTCCCTCAAATAATGTCTTGGAACTCCAGAGCTGTTAGAAACCCTCATGTAATTGTAAGCGAGTTAAGCTGATTGGGAGCCTAATTGCTGCTAAATGACTCAATTGTCTCATATAGCAAGAAGATCTCTCTGTTCCCATCCCATGTGTACAGTGCGGGAGTGGGGTCATGTAGCAGGTGGCTTCTAAAAAAAATAAATGGAAAGGCTGCTGGTCTGCCTAGTCCATCAGATACCCACTTCCAGGCTGTGGTGCTAACTGACCTTCTTGAACTTTTTAATAGGTTGGTGCTGCTTGGTGATTTTGGGAGGCACTTGCCTTCAAGGCAGGGCACGGATGCCAGGCACTCCTTCTAGCTCAGTCACACTGCCCAGCCTCTGTGGAAATGGAGGTTATTTGTATTTTGCAACCTTTATTTGCTCATACTCTGGCATTGCCAAGGATCTTTAAGTGCAACTCCACACGGAGTATGTGGCACATGGAGTTCATCACTAAATTATCACCTAGTCTGCTGACTGGGCTGAGAGGGAGACAGAATCCTCCTGAGCTGGTCTGAGGTAGTAAAGTCTGTGCAATGAGCATATTGATGAAATGAGCTCCCTGTTCCCCATTTTTTTTCACCGAATAGACAGAACAGGGTAGTGCTGTCTGCCACAGGATAAGATATCTCCTGGGGAAGCAGTGGGACAACTCCGCGCACTGACCTATGTATCTACCTTTTTCACTATAGGGAAATGGCAAAAAATGACCAGAGTGAAGCCAGAATCTAAGGTAGAGTCGCAGCTTCTAAATGGTGCTGCTCAGGGAAATGTAGGAGCAAGGACTAGTGGGGTGTATTATCATGCATAATGCCATTTCTGGCAGTGCTCAAGGTGTGTGACTTTGCATTAAACTTCCCCAATGACTGCTATCTCCCTGTAAATGTTCTGCCTCACCAGCTAAGATGTTTGGGAACAGCATCTGTCGAGAGGTAGGATCACTCTGGGCCAGTCAGTGTATGGCACGTGTTTCTCAGTATGTGAGGAGATGCAGATGCATTGCATACAATTTCTGCTTCCACTGAGGGGCAAATAGCAGACTGAATGGCCTTTCAGATGGCAGGAAACTCAAGATATGGAATAACGAATAACAAATTATTTATTTTGCAAAGGAAAATTTCAACACTCAGAAGACCATGGTTTTGTTTTATTTCTCCAACAGTGTTTTTAACCGGCCTGTGAGAATTGCCAATGTGGTGGGCCATGCAACTATTGCTTAGAGCAAGTTTTAAGGTTATCTGCTTTTTTAGTTGAATTTTGTCACAAAAGGAAAAAAAGTGATGTAAAAAGTAAGGTAAAACTTTAGTCTATAATAGGATAAATGGGGCAATGCTTAGATTAAACCGTATTACTGAAGCAGTATTGATTCTGGGTGGGAGAACCGCATGCAGTTGCAGAACTCAGCAATAGGAAGGCATCTGTGATGCCTTCGGTTAATGAACACATTCCTGCTGTCACCAGCCCAGGCACTGCCTTTACGCTACCCAGCTAATAAGGGAGAACAAGGTTGCTTTGAGTTCTTAATATAGTTCCTACCTAATGTATTGCCTCCATCTGAGTTTGGCTTTGAGCATCAGGTATTTTTCTAGCCTCAGAAGAAAACTCTAGGGTTTTGAAACCATTTTTGCTTGGGGAAAAGAAGCTATTAGCGGAATCTTGTGCGGGAGCTAGAATTCACACAGAGTGGTGGCATTCTGCTCATTGTGATGCTGCGAGATGTGGCAAGATAAATCATTTTAATCACAGAGCTAGAGAAGAATGTTGCTTTCTCCCCTCAGATTTCTAGATGACCCAGGTGTAACTATGAAAGAAAAAAATCCCTTGGAAGGACTTGTAGCTGTTTCAGCAGCAAGATTTAATACACCATAGGATGGAAATATATGGGAAACATCTGTCAATGTGTCGGCATTTTAAAACAAGGGGAGGAAGAAAACAAAACAAAACAAAACAACGAAGAAATCCCCAAGTAGACAAAATGGAGTCTGGCTGAGACAAACCATCCAGAAAGAACATTGTTTTGCTTTTGCTTAGATTTCTTAAGCCATAAACTTACTTTGTTGTTCCCTTGTTCTGTGCTAACACCTCGGAGCTTCCAAGAGACTCTGCCTGAAATGTCAGAGGTCAATGTACAGTAGGGCAATTCCAGGAGGCTTTGTAGGAAACTCTGAAAGCACGCCTGTGGGTTTCAGGTACTTTGCTTATTTTCCCAGGTGAGGCAACTCTCTCTGTGGAGTAAATCTGAGCTGAGGCAGTACTGTGTAAGAAGGCACAGAGGGCACGACCCATTGGTGGTAGTCAACGGCCAATGTGCTGTACATGTCTGGGGAGCCCAGGTGCTTGGCAGATGCTGTCCCTCATTTTCAAGGATCCTTGCCCACGCAGTGGTGCCAGAGTGAGATCACTGGGAAGGCAACCCAGCATCCAAATTGGGTAAAATGTTTCCAGGTTTGTATGGTGGTTGACTTTCTTGGTGAATGTGGACTGCCTTTCTGTAGGAAAGAGCTGTTGGGGGCAAAATCTTCCCAACATACCCACCACTGTCTCTCAGCCTGGAGTTTGGCTCTCCAGTGAAAAGCTTCCTTGAACATGGGGGTGATGTCCTATGAAAGGGGAATACAAACCTGTTAAGAACTTAATAATCTTATAGAGCCAATTCCTTCTCCTTGGAGTACATGCAGAGTAATTTGTAATCCTGTAATACCAGCTACTAATCTCTTAAGTACAGTGATTGCTAGCATTTCTAGAGAAAATTTCCTTTTCCTCAGTTTATCTAGATGATTTCTTCTGAATCTTGACCTGTGAGAATGATGTAGGTGACCAGAAACAAGACCCTTTTGGGATCAGCTGAAGAAAAGGACTTTAGTTTCCATTCAGAAGTTAGTGTGTTCTGGACACCGCCAAAAGGTTTTCTGCTTGCATTGTGTTTAGACAGTGAAACTCATCACTGTCAACAGAGAAACTCTGAAGCCTACCTGACCTTCCTGGAGTTTTTTCTTTATTGCCACATAGATCTCAAAACTGATGGCCTGTGAAGGGAGAGATTTTATTCAGTTCAAATACAGGCAAAAGGAGAGTAAGAAAGGATGTATTTGTGACACAGGCACATAAAGGCCATGTCCAGGGACCTGTCCGTGGGCCACTTTAACCCAAGTGCAGCTCCTGGGCCTAAGTAGCTTGCGGGCTGAACCTGGCTGGTGTCTTGACAGGTTATTGCTTTGCACTGGCCAGAACTAGTCATACCTTGACTGTCATGTCAGCTTACTGCAAGGAGACATTTAGTGTGACTGGTGTCTGTTGTCCATGCTGTGTAAAAATGTTGGCAGGCCTTTGACTATTTTGGAGCTAGAGGAACAGGTCCTATCTCTGGGAGATGTAATCTATTTGATTTATTTAGCACTTGCGCTCCTTCTTTTAATTTTTTCTACGCTGGGATCTTGTAATGAGTTTAGTGAGTTAAAATCAGATTTCCAAGGGTGGCTCTTCACGGCCAGCAAAAGAGAAAAAAATTCATCAAGAGTTTCTTGTCTACTGCTAGAGAATACTTTCCATCACCCCTAGGGAATTGTGCCTACTGGAGACTGTGAGTGATTCTGGAAGCAGCAGGCAGGCAAATCACTCATTTTATTAGCTATATTTTGCAGCCCAGTATGTTTGTACAGTAGAAAATATTTTGCATAAAGTCAATGGCTGATGCTGTGCTTTTTATCATGGACTGCTATTTTTTACAGCTGCTCTTTTAAGTGTCAGCACTGAGCATTTTTTGGTGTCATCATCTGCACTTTACATTGCTACGTACGGTGATATAACTGTTCCAAAGCTTTGTACTGTGACAGGGGTGTCACAGTTATTTGGGAGACATGGGACCACACTTTGAAGATTTTTCACTCTTTTTGTGGCCACATTTATGGTGTTTGTAAAATTCTATGTGATTTTATGGCGTTTGTAAAATAGTGTCACTTTATGGCAGTTTGGAAGTGCTGTGATTTCAATGAAAAATGGATGACACTGGTTTCAGTGGGAGAGATTTCCAGTGCCACCAATGGGTAAAAAAACCACCCAAACTTTCTGAGCATAGCAGATATCTCTTTTGAGGACAGCAGCAATTAAAGAGTTTTCTGCCTTTGGCATGTAAGTGATTATTCTTTTTTGTGGTAAACAGTGTTTGCTGTTTTGCCTGATATGCATGAGAAAAAAATACATCAAGAAAACCTCTGTAGTTAAGAATTTTAATAAAGCAGAACCTCAAGGAAATTATATATTTATAGTTATACACGTATGTAAAGGAGTAATCATATTCAAAGGCTGCCAAGTCCCTCATGTCGATAATGGTAAAATTTACCTCTGTGCAAAGGACTGGAGAAGGGGCTTTGGGGCTTGTCTCTGCTTAGTATCCTTCACGTTAATTTGTCCCTATTTGCAGGATGTTAATGCTCCTGTTTGTCAGAATTAAACAGGAGTGTCATTAAATCTGCAGTCATTTTTATTCTTCGCAGCTGTGTAACCTTCAATAACTATGGACAACTCCCCCACCTCACCTCCCCTTATTGCAGGTTTCACTCAGCCATAATTGGAGAAAAATCCAGAGTGGGGCTGGAGGTGAGGTTTGTTAGAGCTGCTAATTAGCTGATGGCATCATATCCGAATTACTATCCAATTCCTTGGAGGACTCAGAACTGCTTCTCCCCAGCTCTGAGACATTTACCGAATTTACCCTCAGAAAACGGGGGCAGATGATTAGTGCTGACACCCTCCAGTTCCTTCACAGTGAACAGTCTGGCACAGTGTGCTTGGTTTAAGGGCCTTGGCTCAAATTAAAGAGGGTTTTTTCAAGTTTGGTTTTTTTTGTTGTTTTTTTAATTTTTTTTTTCATTTTTATTAAAAAGATTCCCAGACTAGTTCAACTGAATGTGAAATCTGATGAGGGAAATTTCCTCTCCAGAGCATCTCATTTTGGGAGGAAGGGAAAAACAACAGCAGCTCTGCTGATGATAAAACTCAATTAGAGCTGAACTACCATTGATTGTTTTGATTTCATTTGAGTTTATCTTTTAATTAAGCTATCCTCATCTGATTTTTAATTTTAAAAAAAATCTTGTATGTCCTCTTTCTTTACATATGGTTCAGGAGCAGATGTTCTGTGAGCCTCAGTTAAAAGCTATAGTATATATACAAGAAACTACAGAGGTTTTCTTGTTTACCATGCTGGATGGTTAAGATCGCCTTCTAAGAAGACCAAGAGATATATTTTACATTCAGGACAGTATCCAGACCTTGCCTAATATAGGCATTGCAGAGCCATAGTTTTGTGGCCACATCTGGGCTGCCTGAATTAGGTAGTCTCCCTATAGACTTTATGGAGAGATTTAGACACACTTGAAGTTCAAAAGCCCATGCTACTTAAACATGGTATATACCCCATCTCAGAGGTAGGAGCAGCCAGTATCACTGAGGGTATCTGCCATCATCGACACTGAGTGTGTGAACCTTGCCACTGCTGCAATTCCCAGGCAAAAAGCCATGGCTGAATCTCAGACCTACAGATTACAGCTTTTATTCACCGATATGTGTTCCCTAAGTTTTCTCTGCCTAAAGGAAGATGAGGTGCATGGCTCTGATATGGGAGAAGAGGGTAATCCGTTTTCAGGCTGGGTCATGGTGCAGACAGAAATGTAAAGGCTGTGGGGGCCAGAATAAGAGCAAACATCAAAAAGCTCAACCAGGACCAAGTCAGGGTGATCTTCTGGGAGAAGCACGACCAAGGTTTGTCTCCCTGATCAGCACCCTCCCCATAGGAAATGATAACATAAGACAAATTTTGTTTCTAGTAAGTACTTATACTGAATAAGAACCAGTTATTGCATAACAGTGCTATAAAACATTTCCTGGGCTAGTGCTGTGTGCTGAAACAGATCCTACAAGAGCTGAGAAGACTTGGCTTCCCAGAAGAGGAGGAACTAATTTTCATAGCTCTTTCAAGACTATCTTTCATTGTAACATGAGTACAAATTTAATTTTATTAAAGTAGCATTTCTAAGGTAGCTCAGCTGAACATAGAAAATAACAGTCACCATGACATGCTGTTGTTTTCATAAAGACAGCAACTTTAATATTAGAGAGCAATAAATTGCCTGAAATGATATCAAGTCCCAGAACACTGTGCTAATGCTGGTCTGCACTTGAGTAACTCGGCAGTGCAACATCGATGGGCCTCCAGCTGTAGTTTTGTTCAGTGAGTAGGTGTTAAAGGCTTTCCCCCCCCCAGTTTACACCAATCTCTGGTTCTGCTAAAGGCAATGGATGTTTTCCTGTTTTCCTGTTGATAACAATAGAAACTGAATCAGACTCTCACAGCCAGGCTCACCATCCTTCCTGGAGCCATCCCTAGCACCTAGTTACAAAGAACTGAACAGCAGTTTTTTATGAGGTATAGATCAGAGGGCACATAGCACCCTACTTGTTTTGTGACTGATCATAGGGAATTACTTGTTTTTTGTGTAGTTTGTGGGTTTCAAGAGTCAGCAAAAGTTCATGAGACTTGAGGACCATTTTGGATATTGATTTTTCTTTGTGTAAGACACATTGCATCCACCTCAGACTTCAGTCAGTTCTCAAAGAGTCTGGGTGAAAAGTGAGTGTCCTGTGACTACTCAGGGAGTTGGGTGCTTGTGCAGGATGAGGAGATACTCTCATTTCTTATTCTGAAATAGGCATAGGGAGAAGGCTGTGACTGAGTGTTTTGCACAGAGGACAAAAAGGATGGTCTTGTTCGTGGAGGATTTCAGGTGGCTGGAAGACACCACAACTGTCTCACTTGACACAGCTCTCACAACTTGATTTCACAAGATCATGTCAAGGACAGAGAGGCTGCCATTGAGAAATTACAGCATGTCAAGTTGTTTTTTTGAGTTGATTGAATGCACAGGAATAATCTGATGCACACAACACAATGTGGAATAGCACATGCTCAAAATAAGCATCTGAGCACTTTCTGGTACTAGGATGGGTGTTTATTTGGGATTTGATCCAGTGTGACTCCTTTTGTGTTCTTTCTCCTGCAATTTCTATAAAATGAGTAGTTTTCAGTGGAATTTATCTTATGGCCCAGCAGACTCTAAACATTTTCATTCAAAAATGCACACACACATATACACTCACATTTAAAAACTCACATATGCTCAGGAGACATAGATATCTATATATAATTCTATTGCTGATTTTTAGTAATGTATGATATAATTAGATAATAAAATGCCTTCTGGTCTGGTCAAGTTTTTTCCATCAGTCAGTGGAAGTTTATAGCTCTCTGCTCTGCATGGCTCAAAGGATTCTTACCCTCCTCACCATTCACCCTTCTCCACTGATGCACTGCACAACACAGGCAAAAGATGAGTAAAGAAAAAGCTGTTAAGGTTGCTAAATCAGACACTGAAAAGGGTAGGAAACCCCAAGAGGGTGGAGTGAATCCTCAGCTCTGCCCCCTTTTGTGCTTGCATTGTGACAGAATCTTTAATTAAATGATTGCTCAATGCTTTTTTCCCAGTTGGATCAGACTTCATTGAATGGGCAGGATGGAAGGACTTACTGAAAATCAGGTCTTAGGTAGGACTCATTTTATCGCTTTATTAATAATTGTAAGCTTTCAAGCCTTAGCTGCTGCCTGCTCTGGTGTCAGAAGTATTTTCAGTCCACGGGGCTCTCTGCAGTGCTCCAGCTTATGGATGTCTGAGCCCCACACGTTCATGTCTTGCAAGGGTATGCAATCCCTGTATTGCAGACAGGAACTGGGGCACAAGCTGGCAAAGGCTGGGAGAACTCCAGAGCTTGCCACGTCACTGTCACACATTGGGGATCTTGTATTTGCTGGCAGGCAGTGCCAAATAGAGCTCTAGTGTGATCCAGCCAAGCCAGGCATGTGAAAAAGGAGTCTTGCATGAATGAAACCTGCAATTCAAGCCACTAACTGTGCAGCCCATAGGAAAAGGTAGGGCCAGTCCTGTCCCTTACCCCATCTCAGATCAGCTCTTTGACACTGTGCAATCCATTGCTACCCACCTGTCCTGGCACCATGAACCTGCTACTCCATGAACCCACTCTGTGGCCCCCAGTAGAACCTCCTCACCCAGCCAATCTCTTCTGCCTATGCCAATCCTTGTCCTACTTTCCCTCTCCAGCCCCAACCCCTCCCTGCCATCATACCTTTCCTGAGGAATGTGCTTCTGCTAATAGACTTGAAGAGGTTGCTTCACCATCCTGATGCTGCTATTGAAGTGGTGGGACATTCAGAAAACAGGGAAAAAGAGCTCTGGTGTCTATCATGAAAGTCTGGGTCATGTGTTATTCACAGTAAGCCAAGAACTGAGCTTGTGGGGGAAGTAGTGCTGAGCCATCAGAATAAACATTTCTAGGGAGCATTGACTCCACAAGGAATGTAATTGCTATAATCTGAAGGACACAGAATAAACCTGTGTAAACTGATACTTTTCAAAGACTGATACTTTGGCCAGATGTCAGCAGTTGGTGATGGTGATGTCAAAGAGCACAATTAACAAAAAAGGCCATCTCCATGCCAGATTTCAAGCTCCTATTCCAAGTACTATTCTCAAAAGAGTACCAGACTTTTTTTCATCATGAGCAAAAGAGTGCACTTTCCCCAGCATCGAGGACTGAATTGCTTAGATTTAAGACATCAGCCTGAGGCAGACAGATAACAGAAAAATGTTGCATTTTGAAAGTTAAAATTTGGTAAAATTCTAAGTGTCTGAGAGCAGGGGAATTGCACTGAGGAGAGCTGTAAAATGCCATCAATAAAAGAGCGTCCAAACATCTGCAATGCAGACTGAGATTTAAGACCCCTTAGTGGGGAACTGCTTTTCCTTAACTATAAGGATAATTCTGGGAAGCATATGGTAGATCCTGAACACCAGATGCCTATCTACTCCTCCTCTAGGCAAACGAAGGAAAAACCTTCTCCTGAGTAGCTTCCTATGCCAGTAACCATTTCATAGCAGTGAGGAGGCGCTTTGCACTGCCCGGTGCCCCTAAAAAAGTGCACACCTATTCCTGCCTGCGAAATACGGTCAGCATTGTATGGGACAGCCCTAAATTCAGAGCAGGAAAACCAAATTAGCTGAGGGAATATAGTAAAAGTAGCAGTAGCATTTTTTTTTCTGTTAATATGTGTGGGTGACAAAAGAAAAGGAAGGGAGAATAGCAAGACTTCAGAGAAAGTGAAGTGACAGGTAAGGCTGATATTCCTGAGAGCCCTAAACATTTTCATAGCTTCAGCAGTCACAAACAAAGCAAAGGGTACCATCCCAGTATTAGGAATGTGCTTCCTGCAGAGAAATAAAGAAATGTGGTAAATTTGCTTTCCCTGTTGTTGAGGAGCAGATGAAATGGATCTTTTCTGCTATTGGAAGTGTTTGAAACCATTAAAAAGCTGACAAGGCCTGGAGTCTGTAATGCTGTAAATAGCAGCATCTATATTTAATTGAAGATGATGAAGGATTCACTGAATTTCTGTCCCAAAAGCTTGACATCAGCCGTGTGATGAAGACGTGGAACACAATGGCAAAGAATACGACTATGAGAGTTTTGTAATACAGAAAAAGGGGCAACTGCTATGAATTCCTGACACATCATTGCTGGCTGTTACTTTAAAATTCTTTAACAGGCTGCAGATCATTCAGGTGGCCAACATGTACTGCTTGGTATGCTGGTCCCAGAAAGGGTTGCAGTGCCAATGCAAGTTACCCTGTGAGGGGACATCCTCTCCTTGAAATGCCTATGAAAACAGCTGTCAGAGTTATGAATAATTTGCTACTTTGAGACATAGATTTTTTCTTCTTTGAGCTGATTAAAAATATTCTGTTTGGATTTCCTTTTAAAGCATTTAATCTAAACCCACTTTGCAGCTTTGACACCAGGTTAATTTTTGATCAAACTCCAGAGTATTTTCAGAAGTTCCAGTTCCAAAGAACTGAAATGAAAGGCATTCTCCCTTTCTGCCCTCTCCATTCTGCTGGTCTTCAGGAGGTCATGGGGGGGAACATTTATTGCCAGTCACTTGAAAATAAAATTAGTCTATGCAGGTATCTTTGGATACACATGGTAAATGATGGATTTCAGCAAAAGCAAGAACTTATCACAGAAGTGGGGTAAAGTCTGGCCCAGGAGCAGGGCAGATTTACATGAAGACACAAGCAAGGAGGAACTGCCACAAGACATCTTAGAAGAACTAAGATCTCCTGGTTGGATAAAAGCCCACCTGAATTATTTTACTGAACATTATATTTTGAATTAAGTCCCTATTTACACCCAGTCCCTGAGATGCACAGATGTGGGCTTGTTAGGTCCCGGAGCTAGAAGTGATGGCATTTTCTCATAACACAAAAATACACTGAACTACCAAGGGATGAAAAGGAAGCAGAGCAAAAGAAAAGAAGTGGACACTTAGACAAGTCCTGTAGTCCAGGATAAGGGGAGATATGAGATAACAGAGGAAGGACACTTTGCAGTCACTTGGCAAAGTCAGGTCAGAGCACAGAATAGGAAAAGGATGGAGAGATTGGTCAGCACGCATGAAGAACCAGATGTTTGGCTGCTTTAAATCACTTTTTTTTTTTTTTTCATCCAAGGTCTAGTGTGTACCTGTTTGGAATTGCAGAACAGGCAGCATACTCTCTTCATGCTTTCTTTCTGACTGTGATCAGAGCACATGGTAATCACAGGGAAAAAAAAAAAGAAAAGAAACCTTTAAAAGTAAACAACTCCCTTGAAACCCCAACTCTCCTAGCCACCCCCACAAAACAACAGCAGCAATAACAACAGAAAAGCTTTCTAGAGGCCTCTGGATTCTCTTACTGTGGTACAGTTAAAAGCCATCCAATCTGGAAACTCCAGTTAAGAATAAAACCTCCAAAGTGAGCTTTTTATCTGAAAAGCAATCATTGCACACATATCTTCTTGCTCTGTTCACCGGTGTACATTTTTGTCTGATATGCAGCAAGTTTTCCACATTAAATTGTCTAAATAAGAGTCAGGTACTCTCATCATCCATTCTGCATGTGGGGTCCTTTTTAAGCCCAGATTTCCTTCTGTACAGTCATGTCCTCTTCCCCTTCAGAAGCACAGGACCCAAGTAGCTGATATGTGGGCAAAGCTGGTCCCACCCCCCATCCCCTTCTCCCCAGAACATATTTGCCGCCCCCTTTGGACTTCGTCCCAGTCTCTGCTCTCTTGATTGGTGCTAATTTACATTGGTTCTCGGACCTTGGTCACCCATCTAATTGTTTTTAATCCAATTGAGAATTTTGCCCTCAATATCTATGTCCCAGAGGGATTTACAAGGAAAGATGAAGGACACCAGATAGCTAGGTGAGCTAAAGAACAAGCCAGTGTGGTCTGAGGGCTCAGAGGTGTGTGCTGTGTGCAAACATCATCAGCAGGATTGTATCTTCCTTGTGCTGAAGAGGACTAATTTCTCTGAAGTTGATAGCCTGGCTGACTGAGAAAATTCAGTGTGAAAATAGAAATCAGGGCCATAAGACTAGGGAAGGAATTGTTCAGGTTGCAAGAGGTTTTACGGTGGATTAAAGGATGAAACTGTCATGGAAAATGAGTGGAATGTCAATGGAAATGAGTGTCAGGGAGAGCCATGAGACTACACAGGGGTGTCCCTCGAGGGGGTTCTAAGCTCTGTCATTTGAGTCACTTGAAATCAGGTGAAGCAAAACCTCTAAGCATCTACTGTAGATAATGGCCTTTCATTTTTTGTCAGGGACTACGGTAAGATGGGGCTCTCCCATCACTCATTTCTGAGATGCTATTAGGCTAATGTGACCTGATCCAGCAGAATGCATCGACAGCCTTCCAGGATGTCCATTGATGGGGAGTGTGTAGCTCCATGCTGTTGACTCTCATTGCTGCTGCCTTGGAGATATGATTGAGATTCGCCAAGGGAACAAAACGTTATCACAACTGAATTTGAGCCTGAGCTCTCTGCTAGGCCCTTTAGATAGAGATGACAATCACACATTTTTATTTGAGAAGTGAGATGAGTCTGCTTGGAGGTGGTCAGGGTGTTTCTGGCCGAGACAAGTGTAGCACATACTGGGAGATCAGATGGACTGGTTCACTCAGAGGCAGCACAGCTGGAGCCATACACAGTGGTGAACAATTTGATTACCTTTTTTTTTCTCCCTCCCCCCCCGCTCCCCCCTCCC
>VWZK01011333.1:234917-293402 GCA_013396935.1 Baryphthengus martii
CCCCCCAGCCACATGCTCAGGGAATACCACAGACTATTACTCTGAATTTAGGATGAAACTACAAGTGCATTTCTACATGCAGGTCTTGCTATTGGGTGGTCAGCTTCCTCAGATGACTTTTTCCTATAGCAACCCTTTGGCAGGTTTAAATACACTTACACTCAAATTGATCCTGTATGTCTGAAGGACTTGGGAGTTTAGGGTGTCCCAAAGACTCGTGTGTCCAACCTGGCATTTTCTGGAAGCATGAGAATATAAAATGATGCAAAAATAGCATCCCGAGGACAACCATGAATCAAATGGATTTTTTCCTTGCTTTGAAAATAGAGAGTACAGAGAAAGGGAAAGACGCTACTATTAGAATAATAGAATCATACAATGGTCGGGGTTGGAAGGGACCTCTGGAGATCATCGAGTCCCAGCCACCTGCTCAGATGGGATGAAAACTGCAAGACTAGGAGCTGTTGGGATTTAACAACATGCCAATGGCAGAAACTGCTAGTTTATTCTGGCTACACCTCAGAAAAGAAATATGAAAATGGTGAAAAAGAAGGCAATACCATTAAGTCTCTCTGGGGATATGACCAGCTGCATATGTTATGCCTAACCTGAATTCTAGATCTGTTGCTCAGTGGGAAATCCTGAAACTTCATAAATAAACAAGAAAGCCCAAGCAAAATTGTTCTATATCAAAATGAACTCTCCAAGCATCGAACCTGCTAGAAAAAAAGGAATATTAGGGCTTTTATTTTTCAAGATGAAGTTGAAGCTTGCTCAGCAGCTCTGCTTCTCACCTCTCTGGTTCAAAACAGAGGTTCTAGATGACCTCAGAGACATGAAATAGAGCTCCCAGATTCTGGGCAGGCATCATGATGGGTAGGAGCCATGGCCATAACGTTATGAAACACATATGTGAACAGAAAGTAAGTAATAACCATGGAAAGCTGTTTGGTTTCTATTAAAGCACTGGTGAAACTTAAACACTGCATGTCCTGACCAAGAAAAATTGTCATATTACGATCATCCCAGAACACTCCTCTATGCTACACAAATATTCCTGCAGAATAAGCTGTCCTAATGCAGGTACTGTCTTGAAGCCCTGGTCTAATTGCGCAAAGAGTGATGCCTCCTTAGCTTTAAATGATTACAATGCCAGTGTCTATATTCAAGCTAATCATTGCATAGAGACAATTCACACCCTGGAAACTGCACTAAAAAGTGGACTTCGCTTAACCTAGAAACCCTAGTGTGATCACTTTTTCTTCTTTAAAGTGAGCCCAGGGTGCTTAATTCAGGTGTGGTGGCTGCAATGCAATAACCTAAAGTTGCATGAGGTAACACCATAGCTAACTCCTGCTGATTTTAATTAGGTGCTTGAACCCCTTTGTTGGAGCTAAAACTTAGTCCTGTACCTGATCGGATTGTTCTTCAGATGACCCATATAAGATGACAGGGGTGAAGAGGATATTAAGATCCAAGCAGATGTGGGAAAACGGTCTTGTGTAAGACCTATAGGAGGAAGGACACAGTATAATCTGACTTCTGCTGTGCAGTTGAGGCCTGGAGAAATGAAACCCATACAGGGTAGCATTTATCTTTACCCCTGCAACAATCAGCTAGTCCCTAGCATACAGATCTCCCAAACGCAAAGCACGTGGAAAGCTGGTACCAGCCAGACAACAAGAAAACTATTGACTCACTGTGCTCCGCTATGTAACTAACATTAGCGGCTAGAAGAAGGCTGAAGACCTGGCAGCTGCAGTCTGGCCAGAGATATTTCTTAAGTAAGCAACCTATTCAGAGTCATTAACCTACCTGCACTCCCATGTGCACAGGACAGCCTCCACAGCAAGCCTTTAGGTCATGACTTGCTTTGCTTTTGGACTGTCATGAATGGCCACCCTTACAAGTGATGTGTCTGGGAGGAAGACCACATTTTAATGACTTTGCTCAGTAGCTTCCCCTGTCAGTGTGCAATATGTTCTGTGACTGCAAGACGGACAATGGTACAACCCTCTAACACTTTTGCTTTCCAACAGTGCTTCCTGTGAAAGTCACTGGAGACATCAGTGGAAGCAGGATTGGACCCTGTAAACAGGGGGAAAAAAAGCACCATATGTTGGAAGGGGATGAATATTATGTAAATAATAAGGCATACAGACACTTTGTAAGTGGGCAGGCTGATCTCATTATTGATCTACAATTAAACCAAACTGTGAGGTCATACCATCCTATTATGCCTAGCAGATTAAACTCAGGCTGTCTCTTTTCGTTATTGTTTCTGATGGAGTTTTGGAGCTTTTTTAATTCAGGTCAAAAAATGAGAGGCTTCCTCATAAGCATTTTAATTAACCAGCTGAAGGATTCTCTTGCCTTCAGAGACTCACGGTACTAAATCCAGAGCTCAGCACTGCTACTCCTCTCAGACTGTCATATTTCAACTCAAATTGTTTATGTGCCCCTTTATTCAAGTCAAAACCACAGACAGCAAATCAACACTCTTCACCCCCTCTTCTCCTCTTCCCCTCCTCCATGAGTACTTGGGAAAAAAAAATATTGAAAGCTTGATTTTTGACCTAAGCATGTTCTTTGTACCTTCCAGTGCATGAGGACCAGAATGTATGAGGAAATGGACCTATACTTGCAGAGGAAAGCCCTTTTGGCTGGATCTTGGGGCTGCACAAAACTCATCGCAGGTATCTTGTCTGCCCCAAGCCACCAAAACATCCAGCATTACCTCAGGGCTCAGTAAAACCATAGTCCTTTTGCAGGGCTGCTTGGTGCATCGTGCCCCCAGGAAGAGGATTTCAGTTGAGCAATTAGGTTTCTACAGAGCATGCTTCTCCTCAGATGGGGAGCTCATTCCTGGTCCATGGCAGCTCTTGCCCACATTTGCTAGGCTGCAGAGACCCGTGGTGACACTCTTGCAGCAAGCTTACCTTACACCACAGGCCACTCATTGTTCTGGCAAACTTGTTTGAGAAGAAGAACCACTCTCCCCCAAAATAGTCCCGAGTGAAAAAAGCACACCCCAAAGTCCCCCACTCCTCTGTATCCTCCTTTACGTGGAGCTGGCACAGATACTGCTCCTTTCCAATTTGTGGGGTAGTGGTGAGCCATAAGCGGGAAGGACGTTGAAGAGCAAGTATGGTTTTGGGAAGGGCAGCAGCTCCAAGTGGTGGGGAACGAAGGAGAGCGTGCTAGGCAGCCAGGCAGATGTCAACTGCCCTTGCAGTGGTGAGCAGTATCCCACGGCAGGGATGGTGGAAGCGAGCTTTCTTGGCATCAAACTAGGAGCCTTTCAAGAATAAAAATGCAGTTTCAGTTGAATCAATACAGACTTCTAGTTAGATACAATTTACAATCAACCTTGTTTGTTTCCCCTGTGCTCAGCAATTAAGAAGAAAAGTTTGGAAGAATAGGCTCCCTAAAATCCAGAGATGTGCTGTCACTGAGGGAGCAAGGCAAAATACCCTTTGTTCTAGCCATGGAAAAACCCCCGACAGCCTGTGTGCCAGCCTAGATAATACTAACTGTCCTGAAGTTGGAAAGGACATGGGTCACGGGCAGAAAGTTCTGGTCTACCTAACAAGGCTGGATGTTGTAAAGAGATACTAGCTATAAAGAAACAGGGATTTGTGGCTGTAAATGTCGTATTTCTTCCTGTTCAGGAAATGTCTGATAGCAAAGATATTTTGAATTGAAGTATGATTTACCCTGAAGTGATTTTGAAGTAAAATGGAGAAGGATCATCATGCAAGAGACACCTCACTGCATATTTAAAAAATAGGTGTAATTTCATGAAGAAATGTGTTACTCGACTCTATTTACTGGGATTTATCTTCATCATATTGCTATTTTTGTCTTTTCCAGTCCTCCTTCTCTGGGATAGTCCCATATGAAGAGGTGATCTGGTGAAGGATAACTATCCCTCAGTAGCTTTATACATAGCTTCTGATACTCACTGTGATATCTGACTTGGGAGCAGGAATGAAATCAGCTTCTGTCAGGTGCTGAAGGCCACCAAATTTGCCAAATTTTTCATGTTTCCTCCACTTTGCTCGCTGATTCTGGAACCAGATCTGGATACAGGCAAGAAAGAAAAGGCACAGAAATGAGCAGAAGATGAAGCAAGAACTGCTTACATCCAACTACTTTCCCTACTCTCTAAGTGAGTGTCAGAAAACATTGACATCTGGCTCAGCAGAACCAGGGGCTGAATCTAAAGGAAAATATCAGGTTTGACACAGTGCCTTTCACACTTCACATAGCATGTGGGATCTCTGGAGTATCATGACAGCCTTTTTTTTCTCTCACAGCTCACAGAAGAACTAGGATCTCCCTGTTCAAGGAAAAATAGTGTACCAGGGTGCAGCAGATCTTCTAGGGCTCTCCTGGGAAAGAAAATCCTCTTGTGGTCAAAGTTTTGCAGCAATCAAGGCACATGACATTCTGATTTCCCTGGGAGGCGGGTTTGTTGCATGACAGGGCTCTTTCACAGTCTTCCCATGCAAATAGACTGGGAAAAGACCTGCCTAGAAATTTTGCTGGGCTGCAATAAAAATGTCACCACTGGAGCTGTAGTAACAGGATTCTTCCTATATTTAGCTGGTAACGTTTTTAAATTCACAGAAGGGACCTAAACAAAAGACCCAAGGGGACAAAACCTTCTAAATCACTCAGCAGTCTGTTATCTGACATCTCTTTGCACTGAAAAACAGAAAAGTAATTTTCTCAGGGGAGTTTCTTTCATCTATCAGTTGATTTGGCCAGTCTGACTTTCAGCTGAGGCACATAAGCATTTACTGTGCAGCCACAGTAGTACATCTTGCTGCATTGCTCTGAAAAGTTCAATCTCCCTTCCATTGTAGCTTCTAGCTGGCTTAGGAACTTGCTGTTTGAATGCAAGCGAGTTGTTCACATGAACACAAGATGTGGTGATCAAAACCAGATGCTACTGAGTGTAAATATGTATGTGTTTTAAGCCAAATAATGAGCAGCTCAATTATTTCTGCATCTCTTGCCATGTAAGTAATGGGAATGTCAGAAGCCCTCTGCTATATTGCTGATAGTTAGCAGTATCTGCAGGTACTGAAAGGATAGTTTTGTTTATCTGGGTTTGCATGTGTTTGAGAACTGCTTAGTCTGTATGAACTGCTCCATTCCCTTTCTACCGTGCAAGAGTTATATGGCAAAACAGCACCATAAAAATGACTCCTCTTTAACACCAACAAAGTGATTGAGGGCAGAGAGGGGACTGAAGCCAAAATTAAACCTCTGAAGTGCTCCTTCTGAAGTCTGCACATGGGATAAAGTCCTCACTAAAGGGATTTTTAGGGTTTTTTTTTCATAAAGGCAAAGCTGTATTCACAGTCTGAACTGCTCTTTTTTTTGTCCAATCACTTCTCCAACACTTTTAACCCTAAAATGATTTCTCAATGTCCACCCTGAATTTCTTCTATTGGGATTTAAAACTATTCCTCCATGCTCTGTCAGATATCAAGCTACTAATAAAATCTATTCTTTGCACACTAGTAACCATTTTTCTCATGCTTTTGAGCTACAACACTGAGACAGAGCACAGTATTCCCCTGTGTGTTCATGACAGTTACACTAGTGGTAAAGCCAGGGACAAATGCCTCCTTAATCCTGCCTGAGATTTCACAGAAGATTCATTTGCCCTCTCAATGGTCAGCAGGTTGTCCAAGGAAACAAGGACTAAAACAGAACACAGAGGGAGGGTGGCATGTCCCATGTTGTGGGAAAGTCCTCCATTTATTACTCTGTAAGATTACCCATTTATCGGTCTCTTGCAGATACATGACCAATGATCTGGAGCTTGCTGAATGAAAGAATCGCTTTTCATTATTTTCCAGTCCCCTAATCTTCTTACCATTTCATAGCACTATCATTAAAGATTTTACTGATAATGTAGTTAATTTCACCTTTGTATCAGTCAAGAGTTCCTACGAGAGACCACTGTCCTGGTTTGAGATAGAACAGAACAATTCTGTTCAGCGATTTCACTCTTCAGCTGTCTTCTAAATAACCGCACTTTCTGAAGTTAATGGCATATTTCTCTAGACAGTGCCTGCTTCTTGCAGTGAAAACTCTGGATGTTTAGAGTTACTAACAAGGATTGGTGTGCAGACCAAGGTCACTGCTAGATCTTGTATACCACTTCGGGGGTGCAGAAAGTAAAAGGCTGCACCTATTGGAAGGAGCAGTCAGGACTGGTGACCCTAAATTGACCAACAAGGTACTCCATTCTATACACATCATAATCAGTATAAAGCTGAGGAAGCATGAGTCTCAAGCTCTTCTTCAATGGCCAGCGTCTTCAATCCCAATCCATGTGTTCCTTCCTGAATCCAGTTGCAAAATCCAGCTCTTGAATACAGTTCCCGTCTGCCGCTGAGTCCAGTCTGGGACTTCCCCAGTACCTGCTCCACCGCATTAGTATTGAGGGTGATATAGTTACCATCAGGGGGGTTGTGTTCGATACTGATTTTGTGTATATTTGTATATATTCAATTTTATTATTTTAATTAAAAATGTTTTAGTTTTCTTTTCCAATCCATGAGTTTCTCTCGCTTACTCTCTTTCTCTTCCCCTATGGGAAAGGAGTGGGGTTAATAGAGAGCATCTGACATTCATCTAGTGGATAGCCCTATCCTAACCCTTGACAACCACCTTTGAAATGTCTTCATTTGCAACCAGACACCTGTCACAAACCAGCTTTTTGACAACATCTGGTTTCCATAAACCAGTGTTGATAAGCATTAAATATATTATCCTTTCTTTAATTCTCCAGTAACAGAAACTCATATCAGCTTTATCACTGTTTTGCCAAAAATCAATGTTTGGCTGACAGGCCAATCATTAGCTGGTTGTCCTCTTTACCCTTTAAATACTGACACAACATTAGATTTCTTCAAAGCCCCTGGAATGGCTCTTGTGCTCCAGGACTGATTAAATATCAACATTGATGACCCAAAGTGCTTCTCAAGTAGTTTTAAGAACTACTGCAGGTAAGTCACTCAGATGTCTGGGTTTAAATATATGTCTGTAGCAGCTGCTCTTCAACATTGTCCTTATGGAAAGTTTTTCATCATCATCATGTGATACTGCCACCTTACCTGATGTACTTCCAAGAATAGTGCAGAAATTATGACTGAACATCTTTACTATTTCTGCATTATCCTTGACAGTCCCACTGTTTCTATAAAGTAAAAAATCAATATAACTGTTCACTTTCTTTGTTTGTTTGTTCTTACTGGACTTCTATTGAGGTTCTTATGATCCTTAATTTTTGTGACCAAAGCTTTGGCCTGTATCCTTCTGCTTTTCTTATTAATTTTTTATAATTTAGTGTTTCTAATGTTTATTCATCCAGCATCCTTCACTTTTTGTTATATGCAGGCATGAACACATGCAGGAATATAATTCCTTCTATTCACTTAAACTTCAACTGCTTCACAGTAATCATATCTTTGTTTCTTGATTGGGAGACACAACATTTTTCACAGTTATGAAATGTTTCACTTGGTTACCCAACTATTGCTCACTTTCTTTCCCCAATTAAATTATTTCTCTGAGGTGGTTTGACCTAGACCGCCTTTATCTTTGCGAAAACTATTATTTCAAAGTATCAAGAGCATATATGAGTTCTTTGCACCTTATTTTGGTTTTATGTGACAAATGCAATCAATCAAAATTATAACAACTTGTAACTTGTACCAAAGTTACTGTTAATTTTTAGTTCTAGGGCCAGTATTTCCTTATCAGCCAAGATGAGGTCAAACACAGAATTTCCTTCGTCATGTGTAACACTGAATTGGGAATTTGTCATCTGCAATTTGTACACAAGGGACTTTTTACTTCCTTTGTGTACATCTCAGGTTGATGTTTTCCAGGATAACTCTTTTTTATTATCCCCCCTAGAGATTATAAATGATTCTTTAAACAGAAGACTGTCCTGGTCTTTCATGTGATTTGCTGTTCTGTTGGGAACACTGACTAGTATCCCATTTATGCTTTATACCATTGGAAATGCATTGTGGGTGCACTGATAGCACTAATGGGCACATTATGGCTGTGCTGTTCCAATCCTTCCTGTCACCTAACTATGAAACAGTATCGTCATGGTTAGTCAATAATCTCAGGCATGTCATAGTCAATAAACTGCTCTGTGTTGAACTTTGATTGTTAGAGTGGGATATGTGCATAGAAGTACATTGATGACTCTAGCATTTTGGCAGAGAAACTGCCTTGTGCAAAAATCATCACAACAGCAAATTCCAATACACAGGAGTATGTATATTTTAATATAGCAGATTTCATATGCAGTAAACATCTGGGGTGAATTTTGAGCTCAGTCATCAAGACTACATTACAGCTGGGGGGAACTGGATTATTTTCCATGCACTGAAGTTGCAGCCAGGGCATTTATAACCTGTGATATCAAAAGATAGAACAGTAAGAAAGCATTTTCATTTGGGCAGTCATTTCCACTTTTTTTTGAGACTGTGTAGAAGATGGATGTGGATGACAGTTTGTACTGGATGTACATTAGTCTATAAAAGGTTGATAAATGATTAATAAATATTTTCATAAATGGCTGCTTTGTCACTACAGAGTCCAACAAGTTGCTCGTAACCGTGTGAAACTCCTATTTGCTATGCATTTTGTATGCTTAGAGCTCCTGTTAACCCTTTGATTAATCCTATTTGGTTAGTCCCAGCTGAGTGACAAATATTTTTTCCTATTTGTTAAAGGAGAGCAGTGATACTGTCCTCCTCTGTAAGGTAACAGAGAGGTCACATATTTCATTAGTGTTGTTGCCCAGGCATAAACTATTACGAATGTACTCTGAATAAAGAATTGGTGCAGTGAGCATAGCCTTTTGGAGACATAATGTACCTGAACTCTGGCTTCTGGAAGGTTTATCTTTGCTGCCAGTTGATTGCGAATATGGACATCTGGGTAGTGAGTCACTTGGAAAATCTTCTCCAGTTCCTGGAGCTGCTCAGCTGTGAACGTTGTCCGGATTCTCCGTTTCCCTTTCCTCTCAGCTGTGCAGACAAGGAAAGGTGAATCACGTTTTATAGAAAAAGGCCACAGGGCCACAAGAAGACTCAGAGATCCAGCAATTTCTGCACATTGCTATGCAGCTGTGATGGCACCTCCAACACATCTTAGGGATGTACTTACCATAGGTGACTGCATCCTGACCCAGCACTGAATGTGAATGAACTCCTTTATCATTCAAAGTGTGAGTTAAAAGCGCCCATTTGCAGTGGTAATTCTGTGGATCCACTGCATGTCAACAGCTACAAAACTCTATGTATTTTAACCACACTAGCTCTTCAAAGAGTTTGTCATCAAAGTCCTTTAGTGTTGGACCAACCTTTGACCCCTTTTTGCTCCTTTCTGTCACATGCACTCATCTGTTGCTAATTTATAATGCCTTATTAACTATTTGTGAAGAAATCCTTATGGTAAACAGAATGAAAGAGAAGATAATCCATTTTGTCTTGGTGCTGTTCTCATGGCTGTAACAAATCACTGTCTTTTTTTCGGCTCATGAATTTTCCATCTCTACCTTTTCCTGTCATACTGGTGTTACTAAGCTTTCCTCAGGCTCTGAGGTATTATTTTATTCCATTGTCACTCTATCAATTTTGATTAATTTTCTCCTCCTATATGCCAGCAAGATCAAAGAGTACCCAAAATATATGAATGTTGCATCAACCATTGCAGACTGACTGACCGTTGCTCTCTCCCTATACCGTTCCTTTGGCAGCATTTAGGGACAGCCAGAAGTTTCACTGCAGTGTGACAGTGTCATTAAAAGTGTTACTTTACAGAGCAAAGTCATGGTATTATCCTGACTGCACCATTGTGGTGTGGGGACTTTCTAAACAAGTTTCACCTTAAGGACTACAAGGCTTTAAAATCCATGGAGCAGCATATGGGGAACTTTGGGTGCTGTGAATTCCTAAGGGGACTCTTAGATTGCCCCATTCCTTCACCTGCTATTGTGTGACCACACTAGACTTCCCTCAGCACTGCTACGCTGTTTTGAAAATACCCTCCTGCACCAGAGTATTTTATTTAGATCATGAACAATGTGTGCTGCTTGGTGTAAGTTAGAATAAGGTCTACGTTGCTCTGAAATGATGCTGAAGGGCTGATGTCTTGGAAGGAGAAGGAGAAAGGAGCAGAAGTGAGCTCTAAGGCAGCTCATCTGCAGAACACGGAGTTCATCCTCTTCCCAAGGCTGCAATCTTCTGATGAGCAAATGGAGTATCTTCCAGCTAACATTGAATGACCAGCACAAAAAGCCATGCCTTGAGCATTGTGAGTCATAGTATTTTTTCCTACTGAGCTTGGAAAACTGCAGCCTGATAGGTGCATAAAAATTCTAATATCACTAGTGACTATGATGAGCTTGCTACTCAATGACCTGAAGTAATTGGCAATGACACTATGTTGCTTGAGAAAATGACCTTTTTGAATAACTGCTCTTCTATGGTCTGCTGACAACTCCCAATTCATACTGTGTAACTAGGTACACGCACTTCCTAATGGGAACAGTTAACCAGAGAAGGTTAGCTTAGTTTCTCAATGAGGATTTTTACAGTTTTTTTCTCCCTTTTTTTTTCCCCAACCTTTAGCATAAACTTGTTCTTTTGAGGGCTAAAGAAGTGAAAAAAATAACTAAACACCTTGGCGAAAATAAATTAGGCTCTGTGCCAACCAGAAAATGACAGAATGACAGAAAATAAGCAAGAAAAAATTCTATCTGTAGACTTGATAGAAAGGTGCCCACAACACAATGTTTGGGGACCAGTAAGTGAACATATTCCATTGTGAATATGCTGACTTTTCTAAAGCTTTTGGGTGCTTTGAAAGGAAACCAACCATGCAAGAATAACTAAGGAGTGTCATTTATCATAAACACTGTCAATACTCCCAGATCTCAGCAACAAGCTAATAAAGATGATATCCAACACAGTTAAATCTGTATAATTAGACTTTTCACCAGCCTATCAAAGTACTGCTCATTAGACTGCAGTGCTGGCTTTAGCCCCAAGAGAAAAATGTTATTTATATTGAATCCTGCTGGAATGGCTGGGGCAGAGATCTCAAATAAGAAGTATTTTTGTGCATTTATCCTGAAGATAGGAGTGGGCACCCTCTCCTAAGAAGCTCTGATTACAAAGTTGCATCTACTTGAACCTTCCCAAAGGATAGCTGTAAGGTGGGGCAGGACGGGGGTATTGCTATATGGATTAACATGGAAATGTCAGTGCTGAGAATATGATCTTAGGACACTATGTCCCCTGTAGATATGATAGAGCTAACATTCATAATGGTGTATCTTATCTGGAAGATTTTCACTTAATACTATCTGTGGGGGCTAGACTTCCCAAATCCTCCTGGGAGGTACTGCAGACAGGTAAGATTGAGTACCAAGTTGATATTTTGTCAAATACATCATGTTCTGTCATACAGTAATGAATCTCTCTGCTGTATTTGTATCATTACAACATATGGTATTTATATTTCTCTAGAACAGGGCAACTCATATAGCAGATCCTGACAAAAATTGAAGTTTTCCCTGACCTTGCCATGGTCTCAAAAATTCGAGGCCTCCCTGAGATGTCCTGTACATCTCCCTGAACACTGAGCTGAGATCCTGCCTCTATCCAAGGTGGAAGACTGGGTCCACAAACCTTGAAGGAGCTGAAGTCTACTGTCAGCATTTCCAGAGTGGAAGTAGAGATCCAAGCTCAAACTGTGACCACCTCCTTGTTCCTGTGGTCCCAATTGTACATAAACATCTAGGATACTGGCAGGATTCTTGTCCTGTCAGGTTTTGTATGCCTAGGCAGTCTGCATGCCTTCTAGCAATCAGAAAGTCTTCAGGAGACAGAGAACAAAGCTGCCTACCTCCTGGAAGATTTCTGAATTAGAAAAAAAAAATCCAAACGTATCTTTTTTTTTTTTTTTAAAAAAAAGCGCATTGAATTAATGAACTGAAATATCATTTCATGACTATGCAAAGCAAGAAAGAAGCTGTCTATATTTTAAAACCTGAGATGTCACATCAAAAAAAAAAAAAGTTTTTTATTATTCCATCAGAATACAGCAAATAATGACTTATTCCAGTATAAACTCTTCTGTCTCATCCATTAACTAGTCTCTACAGAATTGGGACGACTGAAAAGGACTGTGATGGGATTGAAGCAAATGCCAAAGACCAGCCGGACCAGACCGTATCACAGAAGGCACCATATAAACTGCAATCATTAGTTCTTGCCTGTAAGCACATATGATGACAGCTATCATCTCTGCTTCATAAACGGGAACCAAAGTTAAGGCAAGACTTTCAGTGCCCAAACCAAAGACTGCTACCTGAGCTAGAAAGGAATGGTTTACATTATTAGACCATGATAGCTGCAGGACTTCTCCATAGAGATTACGTTCATACACACCAGAAACGGAGATAATAATGTGAGTATCTGTCCCTGACTACCAGCTTAAGAAGTTATGAGTGCTGATAGGCCAGTTGGTAGTGTTCATTGTATTAATCAACCTAGACAGACTCAGTAAATCCGTTGTTACAACAATGCAATACCATCTCTAACAGGGCCAAGGTGTACAACAAACTCGGTAGTGAAAATCAGAAGGAGCTGCAAGGTCTACCCTACAAAGAATACACAAGAATGAGAAGACAAAGGCTGTGCATAGCTGGTATAAGCTTGGGAGGAAATTTTTAGTTGAGATAGGACATCTTAGGGTACCGGAAAGCTGGATCTATTGCTTTGAATAACACAGTATTTTAAACTGTGGTAGAGATGGAAGGGGGAATGGATCTGCCAGACAATCTCTTACTGTATGCTGTCCCACTGGCAGCTAAAAAGTGTCTAGAACTACAGAGTGTGACTTCAGACAGAACAGGCTCGTGGGTTTCTGTGGTGTCATATCAGCTTCTTTGGTATGAAAATGACAGAGATAACTTGATGATGGACAAAAGAAACTCCCTATCAGTTCACTCTTACATCCTTCACATTTTTCCTTCTTGAAAGGTGAACTGTTTTCCAGATGAGACGCTTATGTATGGGTAGGGTTTACACAGAACTCAGAAGTGTCAATCCTGCTGAAACCAGATTTTTCAGTGCTGAAATTCATCAGATTAAACAAAATACAATAACATGAGGTCAGCTATCGGCCAGTAGAGACTGAAGGACAGTCTTTGATTTCAATTGGAAATGAAATTTAAATTGCTAACAAAATAGACTCCTGTGAACTAATCAAGGCTGTTGCCAGTAGAAAATCTAGAAGAGTTAATTTTTTTTTCTATAAGTAATCAGTCGTTCTGTTTTTATTGCTTTAAAAAAATCACAATACTATTAAAAATGCAAAAAATCTGGGACTCTATGTTAACATTTTGTCTTGCAAGATGAAACTTTCTCTGACTGTAGCTTTGATACTTCCCTTTGCTTTGGGACCTTAGCTTAGAGATCCCATAGCAAACAACAGCATTCAGAATTACAGTCTAATAAAGAATGTGGGTGGAAGATATAAGACTAGAAAGTGTTGAAAGTGTAACATTGGCTTTACAAACGTAGCTCTAGAGTCCCTGGGGAAATAAGACTCTGTCTGACTTTCCTGAGCTATTTTCTATGTAAAAGCTGCGGATATTCAAGTGTGCTTTTATGCTCTGTGAAAGTCATTTGCAGGTTAGCTGACTGCTGAAACCACGCCTGAAAATACCAGGCAGCTAAATATGTCAGCATTTCCAGATGCTTAGAGATACGGCTGTCTTTACATTGCCTTACTTTTGACATTGGAAGGGCCAGATTCTCCATGCTGATAAAGCAGTAGAGCTCCTTTAAATTCAGTAACAGGCTTCATTTGTCCTCTGCAGATCCAGTTTTATTACTAGGTCAGACTTGGAGCAAGTTGAAACATTTGAACTTTGTAGAAATATGGATTCTTCTTGAAGGTGTGCAGTAAAAAGATGAGATCAATGGGTACAAGTTTCAGCAAGGAAAATGCTGATTATGTAATAGGAAAAAATGTTTATATCATGAAGGTAGTCTGTCATGGTCCTAGAAAGGCTGAGAAGTCTCAGTCTTTGGAGGTATTCTAAACTTGACTGGACAAAAGCCTAAACAACATGATTTAAGTTGACCTTGGTTAGGGTTGGGGGTTGGACAAGATGGTCCTCAGAGGTCCCTCTCAACTGACTTTATGGTATCATCTCCGACCTCCAAATATCCACATGGACTGAAGTCCCCCCCTATCATTCATTTCCTAAAAAGTAAGGAACTTAAGGCTTTAATACTATGCACAGCTCAAGGAGTCTGATTTGCAATGACTTTTTCACACAGTTTTAGCTTAGCCTATTATGGCTCATTTCCACTACCCAGTGCAACACAGTTACTACAGGTAAGAGCAAATAAATACTGAAGACCACCACTTCTACCTGAGTTTCCTAAGTAAAAGATGTGCAGCTACAGCAATGCCACACTTAGGCAAATTCATTCTGGACTACAGTCTGCAGTAGGCAAATAGCCTACACTGCACCTTGCACTGCTGTTTCTCAGGTGCCCTGCGTATCTAAACCAGCTAGATAAGTGCTACCTCAGGGAAACCTCTGCAACTGCATCTCTCACTTGCAATTAGCCCATTAGCAGGCTAAGACTGCATCAAGCCTACTTAGTCTCATTACAAGAATACATACGTATGGTGGTATAAGGAGCTAAAAACCCAAGAGAAGGGCTGAAAGTCAGTGCTGGCACATACTTGCTCTGGAGTATGTAATCTAGGTAGATGAAAACTGGTGGAATCTATTGTCTTGCTGTACTTCTCTTTGTCGTTTCTGGACAGACACTCTCTCATGCTATGCGATCACCAAAGATTTTGCTGCTGCTGTGACAAGAGGAAAAGCAGTTACATAAGCAAACAATTTGCTTTAGCTACATATCCTCAGAAATATATTTTTCTCTGTATAACATTTGTTCTTAGAAACAAACTCATTAAAATGTGCCTGATTACATCTAGTTATGTTCTGGTTTTATCTTTAAAATTAGTTCCCCTCACTCTTCTTTTTAATTTAACCAAATACAGATATGTGGGTCTTCCTGCCGGTTCCTGCTCATGACTTTTCTGAACGTTGTTCTCTTGTGGTGACATTCTGCTTGTGGCAGCCAAGCCCATAGGAAAAGAAAATCATTTGTAACTCTATCAAAGAGTTACTACAGAGTGCTGATGGCATCAGGACAAAATATGCTTCTCTGTGTACAGAGGTGTATCTGTGGCAGTCCCTCTCCTAGTTAAAGAGGTGGCTCATGGCTTTCAAAAGAGCTTGTGCTGTGTTATTTAAGTAGGAGTATGGCAGTGTGGCTAATATTTATGAAAGCGGTTTTTCAGTGTTTGTTAAGAAGGACTGGCATAGCTAGCAAGACTGATCCTAATCGGATTGGTACAATTTGCTCTGGATAGAGCCTCCTGCTAGTGAAATGCAGCATTTAGCATCGAGCTGCTGCCTATTCAGGCATTGATGAAGTTAAAACAGAACAGTACAACTTGGTTGCTTGACTGCCTCCCTTCAGTTCACAACTCCTTGACAGGGAGTTGCTTCTACCCTAGTGCAGAGTACAGTGCCTAATCGCCTGAGAGCAAGGCTGAAATGCGGAGAGGTACAGACTTTAGGTGGTGCATGTAGAACTGCTAAAAGTACCAGGCTAGAAACCTGTTTAAGCAACCTGTATGGTAGCAGCCAGGGGAGTTTCTTAGTCTGCTTGTCAGAGGAGTTGGCAAGAAGTAGGTGGCATGTATGAAACCATTCATGTGGACAGTTCATTGCAGAGGATGGTGCTCACCATCAACCAAAGGCCCTGGTGAATTTAAGCTTTCCTGTCTGCCAACAAAATGATAATGTTTACAAATGTTGCTACCCTGAAATAGCGTTATGTGTAACTCTGGCACAACCAGTGGTGAGCGAAATATCTGTAGGAAGAGGTGTGCAGGATTCCAGCTGACGGGGTTGTATTAGTTTCCATCACCGGATATTAGTTCTGTACCTAGGCTAAATGACCCGTACCTTCATGAACCCCTTCAAGTCAAACTGAGTTTGAGGTAGATATATGGGTAGTTTCCCCATTCAGCTAAATTTCAAGCTTGAAACATACTTCCTGTGAATATTCAGCCAATGTCAAATTCACCTTAAAAGCTGAGTGGCCTCATCCAGATCAGTTCTTACCAAGGGAAACAGTTTTGCCACCACTTTCCCCACACAACTAGGTCAACCACCTTTGTCAGAAAACAGCCATTTGCCCGTGGAGAAAACTGAACTTATTGCAGATTGCATAGACAACCAGTTTTCTATTTTATTCCTGCTCTTTGTGGTTATTTGTACCTGTAGACCTCTAGACATCCATCAGGCATACTTGTTTACCTGCCCACCTCAGAGTCTGCGCTTCCTCCAAGAAAGCATAATTCCATCATTATTTTAGTATGTAGTCTCTGCTGTTTCCCATTTCAGTATAAAGCACTTGCTAACACAGTAGGTAAAAGGCCTGCCCTCCATTTCAAAGAGCAGTAATTAAAAGCACCAAATCCCGGGGATGTAGTGAAAAGTTCTCAGACAATTTAGGAGAAGCCAATAAGTACTTGTAAGACCGTTGAAATAAGCTTAATTAAGATGTGGCATCAACTTTACAGCTCATCCTTTACAAGTGGTCACAGCAGGAACAAAATAACCTCTGGGTCCTGTGTAATGTACCCTTTGAATCCAAAATTCGCAGGAAGGAAAGGGCTACTTGAAGAAAGCATTTAATGCTAACATTTGCTTTAACTAAAAAAAAAACTAACCCCCCAAAAACATGAAGAAACAGCACAAACAGAATTTATGGTAGTCCCCCAGCTGCGACAGCATTACTTTCTTCAGTGTTTCCTTGTATTAATGAGACTTCTATGTGAACAGAGGCTGAATGGTAGGAGTAGAGGATTCAGGTTACACGTCTTTCATTTAATATCCAGTGTGTGATTATAAACAGTCTTCAAAGAGGGAGAAAAACAAAGAACCAGCCTTCAACAATGCCTTAGGTAAATGCCTCACCAAAACAAGGTCAATGGTCTCCTGCATTTCTAAATGTATATAGGAACACCACACTTCAGAAACACAGGGCTGCAGGGACTATTCACACTGATAAACAGAAGACGGCTAAGACAGCTAATGGCAGCAAAAAAAATATATAAATAGACATTTAGGTTTTTTTTCATTCTGCTTTTCCTTATCATTTAGAATTGCTTCCTTTTGTTTCGCAAGACAATGAGGTGCTTGTGCCCTTTTTCCCAGTCCCATTGGTGTATTCTGGACAGCTGATATTTATCTGGGATTATGATTATACAGCGCTTCATTGTTTCTTGGGTGTTTTATAAATGCATTAAGATAAACAGTGTATTGGGGAAAAGACTGTACTGCAAGAGATAAACCACACTGTTTCACAGGGATACATGGATTTGGCCATATTGTCCACAAATGTACAGTACAAATGAATTTATGGCTTCTTAGAAAGCATAAACACTATGCTAAAGATGCCTACAGCTGGCATCAGTACAGAAGGGACATGACTTATACGGGAAGTTCTCCAGAACTGAGATCATCTCTATATTTCCTGTTGTCTTTATGGTAATTGCCACCAGAATTTACCAATATGCTTTGAGATCAAAGATGCTATCATAATAGTAAACCAGTTAGATTAATAAAAAGATCCCTGAGCTCCCAGTCAGCAACGTGCAGAGGACTTCTGTTACAGAAATCTTTGGTTGATGTTGACTCATTATGAAAACCTGCTTTACCGTGAATAATGAAGACATGAACTGCAGGAAATAACATAGTCCATTTTTTTTTCCCCATGACCTGAAACCCCCAGTTTCTGGTAGAATTAAGAGCCAGCTCCATTTATTGACGCCTAGTCTACTTTGTACTGATTATTGCCCAGAGAAGAAATCTCACAAGAGCACATCTGCCAGTGTATTAAGCTGATGCTGCTATCTGGCTTCTCCAAGGCATTGACTGCTTCCTCACTGGAGGAGAGGACTGCAACTATTACCCATGTGCGATGCTGGGCACACTCATCCACTGCCTTTGCATGTAAATAGTTACAGTGCATGCAAATGTATACAATCAGATCCAGCATGTACAAGAGACATTGCAAAAGAATTGCCCATGAGGATCTGAACTAGGCTGGGATCTTGTACGTGGGAATTTCCAGCAGGAACTGCTGTAGGTCAGGCAGGCATGGAGGTACGCCATCCTCTCAGGCTCCAGTGCTTGGCTGTTGTGAATTTGTGAAGTCCAAAAGTCATCCCACAGAACAGACAGAGGTAATTAAAAGGGAAGTGGGAGCTTGGGATTTAACTTGAGCATTTACATGGACATGTTGCTGCGATGGTGACCAACAGCCACAAGAGTTTGCCTTGCTTGTTCATAAGTTTTGAAGACCCTGGCAGTGATTGTGGTTGCACATAGCAAAATGACAGCAATTAATCATTTCACAGAGAGCTGGTCCAAGCAGAATCTGTACCCACAGCTTCAAAGTAAGACCCTTCTCAGAATGGTCTCCTAAAATAGGTTTTAACAGCACTAAGAATAAGATTTTCCGAAAAAGTTCTGCTGAGCTTTTCATGAAGAATGCCATAGGCAAAAGCAACCAACATTCAGAACGAAGGCTTCCAAATTCAAATGGGAGCTTAGCAAAACTAAACAGCATTGTCAGCATATTTCTAGAATACGAGAGCTTTTCTCTTTCTTTGCTTACAATGCAGCCTCTAAGTTCAAAGTGCAAGAGACGTTACTTCCTGCAACTGGTCTGTGATAAGAGCATAAATCTATTTAGTTTAAATGACACTTCATTTTTAAACCACTTAGTCACAGAAGCCATTTTGTGGGAAAAGCAAATTTTTAGAAATACTACAGTATTACAGGGTTTCCTGGAAATATGCTCCAAATTCACACTCAGAGTCAGAGCAGGGGTGCTCTCGCTATCTCAGCCCACGTGCCCATGAAGAGCATATTGTCATAGTCTACTCATTGTCTTTCTCCTCCTATCCAAACAAGCACCAGGCAAATCCTAGGCCTCCTGCCGCCAAGGTAATTGTATAGTATGCTCGATTTCTTCGGCTCCCTGACAACTATACAGAAGTGTATGCTTAGTCAGAGCCTAGTGCCATTCCTTGCAAATTATGCAGGTGTTTTATATAGATAGAAGTGGGCTGTGAGAAAGAGGTGAGGGAATGCCTCGCCAAGGACTTCTGATATCTTTCACAGCAGAATGCTCTCCTGCTACTGTGGTTGGTGCCATTCCCCTTGACGCTTATAGGCATCCTCAGTTTGGGTGTGAGGGAGGTCCTGAGAACACCTCCATGGCATATGCAATGGGCATTTGGCACTGCCTCGGTGCCTTATTCGATAACTGGTAACTGGCCTATAGCTACCATGCCAGAAGTGCCTCTGAAGCACTGCAGAGTCCATAGGCAGAGAAATAGAAGTTAATTCGTTATCAGAACAAGCTGTAAGGATTACAGATTTCTTCCAGGGATGATGTAGTGTATCTCTTCCGCAGGCGCTCCTGCTGACCTCGTCTGGGAAAGGTGACTCCAGCCACAGCCAGAAGCAGGAGAAAAAGGGACACTAGCTCTTCCATCCTAAAATAAAGTGGGGCGAGGAGGCAGAAGCTTATGACGATGGAAAGGATTTTAAAACCAGGCCTCCAGCACTCTGCTAAGAATGACACAGTGCATGAACAGGATCCGAAATATCATTGTTTGTGCACCACAGGAAAAATGACAATCCAGTGCTTTAGGATCCTCCTCCCTCCTCCAGCCAGTTTCTATCAAAGGCTCAGCAACTGCAGGAACCAGTAGCCTAGAAAATGGCAGATCATTAAACCTCTGCTTGGTTTCAAAACCCCACTGCCACCAGGGAACAGAGGGATTTTTTTTAAAAATGCCTTTAAAATATAAGTTGTCATTGAAAGGGCCTGCTCAGCTTGGCTCAATTTTGTGTAGATAATTACATACTTCCCCGTTTGCTTTGCTGATGAGGCTGGTACCGACCACTGCGCTGGTCAATGAGGCTAAGTGCTAAGTCAGGACAGCCACCTCCCAGCTCTGGTGTGATCCCCATGGCTGGGAACACCCTCCTGCATGAAATACACTCCTTTTTAGCATTTACAGGCAACTTTGAGTGCCAGATACATACAGACCTGGCTCTTCTGCAAGGAAGCAATGTGATTTTGCCCTGTGGCCATCAGCTGCGTGCAGCTTACAGGGTAGAGGGAGGCTAAAATATCTGGTTATCTTATAAGGCTTCTCTCTGCATCAAGACAGATGTCATCTCGTGCAGGAGGAGAAGGTGACAGAAGCTTGTCACAGGACTCATGTATACCATAGAAGCAGCAGCAGGAACAAAGATTTTCTTTCAAATATATTTCACAGGAAGAAAAGTTTCCTCTGCCAACTTCCAGAGTATGGGCCAAGGAAGATGTGTAGATCTCAGTGAAGTCATCTGCGTAACTCTGCATCTGCAGTCACACAAGCACGTTAGGAGTCTTCAATGGACTTAATTGATTTTTTTTTTCTTTCAGAAAGGAGTAACAACAAACTATGCAGAAAACAGCTTACTGCTGCTACTGAGAACCTCTTTTCTGGAGTGTAGTATAAAAATCTCTGTTAACGTTTCTTAAAACTCTCCTGGTTTGAGCTACAACAGAACTAATTCTGTTCAGTGATTTTACTTTTCAGCTCAGTCTCTTCTAAGTAACTGCACTTTTTGAAGTTAGTGGCTTATTGTTGCAGTGTCTGCTTCTAGCAGTAATAGTGCTCGATTACAGTTACTACCAAAGATTGGTGTGCAGAAAGTCTCTTGCTTATACTTGCTTCTATAGAAATCAAGGTCACTGCTAAATATTTTGTACCACATTGCGGGTGTAGAAAGTAAAAGGTCACACCTGTAGGGAGGAACAGACAGGACAGGTGACCCTAAACTGACAGGCAAAGTATTCCATTCCATATATGTCAGTGTGAAGCTGAGGGGTGAAAAGGGTTAGTCCCTCTTTTTCAATGGCTAGTGAGAGCTCTGTTTATTATTCTGCCTTTGGTCTTAATCAGTGCATTTCTGAATCCAGCTCTGGAATCCAGATTCTGAATCCAGTTACTATCTGCTGCTGAGTCCAATCTGGGACTTTCCCTGTGCCTGCTCCCCATCATCGGTGATGATGATAACATGATTGCCATTGAGTGGCTGGGTTCGATATTGATTTTGTATATGTTTCATTATTTTCATTACTGAGTAAAGTTGGCTTAGTTTTCTTTTCCAGTTCATGAGTCTCTCTTCCTTATTCCCTCTCTCTACCCCTTTGGGAAGGGAGTGGGATTAATAGAAAGCATCTATAATTTGTCTAGTGGCCAGCTCATCCCCAACCCTTGACAAAAACTCCACTTAAAGCAGTTTTTGTCACATGCTACTAATAAATTGCCGTCTGTCCATTAGGAACTAATTCAAGTACCATGCATCCTTCTTAGCTTAAAGTCTCTGTGCAACATATTGGCAAAGTATATTTGTATTGTCCTTTGCTATGGCTAAGAGGTAGACTGCTCTTTACCAGTGCTCACAACTAATGAAATTAGCAGACTTTCCAATATGGCCAGGCTTGCAAATTATGCCTGACACATTCTGCATGCCAGATCTATAGCACACTGACACTGCCTGTGCATTTGTTGGTGACCTCTTCATCAACTGTACAGTAGGTCCAAGGTGTACAGAACACATCAAGCTGATCTGGCATGTTCAGCAGCCTTGCTCCCTGCATTGTGCAACGCCCACTTACCAGGAAATGGGCGTTGCACAACTCGGGAAGCGAGGCTGCTGAACATGGTACTCCATAGATTGCCACCCTAAGTGGGAGGGCCATAAACACCCGAAGCAGTCGCTATCACTAAAATCAGTAGGGTTGGCAGGTCTAAGCTAGATCTTTAGCTCAAAGGGTGGATCTCCATGATTTTGATGGTGAGACTGAAGAATTATCCCTATGACTCAGCCAGGAGCTTATCAGTAGAAATACTCGTGACTTCTGTTTCTAGGTATTGTCATGTACATCACTGTGGGTTTGTGTACTCTGGGAGAAAATGTGGATATAGAGGCACTCACTATTAAGAGAATGGTCCACCGGGAAACTGCATAGCTGGCCTTCCTCGTCCTTGTGTTTTCTTTTGCCTTCTAGTTGTTCATATCCTCTGTCCTTACCCAGAAGGGAAGCTGGGCTGCCAGTAGGTCTCCTGCAGTGAGCTGCCTGTACTTTTCTTGTCCTGGCCATGGGTGTAGCACATGTGGCAGGGAGAAGCATTTTGGCTGAAGGTAAGTCACAGTCTAACTGACTCCTGCTGCTGGAATCTGTGAAGGACACAGCACAAGACAGCTTTGAATAAAGCAACTATTGTTCAGTGCATCTTTCAGTCTATGTGAAAAAAAAAGAAGCATGAGTGTGGTCTAGATATTTTATCATTCAAACCTGATTGTATTTAAGATGGCCTTAATCCTTCTGTGCTGTGCATCAATGCCAAGATGACTCTGTGTTGCAGGGGCGTGATTCTGGTGAATTTGAGCCTAAAATCTAGCCTGTGCTCTGCTTTCTTTCACCTTAAAACTTTTAATATTCCTTGTGGGAGATTTTCAAAAAATGACTGTAGAGGAAAGGAGATAAACCCAAATGATCAAGAAAACTCACCTTCCCTGTCAGTATCCCAATTGGTATCTGCTTTTTCTGAAGAACTCTGAAGTACAATAGATGCAGAATTGCTCTGATAATCTGTCAGCAAGATCACCACAGAATTTGCTGTTTGCCAAATGATTTTAAAAGACTGGTCTTTTCTTAAATGTGCCTGTAGGTATATCCACCCTATAGGAAGATGGGTCAGAGAATAGGCTAAAGGTCAATGTCTTCCCTGATTCAGGTCCATCTGTCCTTTCTTCTACATCCGGGCTGCCTGCTGCTCAGATTTAGACATTGGATAATTCTAATGGCAGCCTCTGCCTAGGCTGTCAACATTTCCCATCTGCCTTTGTGACAGGTGACACTGGTGATATCTAGGAAGATACTCATCTTCATGACATCACCTGCACGCTTTTATTGACAGGACAAACATCAGAGAAGTGCATATTGGCCCATTTTCATGAAGTGCAGCCATAAGGTTACCTTGGATTAGAGCATGGCCATTTTAAACAATCTTAGTGGGAGCTTAGCAGCAACCAGTGGTGACACGTGCTAAGACACATGACCCTGAGTGTTGATGAAATTAGTCACAGAAGTTACGTTCTTTCTTCTGTCATAGTGTTGCCTTATTACTAACACCATAATCTCTGTGTGTAGCAGGGACACTGAAAAGGTCTTTTAGATTAGTTTTCTGCCCTTGTGAATGTCGTAGGAGTCCTTACTCTTCCTTATAAAGGTAAGTGGACCTTCCAAAGACATATGCTGAAATATGCTGGAGGAAGCCTTGTGGTTCAAGGCAGTGGGCTGTTTGTGTCTGTTAACATCCCAAGAGAGATACATCAAATGCTCCCATTCTTTTACCTGCTCTTTTCTACATTTGAACCTCACCATAAACCTCAATTCTGAGTGCTTTATGCACTGCCTTTGGTTGACGCAATCAAGGCTCAGGCTTGACTCTTCAGAGACAAGACAACCGTGTCTGTGCTGCTTTAATAGCAAACCTAGAACTCAATCTAGTTTTTCTCCATGTCTGGATTTCTTTGCTTGGAAAGGTAAAGTAAGAGGTAACACATAAGCATAATGGATTCACTGGGGAATTTAAGTTCCATGGTTAGCATGATTCTGAAGAGAATGTGACAGCACTGGTTTGTCTGCTATTGCCACCAAAGAACGCTAAAATCTTCATGCAGTAACGGATTGCACTCCTGAGCAGTCACCTACACCAAGGGTCTGGGGTTTGTAGTACCTGGGGCTGTTTCTCTCTCCCCTGTGATATCTAAATGGCAGCAGGTGTGAACCTCAACAGGTTATACTGAAAGAAACTCCTTTTTTTTTTTTTTTTTCCTAACATATATTTTACTTCTGATGCAGTAGCTAGCATTGGTGAAGCATCTAACTGTTTAGACTCGTCAGAGTTTTATTTTCTGAACAAATAACAAGTTCTATTTGTAGCCAGCCTTGGAGCAATGATAATTATAACACCTGGAGACAAAGTGCCCAATCCTGCCCTCAGTAAAAGCTCACACAATAGGAATTTTACAGAGGGCTGACACTGACATGAAGAAAATGCGGTTACAAGAGCTGTGAAAATTAGACAAAGACTCATGTCAATAAAGGATGATTGTTCAAATGTTGTCTGTTGAAATTATCACCAATCTTTGGGTAAACTTTTAAACATAATTGCATGTGTCCAGCCATGCTGACCTTAAAAACCTGGTATGAGGTCCACCTCTGTGTTTGGGGAATATTGTGCAAAATGCAACTCAATTCCTTTAGGATCAAGTAGGTTTGAGGTTTCTGGTGAGAAAACAGGTGAGGGTTTGAACAATATTTGTGGGGTAAAGGTGAAACACAGACCTGGGAGTGGTCACTAGCACAGTTAAATGATTTGCTCAAGAATGATCTGCTCAGAGGACAGCAGTGTTGGCATAGGTTCTTAGCCCAGGATTTCTATCTCAATTCCCCATCCTAAGTTAAGTAGTTACATTCCCTTTCCTAGATGTGATGCAAAAATTAATATGTCACAGAATTGATGGTGCTTATATACTACAATAATGAAGAATATAAGGGAACCTGATCAAGGTGCTCTTATGGGCAGTGATTAAAGTTTTCCAAGAATGACACAGGCATTTTCTAAATTATAGGACAATTTTCATATGTCTTTATCCTTCATACACAACTTTTCTCCCCAAAATTTTTCTCTAAGATGCTCACGTATCTCACTGATGAGTACAACTTATATATGAGCATGGGTAGAATAATTATAGGCTGAAGAAAACAGGAAAATACCAATGTTTCTGTGAACTGGTGAAAAAGAGTGGGAAGATCTTGTTTGAGATCAAAGAAAAAATGAGAGTGGCATGAACCTTAAAGAGAGGCTGGAAAAATAAGGAAATTTTCTAGAGGATAAGATTTAAGGTAGATGATGCCAAGTTTAAAGCATATGTCTGAAAGTTAGAAGCCCCAAAGTCTAGTCTTGTTTGTATTGCAACTTTCTCTGGCACTTACTGTGCTGAACAAATAAGAACACTGTCTGAAGTGGTAGCTTTTTAGGCCAGCCGGTATTTTTCAGTACATATTCACGTGACTCCAGCAGAAAGCTCCGAAAAATACCTATGAATTGGAATGGGGTAAAATTTCCTCCAGGAAATTTCCTCCTGCAGTTTTTTGTTTGTTTGTTTGTTTATTTTTCTCAAGGATGGCAATGATGTATCAGCCTGGCACAACATGCAATATTAGTTACTGTCATGTACAGAAGTGACTTTAACTTGTCGCTCAAAATGAGATTTTTTTTGGCTTGACTTTCAGTTGCTTAGGAAGCTATGGGTAATTTCAGGCAAGAGAGCAAAATTTCTTTTTGGAAGAAGGAGGTTATTTCAGATGGCCTAAGTTCCAGTTAAGCCTTTTTGTGTAACCACTGGAGAGGGACAGACCTGCTGTAGGCATAAGGCTTATGATTTTAGGGTCTTACTAAGGCTGTGAACAGAGAAGAGTCTGTCACTGAGAAGTATAAGCAGCTTTTTATTGTGCTGTTTTTCTCTTGCTTCTTTACCTTTTTTTGTTGTTTTTTTTTTTTGTTTGGTTTTTTTTTTGGTTTGGTTTTTTTTAGGTGATTTATTTTCCCTTGTAATAGGTGGGGTGAATTGGTGATAATGGCCAGGTGGTATCTGTTCAGTTATATTCCTTCAGCTGTTTCCTCTTTTGCAATAAAGCTGGGTGGAGTGTCGCTAAGAGTGAAGTAAACAATCACCGTATTGACATTTGTGTGTGAAGCAGCAGTTGTATTCCTATTAATTTGCATAGCCTTAACATAATGGAGTATAACAGAGGTAGAATGACAAAATCACTGTAATTATTACAGCTTTTGCTATTAATTTCCCAGGTGTAACGTCCTCACCACAAGCTCTCCTTGACTTGATAAAAGACCTCCTGTTGGTGGAAAGTCACTGGCAGAAACTGGGGGAGTAATGAATAATTAAGATGTACTTTCAAGCACATTGAAATAAGTTCCCAGGGATTTCAGAAGGATTTCTTCTGAAATAGGCCCACTAGTCTTCTCTGTTTAAAGTAAAAGAGTTGGCACTAGGGAGGAGATCAGCACTTGCTGGGTGCTTATTTGTGCCCCTTACAAAGGCTGTGGTTATCCTTTCTAAATACTGTGACAAAAGGAAGAGAGGGGAAGCATAGGTTGAGTACTATGAATGTCTTCTTTTTCACTATTCCTTTTTTTAATTTGGTAAGTCTTAAAAAAATATCAAAAATTTCTGTAGACTTCAGATCAACAGCTGCAGTTCCAGGTCATCCAGTAGTTGTGTTTGTGCAGTAAACTCACAAATGACTAATACTGCAACTGGGAAGTTGCACATTGTTGGGAAGACTGTACACTCTTTATTCCAATTCCCACTGGAATTATACTCACGAAAATCTGTGGATTTAGGAGTCAGGCCCAGAGATCATCTTATACATGACCAAGTTCTGCCCCAGCTTACCATGAGAGGCTGTCACTATGCATCTCAGTATCCTTTTAGTCAAAGAATCGTAGAATACTTTAGGTTAGAAGCAACTTCTAGATGTCATGTGGTCCAACACCCCTGTTTTTTGGAGGGAAAAGACTCCAGGGTAAACTTTGTCTATACCCCTTTTTCTGACATTCTAAATCTTCTGGTCCTCTGGTCCTACCCATCTCCTCAGCTCTTAATGGCTAGATTTAGACTTAAGAACAAGTGATCTCGGTACCTAAACTGCCTAACTCAGCAGATGAGCTAGATGATAATCTCTGGCCTGGGTATTGACCTTATGGTAGCCATGAGTATGTGTGTGGTGCCAGTTTTTGCTCTCCTGTGAATCATGGCTTGGCTCAGACGCATACCATATGGGATGTGGGAAATTTCTTTAAATCCATAGTAAGATTCAATTCAGCTCTAACCTGTAGTACTTCCTTCTTTGCTGCTGCTGATATGTTCTGAGAAACCATATGGATTTGTGTCTTATCCTGGAATTTCCAACAAGTTCCCCAGCCCTTTTCAGTTCCCTGACCTTGGCCAGCACCGAGCCAAATTAGATACAGCTGACTATTTGCACAACTTATTTAATGCCAGTGTTATATGGCATGAAGTTGAATGACTTTGATGAAATACAGCAATTATCCCAAGATGTACAGCATAGGGTATTACACTTCTGAAATAAACAAACCTTATCTGCAAAAATTGACAGTTGTGCTGGGAAAGCAAAGAAGCTTAGGTATCTCTGGTGTTAGCAAGAAACCAACAATGAAAAAGCTTCATTTTCATTCTCTGTTTTAAACATCCTTGATCAATTGCAAAAGAAACATACAACAACATTTTGGAATAACTCTCCAACTTTCCTGTTTTCCCAGCTCCAGTGACAATCAAGTGAATCTTCATGCGCATATATTATTTTCATTAGTTAATATTTCACATTGCCTGAAGTATATTAATCCAGCCTGGCTTCCTAGCAGGGGACAGAAGAGTCACTGTATACTTTTGCTACAGCTACAATCTCTCTGGCTAGGTGATGAAGCGAAGTCAAAGGCAAGTCCTGGCTGTTCTGCCTGCATTGCTTTCAAGGTGAAAAACTGACTGTACTATCAGGTGGAGCAATTTGGGATGAGACAGTATAGGCAGTGCAGTAATGCAATCCTAGGAACCCACCACGTCCTGCATACAGATTTGTCAGACCTTGTGCTTGGAGCGGCACACTTAGCCGAGGCACGCAGTGAAACAGGGCTTCAACATATTGATCGTGAAACAGACTTAATAGAAAAAGTTCCTGTCCCTGCCATGCTTCTCTGTTCCCAGAGAAGAATCTCATATTGTTAAAATGCAGTTCTATGGTCCATGTTATGAACAGCACTGACTTCATTTTCAGTGGTGTTATCTGTCTCACTTTGGATCAAGTGGCACAAAAGGACTGCCATGTGCCCTCTGGAAAGGACTTTCAGCTCACAAAGACTCACTCCCATAAAGCTCACAGCACTATTTTGCCCTGTTCCAGAATTTGGCACCCGGGCTTCTTCAGCACACAATTCCCATTACGTTTGCACCAGCAAATCCATCCCTACAAACTACCAAGCTCTTACTCGTTTCAGGACTGTATTTAAAACATGGCTCAGGTCTGCTGTTATTCAGGTCCAATGTGCACTGATTGCTTTAGGAAACCTCTAAATGCTGCAGTCCTTTCACCAGTGGTGAAAAAGCCAAGCAACACTAGCTGTGGCCTTCAGCAACCTCATCTATCTTTGAGGCTGCCCTTTATTTCAGCAGCTGGCTGGACATCCATATCACTTCAAGAGGTCCTATACAACCTGAAATTATTGTATGGTTCTATGAAAATTCAGCACCACACTGTCCCTCTTCCCCATGTACAGGTTTCCACGGAAAGCTGCAAGTACTGGCACAAAGGCAGTTGTTGTATACTCAGCCCCAATGCTTGGGGCTCCCAGGGCTGTGAGATGTGTTGTGGGCTGGCTCTGCCTCATGGTCAGGAAACAAGCTCTGTATAGAGGGCATGAAGTTTACCCTGTGTCAGAGGTGAACAAGAAATTGCAGATCTTGTGAAAAGCAGGGCTGTAAGTCGGTGTTAGTGGGACAGGGCTCGAGCCCAGCTGTTGATTAATGTTACACTAGTGAGTGTGGTGCTCATTTTGCTGTAGTTTCCTTCCTGGTTTAAGTCTTGTTTGCTTTCCAGTCCAGGTCAGTATCCAGTTTGGACACAAAAAGAGATGAAACTATGCAAATATGCAATGGTTACTTGGGCTGCCGAGTTTATGAAAAAAGACTCTCTCCCTTACTACTGGGTGGTTCATAGATTATCCTGAGAAATGCGGTCCTGATCCATGAAAAATCTCTCTGTGTTACAAAAAATTAAGTGTAGCATTAAACTTTGTTAAAAGCAGTTGAGCAAGAGGTGAGGGAAAATTTTCTGTCAAACCTACAGGTCATTTTTCATTTAAGGGACGTGTCTGTATACACAAAACATCTCATTCTGTTGGAAGATGTATATTAAAAAAGAATAAGAAATGCTATATCCAGAAAATGTTGGCTATTGGTCTTTGTTTAAGGAAAAAAAAGACACAATTTCTGTGGGGTTAAAAGTTCTTTCAAGGCCAAACTAACTAAACGGAGGAAGCTGATGTCCAAAAGGCTAATGCACTTGCTGTTTTGCTAAGACTGAAGTAATACTAGTTTTCTACTATCTGGTTTTATTTAGTTCATGAAAGGACCTAGTGTCCATGATGATAAGGAGAAATGATTAAACACAAATGCTTTCTCTTTTCTTGTTCCAGCAATTGAGTTCTAACACGCCTTAGCTACCATTACCCTTAGAGACCATTTCTCCTGCTTGAGGATGAGTGGTCGGATTTATCAGAAAATGGTACTGATATGAGATTTGGCTGTAATTCCAGACAACAGTCAGCTCTTGATATAAGGGAGACTTGAAGAACTTCATTAAGTTGCAGCAGTTTTAGGCTAGCTTCCTGAGTTTGAATGCCTGTCCTTCCCCATGACAGGCAATTCTTTTTCTTTCTTTCTTTTTTTTTTTTTTTTTAAATGACAAGAGCATTGTTTTTTTTAAAGTGAAAGACACCAGGATGTGGTATTTGTTTACAATAAACACTTCTTATTGTTACTGAAGATAACTACCTGCAATAACTGTTGAGGCTGCATACCCATCTCTCCAATGACACCAGGGCTTCATAATGTACAATGTCTCACCAAAGGCTGGCAGCAGAGCCCAGATGTGAGATTGAAAGCAAATTACTTTTTAAAGATTATTTCTGTGTATATAATGAATGATTTGTACCTGATTAGCGAATTCCCAGATTCCTACAAAAGCTAAAGAATGAAAATTCTACATAATCAAACAGGATAGGTTTAGTGGTTAAAAAAAAAGGAGCATTTTCATTAAGTGTTATAACTGGTACTTACCAAAGGCCAATGATGATCCTGCTTTTAGGGCTGGAGGTCTCTCAGCGTAGTTACTTCTGGTCCTGGTTTCACTGTTTAGTGTAGTCCTGGGAGAAGGTTTCTTTAAGATTTCCTCAATGGAAAAGGACAGGCTGGGCTTCCCCTGGCCAGCACACACTTGGGGGTCCGTCATCTTCCTGCCAGAGTGGCCGCAAGACAGAGAGTCCTCTCCTGCTCTCTCAGCTCTCGGTACACCCCAAGAAACAAGCAGCTGGGTGGTGCACGTCTCTCCTACCCTGTGCCCGGCCAACCTGCAGGAGCGCCAGGAGGAGAAACAAAGGCGACTCTGGAGTGACAATAGGCGCCTGCTCCTCTCTGCTGATCAGCTTGGGACCAAGACTTGCATTCTCATGCCTGGGGAAGACAGCATTAGAAGCAGAGGTGAAAAATCTTACTGACCCCACCCACCGCCAAACATTCCCCAGCCAGTACAGATTTACAGAGCTCTGAAAAGTCTCATGGCCATCCCTGGAGAAGGTGTGCTCCTTGCAGACCAGGAGAGAAATGTCCTGGGAAGGGTTGTTTCTTGTTGGTAAAGCCACTTTGTGGGGGAGTTATCCTCCTTTATTTCTTTCAGGCTGAAATGTGTGACAAGCCCAGTGGATTTGTACGATTATGAAGTTAAGTAAATAATCGGCAGGATGAATACTTGTCCCTCATGCCATTTACTAGCAAGAGAGACACCTGTAAACTTCTCTTGCATACAAGGAGGGGCCACACATGGAAACCTCCCTCACAAGCAGTTCCCAGGTTATCCTTCAGCCATGCCCCTCAGCCATCAGCTTTGGTTCAGATTCTCTTTTCTTCTACTTTGAAAAGCCTTTGAACTTTCCAAACAGGTGCTTTTCAACATCATCCCATCTTATCAGTCACAAGGGGAAAAGCGATGGCCGTTGCAACATGCTTAGGAATAGGAATTAGTGCCCTCCACCCCCCACCTACACTCCTAAAGATAAAACGTTTTCTTTCTTTCCTGAGCTATGAGGCAAGTTAGCTTGACAATCATCCCATCAGTTGCTTTCGCCTCCTGGTCAGGAATCCACCAGAGAGGAAGAAGATTTTCCAGTTAATGTGGATGAATGACCATGATTCCTCTCCTGAGCTGCTTCTGTCTTCCTGTTAATTTTTATTTTGGGAAGAATGTGTGGTTAGATACACTCCCATTCCTCCCTTTTCCCTGCCCCCACTGGTATTTCTTGCCTTCCTCTGGGTTTGCCCCTCACCTTTTAAATTGCTATGGTTGTTTCTCCCTCTTCTACTGGTTCTCCTCTGTGCCTTCTTTATCAGACTCTTATAATTGTATTGGCAGGCCCTGCCTTATTTGTCCAATGAACTGACAATTCTTGAGCTGATATCCCATCATATGACCTCTTCATGGAGCAGAGACCAAAATTACTGTGTAACCAGGGGGCAATAAACCACACCTGATAAAGATGAAAGGCTTTCGGCTTTTTCCAGATTCAAGATACTGGAAAAGCAGTGGGGGTGGTGGGGAAAAGAACAATGAAAGAGGTAAAAAATGGTGGAGGCAGTCGTGATGAAGAATATTTAGTTATTTTATTAATCAAACTTCTCTCCAGGTGACAAGGTAGACAAGCGAGTGTCTTTCACACTCATGAAATACATAGAATAGAGTGGGAAGTGTTTTTCTTTGTTCGCTTTGCATCCCTCTGCCCAGTGGCTCAATGTGGCCGTTTGTGTGAAGGAGAATTTTGTGCCTTCCTGGCTGCACGATGAGGTGGCAGCTGTTGCATGCGTGCAAATGGTCTTATGGCTCCCTCTGTAAGTAGAGGACACCTTGCTGTTTCAATTGATGTGCACAGGGGGATGCTGCTATGGCCAAGCCACCCTGTCCTGCTTTCCTGACAGTGCCTGTAATTCTGGCTGGGCCCACAAAGAAGGATGTCTTCCGGTCCTCTGCTTAGGCAGAATGAGAGAGTGGGTAATTCATGGGCTACAAGAGGTGAGCCTGTCATCTGTACGCAGAAGGAAGGGAAAAATACATGCTCTGAATCTACACCCTGGATGAAAACTGTCTATTTAATAACAGGGATCCCCCTTTTCCTCCATTTTTGCTGAGTTTTTCATGTTTTCAAAACACACAGTTTTGAAAGGGAGAAACATAGCCTTCTGGCAGTTATATCTTTATGAACACTCTTGCCAGCTCTCAAAGAAATACATGTGCCCTCATGTGAAAATTTTTCTGAAGAAAAGAGAGCTGAGAGAGGCACATTCCAAGTTTTCATATTAGTGAAATATCTTTATTCAATGATCACATTGACAACATACATCAAGTGAAACCAGTGTATCTCTGTATTCAGAGAGTATGCACTGCTTGTCTCCACCGCCAGCAACTCGCTCTGGGTAGGCACCTGCTGAGACAGCGCTGTAGTCCTGTGTCACAAAATCAAACCGTGCATGTTTGCCTAACTATTCTGTCTTAGTCTGTGACTTTAAATCTCCCTGCTGCTCACAGGGACAAGTTGATTTTCTGTGTGCGTTTAAATTAGATGTGCACATGCAAATTTACAACTTGAAAGCTTCCTTGTGAAGGCTTTATTTTTGTTGTGTCTTATTGTATTGTACTTTTTATTAAAACTGAAGGCAATGCCAACTGAGAAATATATTTTTGTTCTTCTGTGTAGAAAAACACAACAAGCACTAAAGGAGGAAATAGGATGAATATCTGACAACTCTTGAAAAGGGATTAGAAAGCAGCAGTGTAATGATGCATAAATCCCATGTTTTGCCTACAAAAGTTTCTTCAGAAAAAAATTGCACATTTTATATCAAAATGTTTGAATAATACCAAAAGATCTGAACATTTTAATATTATTTTAATATAAAAATGGAAAAATAGTGATTCATGCTATTTCATTAACTGAAAAAAAAAAGGAAATACTTTCTTTGGAATGACCCCTACTTTGAAATTTCTTTGCTTTGTAATAAGTTAAAATAAGGATGAATGGCAAAAAAATATAAGCCTGAAATGCAAATGAACATTTTGCAAATCAAAATAGTTTGGTTGACCCCCTTTTTCAAGTGATTGAGCTGCTGAAATGGAACAAATTATTTATGTTCAAAACGAGGAATGATTAGCTTTTAAATTACCAAATAATGAAGATGTTATTTTTCTGCCAAGTTCTAATATGATAACTTTTGTAGGGTAGTATAGAGATATTTCTACATTTCTGCTTGACCTGGAAATGCAGATGACTCTCATTTGTTACAATTATTGTGCTACCTGTCTAATTCAGGCTATAAATTCCTTGAGGCAGGAAACACATCTTCCCCTGGGGTTGCTGAACTCGGAAGGCAACTCTTTACACCAGAAGGCAGCCATCTAGAAAAAAATTGTTCTGTGTTGATTATCCCAACTCATCGTGTCTGTGCCAGGCAAATCTACAAAGACTGTAAGGTTTTTAGAATATGCTGTGTTTTCAGCAAGTAAAAAATCCTGGATGTGCGGACTCGAAATCAACTTGGAATCAATACTTGGGAGTTTTTGTCCTATATTGCCTGTCTTGAAGAGAAAGAAGAATTGCATTTATGCTGTCAGTCAAGGAAGCATGACCTTTCTTGCCCCACTAGTCTACTCCTCAGGTTAAGGATGTTAACAGGACAATATTCCACCCAACGTCTCTGAAACATCTCCTCTGAGCTCCCACTTCTGTACGTGAGTCACAGCTGTCCAGTGTTTATGCACAGCATGGATGCTGCAGCTCACAAATACTTTTCTCTGAGGGCTTGTGCTCAGTCAGCTGTTCAGAGCAAGTCCACAAGCTCACACAGTCAGAGGCACTGGTGCATAGGTGCACCGGCAGTTGCCAGTGATGGTGCAGCTGCAAATTGCTCACATCACCTTTGGAGCCTCATGTCGTTGTAGGTTGTGTTCCATCCTTTACACCTCACTGGACTCTGACAATTTCTCCAGTGACAGCTGAGCTGTCCTGATCTTCTCAAAGTTCAACAGCTGGCAATGATCTAGCAGAAAGCCCATGCAGCCTGCCTTCTGGAGTCCTTTTAACCTCAGATTTATTAGCCCCGTTGTCTCCGTAGATTTCTCAACAAGCTCGTAAATTAGAAATATTAATAAAAGGCACACTGTAGGTTTAAACTGATAACATTTATTATGGTTTCTTTATGGCACAATTATTATCAATTGACATTTAAAATGACATCATAATCCATCAAGGTGAAATGAACTCAGAAAGATATTTCTCCTAGGCCAAAAATAATAACAGCAGAAGCAGCAGGATTACTAGAGAAGAAGAACACAAACAGTTTGAGTCCAGGTCACTGATTACATAGTTTGGAGGTGGTTTTTAGCAACTTCACCCTCTGTTTAATCCATTCTTGTATTTCATAATGCCTCTCTTCTCTTAGGCCCCTCAAGCTCTTTGTAATGGTTTTTCTATAAAAAATCTTCAGTTAATCCATGATGGGGAGCCTGGCTCTTAGCTTCAAATGAAGCAGGAGCTGTTATATGTGGGAAGGGCTGGAGAGATCAAAGGTTGTCCTTTCCATAGCAATTCAGGCCTCTGAGTAGGAATTGCCATGGAGAACTGTCCAGCATGGCTATAAACTGGCTTTGATCCATCTGCTGTTTTGCTGACAGAAAGTTAAAAACAAAGAAGAAATGTGTTTAATTCAGCCCATCCTTGCAAACATGGGAAGAACAATTCTCTCCCCACCAACTGAAGAAGGCTATAGAGGCTACATGTATAGAAATAAAAACTACTCTCCAGGAAGGAAAAAAAACTAGTTCCAGGAATCGATAAGAGAGTAAAACGGAAAGTCCATGACCTCTAGCTCATTATTTCAAATTGGTTGTAGTCTGGTAGTGAAGAAATGTCCATAATGATGCATGAAAATGAACTTCTCATGTCCCAGAATGGTTCTTCATCACCCAGATGTGGAGAAGGCACTGAATCCTCTCACGAATCACTAGCACTATGTTGTACTGCTGTTGTTTGTGGTGGTATCTGCAATTACAGAATTAGGCCTTCACTGCATTGTCCATTATGGAAATGCCTAGAAGAAGAGTCTTTTAAACAGTGCCATGGCAAGCTATCTCAGTTGCCAAAGAGGAGGAGACTGGCACTTCCAAATGGGCAATTCTAGCTATCCTTGAGTAAATGTCTGAGAGAGGTGTTCCTAACCCACCTCAGGAGGCACTTTTCTCCCTACATTTTCAAGAGAGAAAGGCTCAAGAAGTAGTTCAGATGAATTATCTAGAAGTTAAGTGCCTATATTACGAGGTCCCCACCACCACTCTCAAATCAACCATGCAAAGCACGACTTGGGAGCATGAGACTGATCTTTTTTTCTCCTATGTTCTTAACCACATACGCATTGAGCTGTTCTGTTTTGGTAGACAGCTTTTTTTCAATGTGCTCACATGAAAACAAGTGCACACAAAGTGAGCCTAGCAGTAGATAGATGTCAGTGAGGTTGAGCTGACCATCAATGTCTTGGCCGTATGGGAAATGTTTCTGCTATACTAATGGAGCGGAGCTGCTGGCTATTGTCTCATCGCTGGTAAGACTGATCTAGAGTCATTCACGTCCTGGATATAGTTTCATGGGAAGTAGCTTTCTCATACTGAGAGTATTTTCAAAAGATACTCCTACAGCAAATCAGAATGACAAGTCAAGCTCTCAAGGACTCAAAAAACAAGTAGTAATTTTTTCTAGTTCATTAGCCTTAGCTCAATAAAAACTTTTAGTTTTGGTCATAATAAAATATTTTGTCTTGCTGTTGAAATTCCAGTTATTTTTTTCACTATAATTCATTCATTTTTAAATAAAGAAGTAATCTCAGACACGGAAAACCAACTTTTAAAAGCTATTGGGATAACATGTTTCGAGAATTTGAAGAATTTTCATAATTTACTTTTTTTTTTTTAATGAATAGTGAATCCTAACAACACTAGCCTGGTGGTTTAGTGCTCTGTGTGTGCGTAGCACATGCATGTACTTGTCACTGACCCAGTTTCTTGGTCTTCTGGATGCAAGTGGAAGATCAGCTGTTTGCCAAAAAAACATTCAGAAAGTAATATTACGTATGCTTTTCCTAAGGCTGCTGTCTGTCCTGATTAACTGGAGGCATAGTTAACTACCTAATCACATTATATTATTAAACCCAGGTTTTTTTCAAAGGCTTTTTGTCTATTTCCACAGCTATTTTTCTCAATTCCAACAGTCCAGTCTGTAAGGTATCCTGGAAAGCAGTTATTGCATAGGTAATTTATGTGGGAATAAAGAAATTCTATATTGCATGTTTTTATCTGTCTGGGATGGTCACAGATTTCAGTGTGTACAAATCTGCCAACCTTACCTTTCTCTAAAGTTGCGCTGATTTCCACAAGAAAAAAAGCATTACTGTGTCATAAAGTTCCCAACCGGCTCTGACACCCTGCATGGATTTTAATGTCAACATATTTCATATGATAGGCTTTGCAAACAGTATTGTGAAATAGCACTTTAGTTGCCAGTGATTAATTCATTATCTAGTCTGACAGAGCCAGTAGTGGGTGATCACTGCTTGGATCATTTCTTCCTCTCAAACCCACACTGGAGAGGGAATTGTGTCCTGTGGGACAGCACATCAGGGCTGCAACAGCCTAGGTAAGGAAATGAGAATTGTCTTACATCCTGTCTTCCACTTGGAGTCATCTTCATGGTGAAAAGATGTCACAGAATGTGAAGTGATACTCTTATCCACCTGATTTCCGCACAAAGATTCTCCTGCAGCTACTTGACACAGTAAATCCCATGATTTACAAGCCATGAACAACTTTGATTTTTTGCTTATGTGAGCTTCTGCAGCTTTGCATGGTGGGAAAGAATTACAGAAATTAGGCTAGACTAGACTAGACTAGAATTGAATCATAGAATCAATCATAGAATCATAGAATCATAGAATCATAGAAACATAGAATCATAGAGTCATAGAATGGTTTGAGTTGGAAGGGACCTTAAAGATCACCTCTCACTAGACCAGGTTGCTCAGATCCTCATCCAGCTTGGTCTTAAACACTTCCAGGGATGAGGTGCCCACAACTTCTCTGGGCAACCAGTTCCAGTGTCTCACCACACTTACAGTAAAGAACTTCTTCCTAAAGTCTAATCTAAATCTAACCTGCTCTAGTTTAAAACTATTGCCCCTTGTCCTGTCACCACATGGCCTTATAACAAGTCTCTCTCCAGCTTCTGGTAGGTCCCCTTCAGGTACTGGAAGGCTGCTATAAGATCTCCCTGAAAAAAAAGAAAAAGAAACTTCAGTTGCAAGAGATCTACAACAATCATCTAGTCAAACTGCCCAAATGCCTGACCTCTGCAGGGCTGATCAAGTTAAAGCATGTTACTAAGGGCATTGTCCAAATGCCTCTTAAACACTGACAGGCTTGAAGCATCAACTGCCTCTCTAGGAAGCCTGTTCCCAGTGCTTGAACACCCTCTTGGTAAAGAAATGCTTTCTAACGTCCAGTCTAAACCTCCCCTGGCTCAGCTTTGAACCATTCCCACATGTCCTATCACTGGATACCAGGGAGCAGAGATCAGCATCTCCCTCTCCACTTCCCTTCTTCAGGAAGCTCCAGAGAGTATACAATATCTATAAAGAAAGACAGTAAATTAAAATCAGTTAAAGGCTGGTCACTAAAGCACTTTTTTTCAGGTGACTTATTTTAGAAAACACAAGAGAAGCTGAGAGTTGTCCTGTCTTCTTTAAACTCTAGACTTACCAGGCACCTAGACATACAGTTTTAAAGAAATTAATGATGGGAAAAGGGACAATCATTCATGTTTTTTCCTGTCCAATACTCCAAACCCTACTTATCCCATAATGTGCAGGCTGCGAACTGATCCTGATCCAGGACCTGATGGGCCAAACAGCTTCTTGCCTGATGAGACCTTAGATATTATTTCAGGATGAGATGGGATGGTTTGTATTATTGAATTTGTCTGTAGGTCCTGAACAGGAATGGCAAGAAGGCATGAAGATGTGTCTTCAGAGCCATAGGAAGGGAGTCTCAAGAGGAGAATCAACTCTTTATTGACAGAGAACTGAGACCAGTAGACAAAATAGTCTTGATAGAAGGACAAGATACTGGGCAGAAGCAAGGTAAATACACAGAGCAGACTGGGAGATGCTATCCTTGTGACTGGTTCTGTCAATACATTATCTTTACCAGTGCTAAACTTTAGTTCAAACTCCATGAGGAGAGAGTAAAAGAGATTGCACTGTAGCTATTCATTAGTTCTGCTAATAAAACCTGGGGAAAATGTCACTTCCAAATTTAGACAATACATCAAAATTTCATCCTTTGCCAGGGACAGTTGTGTTAGGCTGGCCAGATGGCAGAATGGCAAAACAAGCGAACAGTCCATTGAGGCCCTGTAAAATCTTGGGAGAGCACAAGGTATCTGTGTACAGACCAGAGAAGGAAAAATATCACCTGTGGGCACAAAAAGATGTTCATCCACTTAACTGAGGAAATATGAGACCCTCCCACCTGGTAGTGTTCTCCCTTCCTGAGCCAGCCCTCTCCTGGGGTCCTTCCCTCTGCTTTGGCAGCATTGCAACTTTCTCCCTTCTCTCCCTGGGGATCTTGAGAAAATAATGAAATGCACAATATTCCTAGGCTTTCAGCATTTTGTGTTGTTTAATGGGCTCCAGTGGGAGCTCCTATTAATCCACTCTAGAGGCAAGAGCTTTTTTGTTGTCGTTGCTGCTGTTGTTGTTTGCCCCATTCTGCCTGAGGCAGGTCATGAATAATGTGTCTGATGTTCTTCCTCACTCCTGGACTTTCCTGTGATGTCCCACAGGGGCCCATTAAGGGCTTCCTTACTGCATCCCTCCAGAGAAAGGCCAAGTGCTGAAGTGGCAGAGGCAGGTGAAGAGAGAGGCTCTTGTCGCTCTGGGAATTACAGGATCTTTGAAGAGGAGCAGCAAGTCACTGTTAGGATTTAGAAAAGGGCAGAACATCTTCAAAACTGCATGGGCATATGGGGGGCTGCTAGGGTATTAAGTTGAATTCTGGAATAAATTACCTGATTACAGGGCAAAAGAATGGTTTTGGTGTTTTTCCTGCTTAAGTTGCTCTCTGAGTCATCATATTTTCACTCATACAGTGGCATGAGAACTCAGACTTCAGTGAAATGGACACTTCTGACCTGCAGCTGACTGCAGGTCCTTCTGTGGTCTGGCCCACAGAAACTACACACACTCAACCCAAAGTTTAGCTCCAGTTGCTAAAGTTGTCTATGCCTTTGGGGCAGAAAAACACTGGTTTGGTTCCCCTGGGTAACACCTAACACAGCCACTTTCACGAATTTCAAATAAATTTCCCGTAAGAAGCCATCCTATGGTTTTATAATCATAGACATTTTAAACATATTTCTGTATTTTCTGAAGTTCCGCTGCCACAAGCTGTGAAAATTGTTGTGCTACACAGTTGGTTTTGCAGTAGGAAAGCAACATTTCTGTAGCTGGGTGCCAACATGGCCTCTCTTCAAGTGCACTGTCTGAGTTTATCCGTAAAATCACATGCTGGAAAGTCCCTCTAAAGAAAATTATTAGCTAAGGCTGCAGAGTCAAGTACTGGAAAGCTAGGGCAATGCCAGATATGAGATTGCTTCTGTTCATATATTAAGAGGTAGATTCATTAGGACATACTAAAACATTTTGTAGATGGTCAGAATCCTGCAGCAGGTGGGAGGATCTGTCTTACCGGCAGGATGGATGAATTACCTGAAAAGTGACTCCTTTGCACGAACTCTTTCTTCCTCAGCTGTGTCCCCCCACCCCCTTCCCTCTGCTCATTTTGGTCCACTGTCTGTGTCCTCTGCAACTCCCAGTAGGTACTAAACCCACGTGGCACATTCCATGGTACTCTGCCACAGATTGGGGAAGAGGAGGATGGGGATTGCCTGGTTCAGACAGCCTCTGGGAGAGATGAAAGGGCATTTTTCAACCCAGAAGGCAAGAGAAAGGAGCTGCTGCATAGATCACACCTCTCTGTGGTTTGTTCCTGGCTTATTCAGCCTCCCTTGGTGAGAAGCTGTCAGTCACTGGTGAGGCACTGAAAAGGGCTACAAAAGTAGTGATATTTTCTGATCCAGTAAATGTTTTCAAGGCCCACTATAAGGAGAAGATGAAAATTTACCCCCACCACATGTTAGTAGAGTGCAGAGCAGATGAGCTGTGCATTGCCAAAGCATCAAGAAGCCCCCCATAGTCAAAGAGAAATGTGATCAAGGATAAATGAGGGTTGTTAGGGGCAGCTGTGCAGGGTCTCTCTCTCTTCCTTGAGCCCTGCCTACACCATTGGTAATGTAACAGGGCAGTGAGTTTCCTTTCTGACTAAATACTGAAGCTTATTCACAGTTCAGGTTGCCAAAAATAAAACTAATTGGCTGAAATATTCCATTTAGTTGCATTATTATGAGAGTAAGTTTTGAAAAATGAAAAAATTTCCAGTTTGTCAGTGCTCTTTTTATGAAATTCATGGAAACAGCGTTTTTAAAAATGAAAAATACTTTCTGTCTTCTTTATTTATTCAGGAAAAAAACAAACAAAACAGTCCCTATAATTTCCCTTTAGCTTTAGGTACAGCCCTTCCCTCTGCTAGATGCTGACAGCAGATTCAAGCAGATGTTGCTGTATTCATGACATGCAGGTTGCCATTTCCAGCTTTCCTTCCTTGCCAGGAGGGCTAAAAGCATTTCTCAATAATGAAAACAGAGATGTTGTCATCAAAGCAGAGCTGGAGCCCCAGGCACATACCTGTGCATTGATCTGTCCTGGGCATCATGTAGATTTGTTCCTCTGGCTCTGAAAAGGCAGGTACAGCCTTCTACGTGCATTATCCACAGGAACTTCCCTGAAAACACCACATACTAACTGCCACCCTCATATTACTGACTTGACTAGGTGAATATTCAAGACAGTCACTGTCAACTTTGGTGTTGGATTTTTTTTTTTTTTTGTAAATACTTTTCTAAATTTCATTTACATGCTAGTACACTAACGGTGGAGGTGAGATGAGGTTAAGAATCCATTTATAACTGTCCATCACTTCCTATTTTAAATGGTAAATTTATTTTACTCCTTTGAGTAACTATGAAGAATATGGAGTGCAAACTCACACTATTTTTATGTCTCCAAACCCGTCACCTTTAAATCAGTACTCAGTTAACAATACATATAATCTGTCACTTGACTAGCAAGAGTGACACAGGATGTCTAGAACCCATTTCATATTTTGGCATCAATTATTTAGAAATTGTACTGAATACAGGGAAGTCTACTGCCAAGGGATTTGAATGCTGAATTCAAGCATCTTCCTGCGTATATCTGGAGATCTATAGTTGCACTTAAACATTTTTTAAAAGTTGAAACATTGTGTGTTCAGGGCCCAACTTGGCTCCAATAAAAGTCAAATAAAAAGTTTGATTGAAATGGTGGCTGGATCAACCTTGAAGTATATCTGTATTTTTCATTAATATCCAAGTGTTAGAACTACAAAATGCACCTGAAATATTAATTTTCTGAGACTGTACTTTGAATTCAAGAGTTCTGAAGATGCACATTTTGGACTTGGGACTTATCGTTTACAACAGAAATACCACATTCCAATAAAAAACCACCTCATGCATAACAAGCTAAATGGCTAAATATCCAGTTGGCTCCACCTTAAAACATCATAGCTATACAGCTGTAAAAAAACATCGCGATCACGCACGCATAAACAGTTATACATAGATGAGGACTGTTTTCTCTTGATAATGCAAGGTAACAGTGATACAGATGGCATAATACAATTCACAAAAAGCAGTAAGGCAGCTGGCACTGAATGCATTTGAAATAGGGTAGAGAATACGCAGGCAGAATGCAATAGAGAAGAGGATGCAGTAAGAGGCCATGTCAGTGCAGACACGTTCAAGCCAACATCCAGCAGAGACAGTATTCCACTTAGGACCATGTAACAACATGCAGATGCCCTCTTTGGATGTGGAAATAGTGTAGCTGTTCACGTGCAGCATCCACAGGTGACTCCGCACAGTTAATGACCAGCCTAGATAATCGGCATTCCGAGAATCAAGGAGAGATGCAACATAATCTTTTTATTTTCTGCTTCACTCTCAGAAAAAAAACCAAACCCAGACTCTCCACAAAAATCTTTCCATAAAGAACTTTTCACCATGTGCAACTGAGCCAATCGAATCCAGGATACTTCAGTCAAGAGAGAGTGCAAGGATCTGTAGTTCATTGACACTGCCAGACTCCACTTTTTTATAGCAAAGATTAATCCATCTCATGCACCTCTTCTATCTGCAGCTGGAGCAGGGAGAACGATGGGGAAATAACATATTAAACCTCATGGACAACCTGGTTGGTTAGTCTGACTTGTGCCTGCCCAGTTTGCAGTTGCTCTTCAGTGCTAATTGTCAGCTTCTCCTTCCCCTTCTTTGTCTCCACAGTCAATTGTTGACAAATCTTCCTGGTGACCTTTTAGAAGACCAAATACATAGAGAGGGGGTTAAAGATAGAGAGAGAGAGAGTTTGCACTGGCTTGTGTCTGAGATGAGGAAGCTGTGATGAGTGCAGCTTGAGAGTATTTTTATTTGCTTCCTGAGAGAGGAAGACAGCAAGCATTTGCTTAGCCACCTTCTGCACGACAAAGAATGACCAAAAAATGATCTATGTACTTTTTATGACCCATGCAGTCAATATTCCTGCCTGGGGTGCTGGCTGAATATCCCTGGACCACAGCTCAAGTACTGGACTTCAAGTGCACTGCCGACCTTTATGTGCGGAGGAAATAAGGTTAATGCACTTTCTGAATTGCACATAGACTTAATTCATGGATGAAAAAAGCACTAGGGTTTGGCTCCACTAATAGAGTGCAGTAGGAGAATTTGGAGGAACACGCACAAATGGAGTGAAGCCGTTTGCAATTTGTGCAATGTGGCTGATTCATGTGTTGGCTGACCTGGAATATTGATCAGGTGTGGTTTTTCTTTTTCGCTTACAATTACAACTGTTAGAAAGCTTTCTGTTTGAGGATAGTTTAGTGCTTCATTTGGCATCTGAAGTTTCACCCAGGCCAAACAGCACAGTACTAGGTCACAGGAAAATGTGGCTCTGTGTCTTCACAGACTCTCCTTTATGTCATAGCTGCATTCAAACCTGCGGTGGGTCCTCTCCAAGCGGAGTCCAAGCATGTAGCCTTCAGCATCACAAAATCACACTGAATCACAAAATGGTAGGGGTTGAAAGGAACCCCTTTTGATCATCCTTCCCACTGTACTCAGCGCTAGTCAGACCTTGAGTACTGCATTCGGTTTTAGTCCCCACTATACAAAAAAGATGTGGACAGGCTTGAAAGGGTCCAGAGAAGGCCCATGAGAATGATCAGAGGACTGGAACATCTGCCACAGGAAGAAAGGCTGAGAGAACTGGGTTTGTTCAGCCCTAAGAAGAGAAGGCTTAGGGGAGATCATATTGCCATGTACCATTACATAAAAAGTGGCTATCAAGAAGATGGAGACTCCCTTTTTACAAGGAGTCACATAGAAAAGACAAGGGGTAATGGGTACAAGTTACTCCTGGGGAGATTCTGATTAGAATGCAGAAAGAAATTTTTCACCGTGAGAACAATTAGACATTGGAATAATCTCCCAAGGGAAGTGGTGGATTCCCCTACATTGGACAGTTTTAAGACTCAGCTTGACAAGGTGCTAGGACATCTCATTTAAACTATACTTTTTTTAACCTTGAAGGGTTGGACTAAGTGGTCCTTGAGGTTCCTTACAACCTGGTATTCTATGATTCTAAGATTCTATGATCTAGTCCAACACCCCTTCCAAACCAGGGTCACCTAGAGCAGGTTACACAGGAACACACTCAGGTGGGTTTTGAAAGTCTCCAGGGAAACAGACTCCACGGCCTCTCTGGGTAGTGTGCTCCAGTGCTCTGTCACCCTTCAGACCAATAGCTTGCACTCACAAATGAAAGCTGGAAGCTGTGGGGTTGGAAACATGGTCCAGACTGATGTGATTTTCTACTAATGTAAGGACTGTAGTCGTATTATACACTGTTTGCCATGTGTGTTTGTTTAATTCTATGAACTGTAGCTTCCACTAGGACTTCTCAAGGCACTAGATTGAGTTTACAGCTCACCTCTCCTTTAGCACCTAAAAACCTCCTTGTGCTAGGTGCTGTAAAGGTATGGAACACAGACACACTTCCAAGTGTAAGATGAGAGATGCCCAATTAATGCAGTGATCTAATGAAAACAAAAATATTACAAAAATCTTGTTATGTCTTCATGCTGCCCTTGGTGGAATGGGCTATAATGAGACGAGCTGCTAAACCATGGCTTTAGTTTAAGTATTTGTATCTGGACTTCCTTCTAGGTACATCAAGGCATGTCACCACTATGCAATGCATAGATGTATGGGCTAGTTTAAACATGCTAGTTCCTCCAGATAGGATTATGTTGAATTTTGCTATACTGAGATGCAGCTTCTAAGGCCCATGCAACCATTTCAGTCAACACAGAAGTCCCAAATAGGCTCAGGGCACTGTCCTGTTCTGTATCATAAGGCTGATGAAGTAGTTAACTTTTTTACAGCACTGGCTTTTGCATCAACACGCAGGATAGCCCAGATTGAGGGAGATGAACCCTCCACTATCAGTGCCATCCCTCAGCAAGTGAAGAATTAACTAGAAAGCTACTTCTTTCTCAGCTATTCTGTCTGTGCTGTACAGCACAGACAGCTAGTCTGCCAGTAGTTAGCACTATACTAACCAAACCACTGAGCTCTGAGTTACAGCAGGTAAGTTCCTAGGTGAAAAGGACTATCCTGGCAGGGTCCAGGGCTCCCTGTTCATTAGCTATTCCTCCTTAAGAGCTTCAGCTTTAGTTTATTCCCCCACATCCCTTTGGGGAAGATACGAACAGAAAAGCAAATGGGGTGGTGTGGTTTTTTTTTTGTTTTTTTTTGTTTTCTTTTTCCCATGAAAGCATTAATCTCCCACTGTTGCTGGTACCCATACAAATTCTCAAACACTGTGGCAGTGCCATGGCTTGGGAAGGACTACAACAGCAAGTGCGGCAGGGAATAACTAACACTGCTAGCTGGCATCTGGGGTTGTAGCTCTGACAAACTCCTCTCCAAAACCTTCAAACTTCAAGCTCCGGAGTGCTTCCAGCACTACCCGTGCAGTCTTGGAGGTCTGTCATGAAGCCATCTCTCCGCCGCAGGCCTGGCCGCCTCCTCGCCGCCTTCCTGCCGAGTAGTCTGGTTTCTGCTCGCTCCACCAGCAACACTGAGACGTCGCGGCGGTGCCCATGCGGACGAGGCCGAGGGACCCTCCGAGCAGCCGTATCTGTCGGCCGCCGCCAGAGGGAGCCGTGCTCACGGCCGGGCCGGGGCTCCGNCTGTAATATATATATGTATAACTATAACCTCGCCTGCCCCGTGCTTAGCTAGGACTGGGAGGCCTGGCTCTGGGAATGCACAAAGGGAGAAGTTGTGGATGAGTACGGTCCCTTAGAAGGAGCAGAGGAGTCACGTGGCCTCTGTACTCGCGGGATACAGGACAATTTGGAGACTGCTAGTTTGGAGACCTTGGAAGGTAAGAACAGTTTCACAGAAGAGGGAGGTTGTTGGTGTGGTCCCACAGGCACAGCATGCCTCTAAATACTCTCTTTGGGAAAGAACTGAATAGTGAATTGGCACAGCCAGCTGCTGACATCACATCATTTACAGCAGTCAGAGGTAAAACTGTGAAGGCTTGCAGAAGGAGCTGGAGAAACGGAGTGATTGGGTAATAAAATGGCAGATGAAATTCAGTGTCAATAAATGCAAACTAATGCGCATGGAGGAAAACAGCCTTAACTATACGTTCACAGTGATGGACTCTAAATGAGCTATTACCACTCAGAAGACAGATTTGAGAATCATTACATATAATTCTTCAAAAACATCAGCGCAAAGCTAGCAGTGGTCAAAAAGACAAATGGAATGTTAGAAATTATTAGGAAAGAAATAGAGAACATGATAAAAGACATATTTTTTTTTGTTACCATGCAAACCTATACTGTACTCACATCCTGAATACTATTTGCAGTTCTGGTCTCCTGGCAGAATAAAAAAAATATAAGGTAGGTGTGCAAAGTATACAACTGGAAACTTCATAAAGAAGATGAAAAGGTTCACTGAAGGGAGGCAACAATTTATTAAACAGCATGTTTAAAAGAAAGACTATTGAAGAGACAACAGCACTGTGGAACTCATTGCCACAGGAAATTTTGAAAGCCTAAGTGTTATTAACTTAAAACAACAACAACAATTAAATAAAGCTGTTGGCCTTAGGCCAAACAAAGGTTGTATTTTTTGAGTGATGTAGACACAACTCAGGAAATACTAGTTTCTAGCTGCTGGAAAGGCATATAGAGGTGGGGATAATCACCCTATCCCAGCCCTGCTTCTCATACTCTTCTTTCTTGATCTGTTGGGCTGCGCAGACCTTTGCTTTTAACCAGTAAGGCCACATTTATATAATTATGCAATAAATAAATAAATATTATATTCCTAAGGAAAATAAATGGCAGAGTTCATTGATTTAAAGAATGGGGAAATCAGTTCTGCCTGTAGCTGAGTCGTGTCTGTGCGAAGTGTTGCATTGATTGAAGCGAGACTGCTGGCACAGCATGAGCAGTTATAACAGGTAGCTTTGAGCTACCCAGAAAAGTAGCAGTGACTATGAGTGGGATTAATTTCAGCTACCTTTAGCTGATGTTGAGAACTAGGTGCTTATTCTTTAGGCAGTTGAGGTATTTCTTCCTGTCACAGTGTTTCCACGGTACCATGTTTGCCAGAGGAAACTAGGACAAGATACATATCACGTACCAAAAAAAAAAAAAGGCAACTGAAAAATCAGGAGCATAATTCACCTTGCCTGTTCTTCAGCACCTGAAATAGGAAATGAAGATGATGGTGTTTGGACACCTTGGGGTAAAGACATGAGCTGAGATCTTAATTTTCCTGAGGAAAATTAAATGTGGTATTGTTCACCTTTGGGATGTAACAGAGTCCCCATACTTTTCAGATATCTCAGGGACAGAGTAAGTAAGTAAAACTCAGAAATGCATTAGAAGCATAAATGTTTCTATTGGTGCAAGATTATTGAATAGAGATTCCACTTTAGGTCATTAGTGAACTTCTGCAGAGCTGTAACTGCTTTGTCTCGCCAGGGTTTCATCCCCTTCTAGCAGAGAAGGATCTCCTGCCAGTGAGAAAGCATCACTTCTCAGAATTGGGTTCTGACTACTGGAGCAAGTATGTTTTACACTAATAGTAAACAAAACCAAAGTAGACTATTGCAGAAGGCACTATAAATGAAAGAATACTTTAAGCTATATGCTTCAGGAAGGCAAGAAGGACGGAACTAATTTTGGAGGAACCTATTCCAAGGATAGAGATTATCTCTCTGTTTTTTTTTTGTTGGTTTTTTTTTTTTTTTGGTTGGTTGTTGTTGTTTTTTTTGTGGTTTTTTATAGTTTTTTTTTGTGGGTTTTTTGGTTTGTCTGTTGTGGATTTTTTGGTTTGATTTTTTTTTTTTAATTGCTTGTTTAGCACCTGATCTCCAGTTCTTCCCCTTGTGGTCAGTCCTTTTTCTGTTTTCAAGAGAAAAGCTTAATGGATCAGAGACTTGCGCAGTAATGAAAACCTAGTATGTTTGTTTCAGAAATAATTTTTAAAATGGAAGACACTGTGTCAAAATCCTGAAAATGTCGTGGTTTAGGAACATTCTTCTCATTCTCTTCAAATCTCAAGACTTATGTACATCATTTTTTACATGGTCTATCACTGAAATTTTCTAGGGAAAAGAAATATATGTATACACTTATGTATGTATTTATCAGCAGAGAGAAAAATAAAGGGTTAATCATCTTCTCAGAAGTGGGTACATAGGCCTGCCTGTCAGCTGGTTTCTTTGGTATACATAATTAATTCATATTAATTATCATGTGTTGCAGTGGTGCTTAGCAGCTGTCACTGAAATTGAAGCTCCCTTGTGCTGTATCTGCACAAACACTAAGAGGCCGAGCCTTGAAGTCATCAGTGCTTAACTAGGCAAGAGAAGTCGTGGTGAAAAAGAGGAAATGTCTCCCCCGTAATTTCTATCTATTGCAATTACTATCCTTGTAATTTCTACAGGAACCTTTACCCAAAACAGTACTTGGTTAGAGATGCCTGACCAGGATAGTACCTGGTAATGTCCCAGGGAAGTACTGTGCAGAGACCCTAGGACAAGCCCCAGATCCAGAATAGCCTCACAGATGTAGTGCTGTGCCTGTACTCGAGTTCCTCCTCTGGCTCAGCTTGGTGTGGGAGAGTTGACAGGCTGCTGTGGCTTCCACCTCCACAGCAAGTCTGTGGAGCGCTGGCAGAAGAGCCGTCGCTCATATTGCTTTCAGTGACAAACACACCTAATGTGACTTAGTTGAGGGCACACAGAGGGGCAGCACTGGAGTAAATTGAAGACCTGCTTAAGTTTTCCAGATGAAGAGCTCCCAGTCCAGCAAACCTTATCCACAAGTGTAGTCACATCTAATTCCATTCTCTTTACTATACTGTGCACAGCACATTGTCATTCGAAGAAATTATATGTTTTTGCAGTGAGTGTCAGTTTCGGCTACCCGTACTGTTTCAATGTAGTTTCTGGGTACTGTCTTTTATTTGTTTAAGAAAAAAAAAGTGTTGCCATTAGCACTCAGTGTTATTTTAAGATGATGGTAATGCATGCATTAAACATGCACAGGTAGATTAGATATTTAACATTCTGTTGGAGTTCTGGCACAGTCTGAGGGCATGAACTGTAGCCAAGAATATATGGATTTTTAAAACTGTTTCCTGTGCTAAATCTCAGCATCAGCCTGTCCATACGTAATGAGAACAAGGGTGATGTAAAATAATGGTGTTGTTAAAATACTGTCACTTCTCCCTCCCCTACATTTTTAAAAGAAATATATTGCAAAAAATTCATAATGCATCTGGCCATCCTTTCTTAGGTCTTTCTTCCTTATCCTGATGGAATCAGTGCTCTATATTACTTCTTAGATTCAAGAGATTAAGGCAATCTTACCTTGGTTTTTCATTAGTGGAGCTGATTCTGCGCAAATACTGTTTAAGATTCATGAGTAATTTTGCCTCTGCAAAGAATAGGAATGCAGCTGGGGGGGGAAGAGAGATTTCCAATATTCTAGTCTGACCATGGGATACTGATGAGTAATATACCCACAATTAACTTGAAATAAAATGCAACAATTTCTTCCTTCAAGACTGTCCCCACAAGCTGAGGTGTGCCTAGCTTACTGCATCCAGACCTTATACATCTTCTATCTTGTGTAGATTGATGTTTCACAGGCATACTCCTGCTTTACTGAGCCTCTGCAGAGCCATAAGCTCCCAGCAATTATTACAGATTTTCCTCAACCTGGAAACGTTGAGGTCTGTGGTTTCTGTAGCCATACCCCATTGCTTCAGGCCAAAGTTTCTTATTTTCTCACACCAGGAGACTTGCAAATAGGGCAAATCACATTCTGGTGGTTGTTAATCCTGAGAATCTGGGAAGAGACAAATCCCTTCTCTGCCCACAAATTGGCTATATATGCCTTCGTGCCTGGGGCATGCTGTATGGGTGTCCGAACAACCCGCCAGACCCTCGCAAAGAGTGAGTTTGGGTTTAGATAATTCCTAGGCTACACATCTGTGTGTAGTTCCCACTTCACACCTCTTAGTGTATGCAGGGACCCTTTTAACTGAGTAATTTTAGGCTGATTATCATAGATCTCACAGGAAGAAAAGCAAAGCTAGTCCTGTTCTGGTGGACTTATAATGCTTAGAGATGCCAGCTACAGCAGTCCAGTGTAGTGCAGTTCAGTATAATGGCTTTGTGCCTCCTGATCCTCCAGACTGGTGTGAATAATTTGCATACCCTGGACCTGCTGAGGAGACCACCACTCCAGGTGCTGCATAATGTCAGCTCTTCCATACTGGGATGTGTTTTTTAAAAGTGTTTGCAGGAAACACCCATCTTCCTTCCCTCCTGGCTTTTCCGTCCTGTTTCTGCAGGGTACTTGGAGCAGGAGCATGTTTATTGAACATGAGATAATCTGAAGAATTACCTTCAAGTTTATGATTAGGCACACATTCTTCATTACTTTCTTGGATGGGGGGCTTAACACCCTGGAGCAACCAAGTGAACAACCGTAATGTGAAGCCAGTGCCAGCTTTGAGTGGCTAAGCAACAGAACTGGCACATTGTATTCATGCTATCTTCTTCATTAAGAAAGATGATTCAAATATCATTATTTCTTGAAAAGCATCCAGCCTGTGAAAAGATTCAGACACTGTTGATGAAGTTACCATGGATTTCTTTTGAGACATTCAAGCTATTAAGAGCAGGAATGTTTTGTCTGAAATGCTATACAGAAACCTACTGATGGAAATAATCACTTGCTGGCTGTTACCTTTCATCTTTTGTACATGAGTAGAAGTTTACTATGTTCCTAATTACAGTGAATTAGATGAATTTGTTCTAGCAAATCAGGCCATTCAAAGTGTGAATATTTTCTGGAAAGGGAAGAGCAAAAACGACTTCAAAAAGTGAGTCCAGAAGAAAAGATTGTGAAAATGGGCAGACATGAGTCATAAAGGAAGGATACTGTAGGTGTCCTTCATACCTCTGTTTAATGTTTTTTCTTCTTGTACAAAGGAAATTAGTATTGTACACAGACAGCAGAATATCTTCATATGAGGACATAATTTATTGGAGCTTCTTAAATAATCACTCATTATTTCATATAAAGGGGACAGAAGCCTTTGAAGCACCCTGGAATATTCTAGTTCTATCGACCACAAGAAGATAATTTATACTATCACATGCCTCTCTAGAGAATTTCCAAGATGAACTCTGTAACTCAGCTATAATTATAGAAATAATACTTTTACTACAAGTTGCAAAACAAAACAAAAGACAGACTGATGTATAAAAATCTATATGGCGTTTTGTTCTCATTTACAGAAAAAGTCTATTTACCAATTCTGGTGGTGTAGAGTTGAGTGAGATGTGGCCACGATCTAAGAAAGTGGGGAAAGAGGAGCAGACGCTCCCCAACCTGCAGCTAAGAGTGTACGTGGCATCTAGGACTTGCTGTAAGCAGACCTATAGCACCATCAACCCTTTTGCCTATGAGTCTATCTCTGATGTAACAGCAAGTAAAGACTGTACAAAAATAATTTTTATTTTCACCTCAAGGTCCCATGCCATTGTAAGGGTAGTGGAAATAAAAATCAGGGTCTCTATAGATAAAAGTGCTGCTTGTTACTATAAGCCTTTGCCCTGTCTTCCTCAGGGTTATGAGGAGTAACTGTGCCTGGTAGCACAATTGCAGAATCTCTCTCTGAAGCCGTCTGAGGTTTCGAATTGTTTAAATCCTTCTCCAGGTTAGAAGAGTTAACACAAATATCTCCTCTTTAATTTTTAATCCAAAGGACATTGAAACTGAGAGAAACCCAGATTCCTCTCACCTCTCTGAATGCAGCTAGCTCTGGGGCAGAATACAGACGCTTTTTAACAGTCTCTATCATAACTGTGTAATTGGCTGGGGCAGGATAGGAGGTGACTGAAAATGTAAGAATAGCTCCTTGGTGGATGCCCCCTCCCCTTCTGTGTACTAGGGAAGAATCTGTAAATTCACTGCAATTCCTTGGGAATCAGAGAGCTGCAGAGGACAAGTGGAGGAGGAGAAAGAGGTGTCACATTACTGTACCTCACAAAGGAGACTTTGAGATTCGTTATTTAAGCTCTTACATTCCCACTGGGACTCGGAGGATTATGACCTGTCCTCACTAAGAGCAAGTTGATTTTAATTAATACTTCCTTGATTCGGTTTCTCACAGACAGCACTACCCTCCCCCCCTCCCCCGCCACCCCTAGCTCTCCAGGCTAATCAGCTGATTTTAATAGGGAATCCCAACTTCTCTGCAGCTGAGCTTCACTTGATGAGAATTCCCATTCAGGGAATACTGCCACATTTCTGACTGGGAGTTCCTGGACAGGACCACACCATATAGGAGGAGCTAGATGCTCACTGGGTGTTTCATAGCTGCTAAGTGTGTAACTTGGAAGCAACAAAAACACTTCTTTCTGTACTGATTGTCCTAAGCAATGATACTTGACTACTAACGTTTGTCTGAATCCCTGAAAAATGTCAAACAAGGATCTGAAAGGTCAATGTTACAGCATTTACAAGCAGAGGAATAAAGGATGTGCTCCAGGTATTGTGGATGGATATCAGGCATACTTGACAGTGTATTTCCATTCATGGCACAGGAGACACCTCAGATCACAGCAGAAGCTGGGAAACCAGATATACATGATGGTGTGAGATCACCAGGCCTGACCTAAGGGAGAGACCTGTGCAGATAGTCCTGTTTTTTTTTTTTCTTCCAGCACCACAGAAAGATTAATTAAATCTAAATTGATACTTTACCTTTATTCTGCACCTGAACTTGTTAGTTCTCTTCATCAGCTCCCAGGCTGCTGTGGACTGGCCACTCATCCTTGCCTAGCTGCCCAAAGACTGGTGCCTCTAAGGGCTACAGTCACTACTGCCACCTCCTATTTAAACAGATTAACCTAACCCAGATGCATTACTTGGCACAAACAAAGGAATGCTGACACAAATTGCTGTGTGGGCTGGTTCAAAAGTGTGCTTAACACTAGGAGAGGGAAGGAGTAGGAAGAGGAGGATGGGGACACAACAGATGAGCAGCTGCAGTAGTAACATCCAGCAGCACAGCTGGATCTGAAGAATGTTTGTCCACAGCCTCTGCAAGCAATTAAGCTTGAGCCTTGGGTGGTCTGGCACATCTGAGAATGAGTGCTACTTACTTCGTTAACTAAATAGAGATTTGGATATTTGTCCTTATCTCCAGATTGTAACATTCCTGGACTTGTATGTGGTGTGTAAGCGCTGAGATTTGACCGCTTTAGTTACCGGTAGCAACTCCTCCATTAAATGCTGTGTATTGGATGGGAAGACGATGCTGATTTCTCAGGTGAAGTAGAGGGAAGGGTAGTTCCGCTGAGACTTCCATCAGTCCACAAGGTGTCATCTGTTCCAAATCAGGCTGTCAAAACTCAAAATGACACAAAATTTCTGAAGAATTCAGCTTTGGAACATGTTTCTTTCTGGTTTCTGCGTTATTCTTGCTTTCCTAAGGTGCCCTGTGACTGTTGTATCCAAGAATACTCATGCCACGGCATCCTGGGACTGTGTGAAGTGCAGCAGCCTAAGTTAGTGGTCCTTCAAACACTTCTATGATGAGTTGTTTCTTCACTGTCTATAATACCTAAGTGGTTAGTCCCTTATCTAGATTTGCAAATTTTTCATTATTTTATTTTTATATTATTTCCTTTAGGGAAATGCAAGAGTTTGGGAAGCGCTGCTTGGGACTGGAGAACATTATTTTGGATGTCTTTTAGAAAATAATACTTTACCAAAATAAAAATACTTTTTTAGGATGGATCGATTTCGTCTACATCACCTTGTATGAAATTATCAGTCAGCACAAGGGAAATAATTTGGTTAATCATTAGCAAAAGAACTTTTACCTCTACTCTAGTAGCTAAGATACATAATTTTGACTTTTAATATTGAAAGATCATCTCAACCTGCCATAAAAAAATTGAAATGATATGGCCAAAATGGTATGATTTGTATATAAATATGATCCTCTTTCAGTTTACCTGCAGCTGTGGATACACTGTGCAAAATGGATCTGAACACACTTTTCCCAGAAGGAAATACAAAAAATAACTGCACCAGCTGAACATCCTGCCACTGGTTTGATTTCTGGTATCAGTCACTGACCAACGGATCACATCTAAAATATACCAAACCAATACATGCAAGGCAATTACCATCAGGTTCCTTAATAGGAACCTGAAAAGGGGCTATTAGATTTCCTACTGGTCAACGTAGACGTCGCTGCTGTTTCTTTGAAGTTGCTATCTATGAGATTTTTCATGTGGTGGCTGATCCCACCAAGATCCAGTACTTACACAACTTCAGGCGTGCTGAAGTGGGTAGCCTTTACACAGCCCATCAGGCACCTGTGGAAAGCTTTATTGGAAAGTGGTTAAGCAGCAGTCTTTTTACAGTATGTAGCAAGACTTGCTGGAGACTTGTAGAGAGCTTGACCATGCACAGAAACATATGCTCCTACTGCCTCCAGTGTCTGAGACCACTTCTGTCTTCCTCCAAACACAAGGCCAAAAGACCAATGCTGTACATCCTTTTTAAAATTAAAAATGGGCAATGTTATCTATAATTATAACATTCTAGGCCATTTTTATCATTTATAATGCAGTTATAGTAAATGATTTAATTGTGTGGCACCTCTTTTCCCCTCACAGCAAGCATATAACACTTATTAGCTTCAATAGGAGCTATGTGCACATAACTATGCAAGAAATGAATATACCCTTTTGATTACAATAAGGTTATAAGCAGCAGGAGTCCATTATGATTAGTAGTAAAATGAAGAATTTTTCACAAATCATAAATGTTACTTTATAGTTTCCATTTCTCCTTATCCTTTTTCTCTGTGTGCATCTACAAATTTATATTTTATCTTAATTCAGGTACTTTGCAATCATCCCAAAAGCTGTTATTCATTATAAGCCGAAATGAATTTGCTGAATCTTTCTTTTTTAATTTCCAAAGGATCAATTATATCAATAAGAATGTACAAAAATAATAAAAAAATACTAAGAACAAAAAATGTATTAGAATCACTCAATAATATTTGCCTGAATTGACTTCTCTACCCTAGGGCTAGATCTGAATTGAATGTCATTTTGCATCCTTGCTAAAGTCTACTCTATCCTTGTCTTTGTACTCACAAATGGGAGCAAATGTGCTGTTAGTTTCACCTTAGCAACTCCAATGCTGGACAAGGTCTAGCAGGGAGTAAGAAAATGCTCTTGGCAGCTGTGAGTGATGCAGCTCTTGTGCAGGCAAGGTGTGATATCCCCAGTGCCTGTGAAAGCTTTGGGGCAGAGGTTGAAGAAAGGTGCAATGATTCTGAGGTGAGAGTGGGACTGGAGCTGTTTCTTTAGGTAAAACTGTGCATCCATGGCTGTCAGAGGTAGGACAGTGGACTAGGCAGATTGCAGCTCTACTAGGTCGGCTCCTGTATTTCACACATATCTGCATGAAACTAATTCAGGCTAGTGCATATGCTGTGCAAATGGCCAAGAATTACATCTTTCTTTGACATTGCAGAAGACCTTTATGCTGAGAGAACACGGAATCAAAAATTAACAGAGAAAATCTTTGGCACTTTAGGTGGAGTTGCATATTTCAACAAAGCAGATAGCATTCCTCTCCTGACATACAAAGCAAATGAAGGCAAATTGTGTTTCCCAGGAGCAGATTTAGAATGATATCCTCTAGTACTCTGTATTGACCAGTCATTAGAAAGGACTGTTAAGCTTGTTGCCATTTCTTGTTTTTCTGTAGCTGCTGAGAAATTGTATCTGGCAGAAGCCAGAGTTTGTGTGTGGTTCTGGAAAGTAGCCATCCTGTGTTTCCGAAGGACTAAGCCTTCCTATGGAGCAGATCTGCTGTCACAAGGAATCGCACTGTACATTCAATTAAAAATTAAAAAGCCAATTCCTACCAAATGCTATATGGTTTCATAGCGAGTAGCAGGCACGTGAACTTGAAATAGGGGAGCTATCATGACCAGGGCGCTAAAAGGCACGTTCAGCTCCATGTATAGAGACGCACAGATATAACCTCAGGATACCACAGTGAGCCAAATCCTACTGTGATTAACTGTGGCTCTGACATCTGTAACCAACATATCTGTCCACATATTGCTGTCATTTTGCACTATTTATCCTGTTACTCCAAGTGTTCATATGTCATAAGACTGACAGGTAGGTAGGACGTTTACCACTGACTTCAGCAGGTGTTAATTAAGTCTTTTGACTAAAGAAAGTAATTTAACTGGAACACTGTATCACAAACAAACAAAAAATCAACCCCAAAACAAACAAACAAAAAATGCAAATGAATATAAAAAGATTTAATTCAGTTTGAGGATGAGTATTTGCTTTCTGTGTTGGGGGCAGCTTCCTTTGGAGAGGTGGAATGGGAGCTTTCTTTCTGGAAATGAAGGCGCTGGATTTTTGCTTTACTATTAGAGTTGATTTTTCAAAGAAGCTTTTGCAACACAGCAGAGACCTGTGAGCAAGTTGAAGAATATGGTTTGTGATGATGATGTTTAGCATAGGAAGAGGCATGAGAAACTTCTTTACATTTATCACTTGAAAATTCTTGCAAGATTACAGCAGAATGATACCACTGTAAAAACAAGTAAGCCAATGCCTTCGTGGTTTTTCCAACACCTACAGGCACTACTACCTTTATGCTTCTTGTGCTTCAAAAGTGAATGAAAAAAGCCCTGAATTTTTGTCATCATCCTTCATATTTGGTAACTTTTTACTTCTTAGAAGTCTTAAAAGCCTAGAATCAAGGTACTAGATGCAAAATATGTTATTTGTATACTTTTAAAACCTTATTACCAGGTATTAAATTGACAACTAGCTCTATATCTAAGATAGCAAAACATTTTTATTATAAAACTGTGTTTTCCAATAATAGTAGTTTGTAAAACATCCACCTTCTAAGCTAAAATTTGCCATGCTTGGTGAATAGTTTTGAAAAATTTACATATAAAGTATTCGGGCCATCTTTAAGTGAGAATGAGAAGCAGAATATATTTCTCTCATTGTAATTTGTGACCTTTTTGACAACTCTTATGGACAAAGTGACTGTCAACTGAAAACTGTGATTTGCCATGGAAATAGCTATACCTGAGTTGCAATGTCCACTCTTGTTTTGATGGAAATTGATTTTTATTTAACTGAGATATGAAAGTTTGAAAGTTCCATACCAACCATGCACAGTAAAGGTTTTTTTCTTCTTTATTTTCCCTAATTTTGCCTTACAGCTCTGATCTCAGGAGGACTTACCCAATTGCTTAACTTCACATGATCTGAGCAGTTCCCTTGGCTCCAATAGAATGACCGCAATGCATACAGCCTATGTGTGGAGTAGGTCTGTATTAAATAGGGTTATGTGCTTATTTTTTTCATTACTGACAGACCCTGCAAATAATCTCAATGCATTAATGACCTGGCTACGTTTCAAATACTTTCATAGAATCATAGAACGGCCTAAGTTGGAAGGGACCTTAGATATCATCTAATCCAACTTCCCTGCCATGGGCAGGGATGCCTCTCAACTCTACCAGGTTACTCAAGGCTCTGTCCAACCTTGCCTTGAACACCTCCAGGGAGGGGGCTTCCATAACGTCTCTGGACAATTTATGCCAAAGTCTTGCCACCCTTGTACCAAAGAATTTCTTTCTAAGATCTAATCTAAATCTGTTCTCTCTCAACTTAAACCCATTTCCCCTTGTCCTATCAGTGGGCACTCTTGTAAAAAGTCCCTCCCCAGCCTTCCTGTAGGTTCCCTTCAGGTATTGGAAGGCAGCTATTAGGTCCCCCCGAAGTCTTCTCTTTTCAAGACTGAACAATCCCAGCTCCCTCAGCCTATCCTCATAGCAGAGGTGCTCCAGCCCCTGGATCATCTTTGTGGCCCTCCTCTGAACACGATCCAACAGATCCATATCCCTCTTTTGGTGGGGACACCAGAACTGGATGCAGTATTNATGTCCAGCCTTGCTTGCGGTGCGGAATGCTTACGGCTCTCTGTCCTCCAGACTTCTCAGTGGGGATCTGGACTGACAAAAGGCTCTTCAAACAACTCTACTGCTCCGTGTATCTTGTGTTTTTCAAATTTGACTTCCCTGTAGTTTGCAATAGTACTTAAACACTTCAATGTTATTTTTGATGTGCTGTGTTCATCAGGAGAAAGTGAAGAGAAAGAAGATGACGGTGAAGACTCTCGAAAGCGTTATGACTTACGAAAGAGGAAGACTTGTTGAAGCTCGTGCAGTTTGCGTTGGCTCATTTCTCAAGCCTATCGAGGTCCCTCTGGATGCCCTTGAGGGCATCTCTTCCCTCAAGTGAGTCCACAG
>VWZK01011334.1:0-14229 GCA_013396935.1 Baryphthengus martii
TGAATGTCAAGATTATTTATAATTATTAATAGATTTTTTTTCTATTTTTTTTTTTTTAAGAAACCAGCCAACACCAGCAAAGCTTTCTTTTGCTCCTCTCTGAGAAGATGGGCTGCTTGGGGTGGATGCATCATGTTTTACATCAGTTTCAGTCTGAAGAGTTTCTTCTGAAGCCAGGCCTCTGGACTTTGCCTGAGGTTAATATGTTTTTAGGTAACTGCACAAAGTGTGAAGACTATTGGGAGCTTCTTTGCTGAGCGTGAACACCTCCAAAGCTCTAAGCCAACACCTGGAGGCAGGCAATGACCTGGGATGTCAACTCAGTTATTTATGGCTCATCTGAAAGCTTTGGGTGGTCACCATCTGGGACTTTGTCTTGTCTAAATGAGACCCAGCTCTGACCCTCAGTCTCAACTTAATAAGTCCTCTGAGTGCTGAGGCAGTCAGCCAGACTTCCTAGAGTTGACTCAATATTTTAGATGAGACAACTTCAACCAAAGACACTGGGAAGGAATCATTGGTAGCCTTGCAGGCAGAGCATGCACTAGAGAGGTGAGACCTCAGAACCAATTACTTGTTCTGAGATAAGCAAAGTGAGATTTGACATTGGCACCCACATCTTAAGCAAATGCTCTAAATTCTCAGTTCTTGCCATTCTGAGGTGGGAAAAGCTGATTATCATTTAGTTTCGTTGTTCCCAGAAATGCTACTGTTGTTGAAACCAGTGTGAACATTCCCACAAAACCCCCGCATCTCAGGTAGATCAGTTTTAGTTTTCCTCTCACCCCCACCCCCAAAAAAACACCTCATCACTGGAAAATTCCCAATCTTGTCTAAGCATTATCCTTTTAATTTGCACCCATGGATACATAATTGCAGGTGCATTTAGTTTTCCAGGACTGGGCACAAATGAAGCAGTGCCTGCAGTTTTGCTAAGCCCTCTGAGAGGCACAAATTATACTCCTGTGTAACTGATGACAGAAAATCACACCCACAGTCATCTGCAGGTGCAAAAGAAGGAAAAAAAAAAGAGGAAGAAAAAATGTCAAGGCCTTGTCACAAAGCAGGAACCTGTGTCTCCCTGGTTCAAATGCATATTCAGAGTGTGAAAGGGTGCAGGGAATGAAAGAAGAAGGTGTGGGTGAGAAAGAGAAGTACTTTCATCTGTACTGTGAGGAATTTAAAGCCAGCTCAGGAAAGCAAATTAAGAAGATAAACCTCAATGTGGAGGGCTGCATGCTGATTACTGAACTCCTTGCTCTTGAAGTCTGCTGCTGACTAAGGAGATGGGCACAAGAATGTCCTATAGCTGAGCATTTGCTCATACAGCAATTAAATCAGATTTACTGGCTTTTTGAGTTTCTTTCATTCTGCTAATGAAAGTAATAGAATTCTACTCATTCTACCACCTTTAATTCATGGCATTTCTGATGTTGGGAAGCCCAGCTCCTGTAGGACTAGCAAGGATTTCATGTACTAGTCCAGTCACATCAGCAAGGATGTGGGGTCTGACCCGAACTGTTCAAATGAAAATCAAGGCGGACAAATCTATGATGGTGTCACTTGCATATTCTTCCACACCTATGGAAATTTATATAAATGGGACTCATTTTGTTCACAGGTTAGTCACCCTGTCTGAAGGGCACCCTGCACCAAATGAATTAAGTGCATAAGAAATGCTTGAATGCTCAGATCGGTGATTCAACTGCAAGTCTTTCTCTTCTGGACATGACCAATATTTTATCTGGGAGGTGTGCTTGTCTTCCCTGGTGCTGTCAGAGCACCCCTGGCAGCAGTGCATCAGCTCAGTGGATCCCCCCAAGAAGCAGCTGGTGTTCTTGGGGTGCTGTACTAGTTATAGTATTGAGGCATGAGTGGATAGCTTTGTCATTTGACCTTACTCATCACCTTTGTCAGCTGGTAGATCTTGGTCATATCCTTTCTCAGCTGTCTTTCCTCCAAACTCAAGAGTCTCAGCATTTCCCATCTTTCCTTGTAAGGCAGCTGCTGCATCCCCTTGACTTCAGTTGCCTTTCTCGGTACCTTACCCAGCTCCAATAGGTTTTCTGCTGTCTCTGATACATCAAAGCTTTCCATTCACTGCTGAGGTGAGTTGTGCTGGTTATAAGTCCTGCAGAGCCATCAGACTCATGGGACAAAGTTCACTGTGAAAATTATCACAGTCTCACAATCCTGGCTGATACAATTTGGAGATCGAGAATTATCTCTAACTTGTAACATATTGTGTATCAATTATTCCAGTAATGAATAAATGTTTAGTCATTTGTTTGCCTATTTTAATTTTACAATCTGTTAATGAACAGTTTGTGAACTTAAATGGTACAAAAAACATGGAAGAAATTATATGCTTGGAATTATTTGTTGAACTCTATGTCTGCCATGAGTTTCTTGCCCTTGTATTAGTTAGGTTCTCACTTTAATTTCCTGAGCATTCCTTATTTTTAATCTCAACCTTGTGAGAATCCCTTGGAAAGACCTCGCTTGCCTGTTCCTAGCAAACAGATCAACTTGCAGCTGGATTTAAGTACAGCTGATAAGAAAAGCATTTCATTGTTTCAGTCTAACCACCTCCTTCTCCTTGTTTCCTCCCACGGTGAACTCTCTAGTTAGCAGATTATTTCCTGCATCAGAAGAGAGCCATCGGGTCTTTGGTAAGGCTCCAGCTCTGCTAGGAAAGCCATTGTGCTGATGGATAAAATACTTCCAACTCCACCCTTTTCCTCCATCCTTTCTTGCCATCACTAACACACATTCCCATGATCCCAGGGACTCAAGTGGATTTGCAGACCCAAGTCATGTATCCTGTCGTCAGACATAGAGCTGTACCTGGGGATTTCAGCATCCAGTAATTCCTTTATGTGCCGGTTTATTAAGGAAATTGGCCGGAACTATTGCGTCGTGTATGAGATATGACAACCTTGCAGCCCATACGTGCAATTCATTAATAATGGGTGAGATGAGAGAAGATAAACTGATGATATAGATATTCTTGCTCTGGAGGTCTGAACTATCTAGAATGTCAAAAGTACTGAAATTTTATCTGCTTCTGTAGATCTAAATAGCTCGGGATTGTTTTAATTGGATTATGTGTTTAGTTTCAATGAGCATGGGATGGCTTTAAGCAGGCATTGAATAACCAGATTAACAAAGGAGATGGATTGAAACCAGAACCATTTATCTAACACTTCCCAGTCAAGGACTTTTGATCATGTCTCAGTCATTCTCATTTTGGATTTTGCAAAACAAAACTCATCTGTCATATGCTGTCGTATGCAAACAGGGCTTCAGATTTATTGCTCAGACTGCTCAAATCATGTTTTTGTGGAAGACATGGCAGGTCCTAGGAGAGCTGACGACACATAGTAAGCTTCAGCTTGCTCTTTCTCATCCCTTGATCTCAACTCTCTGTGAAATGAAATGTGCCATGGGCCAAACTTGTGCCAGCCTTTTTCCATTCTCTTGATTACTAACAAAATGTGTGTCTTGACTCTGAATGCTGTGAGACCAGGACAATGACATCAGTGGACAAAACCAAAGGGCCATGACTAAACACTGCTGAGCTTCCCTCTAAAACAAAATCCATCCTGTAACATATGCACAAAAAAACCCCAAAATCCATTAATTTTCCATTCTGTCTGTTTCTGGGAAGGAACACATGGGAAAACGCCACTCATCATAGGAGATGACTGAAATATCCCTCCACTGTCATTAAATCCAGACAATGAGATACACACAAGGAAGAACCTGGTGTTAAAGCAAATGAATACACCATTTTCCCATGGTTTAATGCATAGGAAGGCCTCATAAGATGCCCATAAGGAAGAACAAACTGACAATCACCTGTATCACAGCAGCTGGCCAGGATCATCATAAGTCTATCATCAGTTTTTATAGAAGAACTGGTATCTCCAAAATAAGATTTTTCCAGATACGGATTTTTAGATTAAACGGAAATGTTTGTCAAAAATTTTTGGAAGGCATGTGATTTTTGGTTAATACACGAACAAATCCTGAAAAAAAAATGTTTTCAAGTTTTCATTTAAATACTTCTCAAGACAAACAGAAATTATGTCTAAGCAGCTCCTTTTATCAGATCAGAGTCAGCTTGAGTACTGTACATGTGCCAAAGAAGACACGAATTTGCAAGTCAGTAAAACAGGGCAGAGGAGTTTCTATGCACTGCTGCCAAAATCCGACCCTGTAACGATGTCCATCAAATTGGTGATGAATTTTCCCTGTGTGATTTCCACGGTAGAAAGACATTTAGTCTGAGCAAAGCTTAAGTGCTTTCTGCAGGGCCGTGAATGCACTAGGAAAACTCTTCTCCTGTCTACGGGCAAGATATTTACCACTTCACTTCTAGGACTGTATTTTTGTCAAGGTTCATTTCTGATGTTTTCTAACTAACTACCCTTTACTTCCACAGGACACTAAAGGGAATTATTTCACTTCTATGCTTCCAGGAAAAGCTGGCAGGAAGCTTTTTGTTTCCTTTTCTTCCTCTTTTGTGCTGAGGGAATTTATTTAATACAGCTGGGAGGCCAGGGCCCCCCGAGGTCTATTTGCACGTAACTCTACAACCGACTTGGATTATAAAAGAATGCAAACGCAATACATATGGACTACATGGGTCACGGCGGCACGTCTAGTTCAGGGAAATATTGAAGTTATCTATAACTACATAAATAAGGGAGTCCTCTTCTCAGAAGCCCGCTGTATTTACAGCAGGGTACCTCTGCCTTAGTTAACAGCACAATAGAAAATGGCTGATCAAAACCAGAATGCAAATGGTAGAAATTTGAGGGAATTACAAGGAGATCAGCCAGATTTAAATCCTTTAATAATAGGGGCCACAATTAAGCTAGATGAACACTGTAGCCATGTAAATGAGAGCAGAGCTTTTCATTGGACCTGTTTGTTTCCATAATTGTTTGTAGCAGGGCAGCCCCCCTCACCATTCATCCTTTCATCTTTCCTTTAGAAACACTCTAGCTTTTTCTGAAGTGGAATCAATGTTTTGATGAAACCTGCTAGAAATCAAAGCAATATTACAAAGCCTGAACTGCATTAAAGGATAATACTGGCTACTTAGGAGAGGTTAAATCTCACTTTGACTAAGGTGTGATTTGGAATATTTTTTTCTGACAGCCAGAAATTGTGAAGCTAACTAAAATTAAGACTCTCTTGCTGATTTTAAGGGGGCTGGGGTTACACCGTATTTCTGAGATCCAAGACCAGATACGTCTGTAGAAGTTTGCCTCTGTTGATTGCAGGATCATTTTTCCTATAAGAAAAAACTGTACTAAGTGACAGTGATTAACATTTACAAAACGTATTTCTAACCAGTGGTAGCAAGGTATCCTCTCCCATGAGAAGACTATTGAGCTCTGCAATTTCTTGCCAAAAGATATTGCCAAAATCTTACACAAATTTGAGGGGAGGCTGCATAATTTCAAAGGAAAAAGATCTATTGAGAATGACTTATAGAAATCTACACCTATTTGTAGAAATTAGTAGAAATCTACACCCAGCTCAGGAAGCCAGAGGTGGCTGGAGGCTGTGATTTGGGTATCACATAAGCTTGCCCTCTTCTTGTAATATTCCCTGGGCATCTACTTTTGCTCACTGCCGGAGATGGATCTAGACAGATTTGTAATCTGAACACTGCAGCCAATCTTACTGGGTTTTTATGTCTTTATACTGTGACCGATCAGGAGAAAGTGCAAGAAAAGAGGTTTCCAAAAGGATCCTATGAGGCCTGTCCACAGGACAGAGAGTGCTTCCTTGAGCTGGCAAATGTAAGTTGATGTTGAGAAAGGATGATCTGCGTGTAGTCTCACTATGTCCTCAGATAAGTGCTCCTCTTTGTGTCATCTGACATCTCAATCTAGCTTGCCCTTCTTGGCACAAATGAATGATGCAATGAACAGCACACATAGATGATAGCAGCAGTGAGACAGCTTGTTCATTTCCCACCAGAAATGGAAAAATTCACTCTGTATTTGGTCTTGAGTGAGCAATAAACTTCCCTTAGACAGAAAGAAATGCTGTGGAATAAACATAATCTAGGGTTTTAATGCACCATTAGAATAAATCATTAACATTACATTGAGTCAAACTGCCATATAACCCTGGCATGGGTTCACAGAATCCTTTCATTTAGTTGCTTGATTCACATTTGCCTTCTAATAAAACCTTCTGCTTCTTTTGATTTATCCAGATGAAAATACAAAGCTGTAAATAAAAGTAATCTATCTACTAGTGCTTAAACACACTTTTTAGGCTGTAAAATGACAACATGCAACTTAACCCTGTCTCCAGTCAAAGCGTGCTCACAAAACGTGAGGTTCAAGAAAGGCCGGAGCTCAGGTAGGACCTGCAAAGCTGGACATTGATGCTGTGATGTGTGTGGAAGACCACAAAAAGTGATGGCAGTTGTCTTAGTTACTGGAATTTGCAGCAGGTACTGACCCAACAGGAGCACTAACAGTTGGTCCTTTATTCATCTTTTATTTGGTACAATAGGATGCTTCTACAACCTGAGATATTTTCAGTCACAGAGTTATAAATTGGACTAACTCATCTCCATCAGCAACGATGTGTTGAACTCATGCTGCAATCCAGGACATAATTTATGCCCCTAACATACAAAACTGTTAAGATAAGCTTGTTCCTTTTCCATTTGCTCTCTGACATTCATTGATCTCATAAATTATATGCCTTTCTGGTATCTTTGTGTGGAGATGAAGCATCTCCCAAGGCTTTCTGTGGCAGACTGGGGAGTCTACAGCAAGTGACTTATCTAGTACCTTCCCTAGGGTTGTCACCTGAATTGTCACGCACTTGGTTCTGGCAGACAGAAACACTTAGAAGGCGTTCCACTGACGGGTATATAGACGTTCAATTTTTAACTAATTTTTGTGGTGAAATAATAGTCAACATTAACGGGAGTGGTGATATTATTCCATTAGTTATTCCATTGGAAATCACACGGAAATCAGAGGGAGATTGGCCTGGAAATGCTTAAGTTCACTCTCAAGTACTCATGTTTACCCTACTTGGGTATAGTTGATCTCATTTCACATGCACTGGGGAAGCCACTTCTTGAATTGTACTCTCCAATAATTGAAGAGACATGCAGGATTAGATCAGGTTTTATAATGAGGGGAGAGCAGCCCTGAGGCAAATGCTCTTAAGGAGAGCTATAATTTACCAGCAACCTTATCTAAGATATGGTCAGTCAATAAGAAAGCCTCTGAGGACTTCAGGGTAGCCAGAGCCTCAATCAACCTGCTGATTTCTTTATAAGGAATACCAGCTGGTTACTAAACCACAGGGGGTAGACAATAAAAATGGAGAGTTAGGGACAGAATAATGGTTTATTTCAAGTGGAAAACCAGGAGAAATCTGAAAACCTATTTCTGTTAATTGCTCATGCTGCTGTCATTACTCTGTTATTATTTTTATTAGAATTGGTGACTAGAGACTCAGCTGAGATCATAAGCTGGTTAAGGTGAAATGGATCTATTGTGCTCACACTGTGCCTTCACTGCTCACTGTTGAAGGCTCCGACACAGTGTTCCCTATATTTTCTTTTTTGATCGTACACACTATGTTACCACCCGGCTTTGCAGCCATGGTTGGAAATGCAGGTTCTGGCTCTCCTTTCCCCTGGGATGTTAACTCACTCACTCTGTCTCTTGAGTTTCTTCCCACAGTTTTCCCTATGTGTCTAGAAGACCAAGACAAGCACTCCCATGATGAATGACTCACCCAAAAAGAATTAGGGAGACTTTGAACTTATTTTAGCACAACTTCCCCAGGAAGAATGACCCCAGAAGTCCTAGTAGCAGGCAAGGCCAGAGATAACGTAGGCAGAATTTCACAGTGCCATGGCCTAAGACATGCTGGAGCCAGCCAGAGATGTCACATGTAGATCACAGACCTGGACCAGTTCTGGGGTGAAAACACACTCCAGTGTGCAACCCACCTGTTACTGGCGATAGTAAGAATGAGGAACTCCACTCTCGATTCCAGAATTGCTACTAGCCCGGTGTGTTGCCTTGGGTGTTTCTGGCAACATTACCACTTCTCTAACTCATTTGTCATCCTGTAGCTTTTTCTGTTTTTCTAGGAATTTATGGAAAATCAGAGCAGCTTGGTTAATATTAAGGATTTCTAGGTGTTTGGCAACTGTTGTAGTATGATAAACTGGGCTAATCTGCTCATCCAGGGGGACTTGGACACACTCAAAACTATTTAGTCAGGCTGTGTGCGTGCCCACTGATTTTGCAGAGCTTACACAGAAGGTCTGAGATTTAGAGCTTGCAGAAGACTCACTGCTCTGCACAGCATCACCCATGGTCATGGATATCTGCATGGGAAACCCCATAAAAAATATAGGCAACTCAACACCTTGAAGTTAAACTTTCTGCTCTTCGATGTCAAATATGAACAGGTATGGATGTGGGGGTTGTTTTTTTCCCCCACTTTATTTTCAGTTGTGGTGATCTCTAAGGCTTCCATTAATTTCAACCAGGCAATTGTTGGAAAATTAAAATCTGTAGTTTTTCTTTGCTAAATTAGACATGCTTAAGTATTCTGATGACAGACATGCTGGAAATGGCATGGTTATTGATTTCTGACAGTTGTTGCCAGCACTTTGAGATTCTGTGATAGAAGATGCCGTAGAGTCTCGATCCATGTGCCCATCCCTCTACAAGTGTGTATGTGGCCCATGGAAAAGCTTTGGAGTGTAATCTTATTACATGAAAGACAGAAAAAAGCTACTTGCCGCTTGCAATTTGCATGTACTTTATGGTTCAGAGCACAGAGAATATCCATCTGACTTTCATGGGGGAAAGAGCACTTGATTATTTGCTTTAGTGGGAAACGATACGAGATTGTCTGCTCCAGTTGCCATAAGGCCACCCTGAGCACAGTCTGCTAACAGCCTGTCATCTTTGGTAAATAGAACAGCTTGGAAATGGAAAAATTTGCCCAGTCTGCGCAATAGTCCAGATGTGTCCTGGCTGGAGGTAGGGACAGATCTCCTCAGAGGCCTTGCCTCACGTTTTTCTGTGTCTCCAGCTATTGCAGCTGTATTTTTATAGACTTTTCTGTGTCATCCCTGGGAAGACAGCTGGGCATGTCTTTACACGCTCAGTCCAAGCAAAATTCTCTGTGATCTCCACAGGAGCTGGAGCAGTTTCCAAGCCTTCATCGGGCTTTGCTGCTTCATCTCATCTAGGAGGAAGGCAGAAGTGAGGGCTCAGAGGGCTCTCGCAATTTCAGCAGTGGCTTTAATTAGCTGTAGGTGAGGTTTTCTGTGTCAGACCTGACTACAGCGAAGTCAAATAGGGAGCCAAATTCTAATATTAATAATTGCAACACCTCAAAGATTTAACCCTGCAGTAGATACCAGGGACATGTTGCTTGAATCTGTTAAGATATTTTGCATTTCAACTCTAAGCCCACCTATTACCATATGTTGAAGGATCTGATTTCCCCAGAAAAGTGAATGGAGTGTTTGCACTGTGTATTTGTAATATATGGGATGTGCATCATATCCACAGATCCTGTGTCCTTCAGGATCAAACTGACACATAGGCTCAGAAATCTTGATGTCTGCTTCTGCCAAGGCCAGCGGCACAGTTTATGGTATTAGAACGATGTAAGATTACTACGATGACGTGTGAAGGCAAACACAACCCAGGGCATGTAAGAACGGCAAGACAGGGGGAGAAGGTGGCCAGAAAACCGTGATCCAAGCGCAGCTATGATTTTCTGACCTAATCTTGTGAAACCTCTAGATTCTAGAGGTCAATAACTAAATTTGTCTGAAGATGAACATTGTTTAGTGTTTTCTATCTGCAAATTTCAAACTGTGTCAGCAAGGAAGTCACAGTTATTTTTGCTGTTCTACTAGATCAGAAACTGAGGGAAAAAGACTCATTTCAGGTTGCCCAGCGAGGCAGTAGTGGAGACAATACAAGAAGATTGGTCTTAGAGTCCTACTTGAGGAAGCAGAGAACAGCTCTTCAGAGGCCAACCTACAGGCACAGATAAAATCAGTCTCCAAAAGAGTGATCAAATGAAATTCTGCTGTTGGAAGGTAAACTAAATCCCTTTTTTCCCTGCAGCCTGGGGACTGAGCATGTTTTGGATCCAACTGTGCAACATTAATCACAATATGGAATATTTGAGGCAAAGGTCAGCCACAGGGGGCCAACTATTAACATATGGGATTTATCTGTCTCCTTCTTCCATAAAGATGCAGCACGCTGGATAATTAAACTTCTGAGTGCCAGCGTGGAGCGTAGTCTGTTTTTTTCCACTGCTCTTTGTGATTCGATCCAGAACGATTTCCTTTCGCTGTGTGCTCAGAAGGGGAGGAAACAAAGGTGGCATCCTGATCTTCATTATTAATACGCAGGAAAACTCGGAGGAAATCCCTTTTATGCCCCTGGCTTTGTGTAAAGAAACCCCTGCAAAATCAAAAGTCATATTGTTCAGCTCCTAAATATATATATTTATACATCTATGTGCGTAACAGATGTTTCTTCAGATACTTAACTGATGTTTCTGCAAAATTATGGCATGGAAAAACCTTCATAGCAAGCTGAATTCCAGCTGATTTACTTTGATTAAATTAAAAATCTAGGAAAAAAAAATATTTAAAGTGGAATAAAGAAAACAACAATCTCCTGTGATGTCAGTGCTTCTCTACATTATGTGGGATAAAAGCACTGGTATATGGGCCGCGCTCATCTCTTGTTTACAACTGGGAGCAGGTAATGGGGAGGCATTTTGCCACTTTGGGTAAAGGAATTACACACAGCTAAAGAGTTTCTGAGGAAGGCATCTAGCTGAAGCTTATCAGGCCACTGCCTTGTATAACCAGCAAAAGCACTTCCAGTAGCAATTAATACAATTCTAATACAGACACCGAAGGCAGGAGGCACATATCTCCTTCTGGAGGTGCCCACGTCCCCCTCAGCCCTCCTGACCTGCTTAGACGAGCTGTCTGCTTTCAGACAGCTAAAATGAAGCAAAGGGAATCCCATAGCAGCTGACTTTGCGCCCCACTTTGTTTCTGCCACAGTAAAATTGTTATTATTGTTATTTAAGGTTACATTATGGTAACACTCAAAGAGCAGGTACGGTGGAGATGCAAAGTAAAATGCAATTCCCTGCCTCGCAAAGAGGACAGCTCAAGTAATTGAAGGATGATTTTGCTTTTCAGTTTGACTGAAAAGAAATACAAGCACCAGCAGGCAATTAAAATACATAATACTTGATTCACAAAATACCAAAATGCCAAACTACATAAGCCCCATGACACTTTTACAATAGAATGATTATATACTGTTGGCTATAATGGTAATAAAAAAAGGATTTATCTTTTTAAGTATTTCCAATACATCATTCTGAGAGTTGCTCTAAAGTGCAGCCAGTTCCTTCATTTTTTGGATTCCAATACACTGCTTTTCATTTAAAATAAAACGGTAACGTCTTTACATTTATATATTGCTTTCATCTAGAAAGATCCCTGCGGCCTTCTCAAGTGCTTTCTGGAGTTTCCGTACCCACAACGCCAGAGGAGGAAAATGCAGATGTGGCCAAATTTCTCTGTGGCATGAACCACACACTGTAATTTTCATGTGGTCAAGCCTGAGGCGCATAGGATGTGCCTTAAAGAAGGAAGGGCAACATCAGGAACTTGAGCAGCTCACAGATGGAAGACAATACTGACTCCCCACGTGTCCCCGCTCCTCACTTAGGGGCTGGAGCTGAGCTGGACTGACTCACTCTCTCCCCATCCAGCTATTTGGGGTGCCTAGCAGCTCATCCTTGCACCAAAACCAGGCAATCTGATGACACAAGCTATCCCTCAGACTGCTTCTGAGATGTTTGACTCGGAGCTATCATTCAATGACCACCGCCTCATATGAGGCACTGGGTGAGAAATTAAGACACCAGGACAACAGGTTGATCTCAGCCGTTGCTGGTCCTCAGATGTGTTCTTGGTGAGTCCTCTCCCAAATCTTCCTCTTTCTCACTTACGTCCAGCATTAGCATTCGAGTCTAGATACAGCCATGGTAGCTTAGGGGTTGCACGGTGTTAACAGTCATTTCATGGAGCACAAGCTGATAGGACGTGTGGGGAGGGACTTTGCTAAATCTGCACCTGGTGTGGCCAACAATACCACATAATCACACACTGAAACAGAACGTAACACTGGAACAAAATAGCTAGCACCATGAAAAATGCCTGCACTCCTTTGACAAGCTGTGGCAAGATACCCAGAAATTTTTTGGTAGCTTCAGTAAAGTGTTACATTCCATTTAAAGGTGTGGATGTGCAGGATCTGCTGGGGAGCTGGTACTTATCACAGCAAAATAGCTGTCTGAGCTGAGAAAGGGTTGGGAAACACTGATGTAAAGTGTCAGATTTCAGAGCAGGCACAACTGCCTGTGCAGTGTCTAAGGCCACACAGATAAAAACTTGACCAGGACTACAAAGCGTCTTTTGAATACAAAAGGCTAATGCTTAGATACAGAAATGATACCCAGAGGTCTGAAAGGTCAAGAATGCAAAAGACAGGGAAATCCAGCGTTCCAGCTGGCCTTGCAGTTCTTGTTAGTCCTTTGCTGTTTGACATTCCCAGCTCATACGTTGTTTCCCCCTCCCATGCTTCAGATGGAGACCAGAGCAGGGAACTATTCAATATTTATTCTCCCTCATTCATCTGGGCACATCATTGTACTGCATGTAATAAAAACAAATAATAAAAAAAAAAAATCAATTTTTATGAGGTTCTTCTCCACACAGTATTGATGAGCTCCACATACAGAAAAACTGTATCTCACAACACTGCTGTGAAGGAAAGGGCACCTGGGGAATGAAGCTGACACCGTGAACATGGGCAGCACAGATGAGTGTCCAACTTGTCATGCCACGAGTGACTTTTTGAGGAGCGTGTAATATTTTATAACATTTCATTTGTTCACAGCGTAGCTCTGATTCCATGTGTTGGAGTTCGGGAAGAGACTCGAACTAGAACTGCCAGAGGCCATCCATGCTCTGGATTTCATCAATTTGTTATGTTTCACCCAGGCTGCCTTTTTTTTCCCAGTGGAGAAAGAGCTGCACACAAAGACCTGAGCAGTCTTTTACTATGTACCAGCAGCCAGGATTTTAGCCCTGCCCCACAGAAAAAAATATTTCTCCCTGTTCAGTCACAGCCCCCCCCTTACCATGCCGGGGCAGCAGGTTCTTTAGCACAAATTTGGTAGAAATAGCACCATCTACTGAGCACCGAATATCCTTCCTGCGAGGACTTCTTGGGGTTGGGGGTTTTTTGAGGGGAAGAGTCTGCCTCCACAGCCCAAGCGATGTGTTGAATGCTCAGCTCCTCAAGCTACTGAGCTCCTCAAATCAGTCTGAAGTTTTCCATCCCTGGGATGACTCAAGTTGCTTCTGTCACTCTGATCTGATGATTCAAGTCATCTGATCTGAAGAAACAAAAAATATTCTCAGTGATAAATATACAAAAGAAACTGATTCAATCCAAATATGTACACCAAGGTATAAATTACATGTTTCATCCCCAAAGGTCTTTCCTTTGGGTTCATTCCCAAAGTCTGCGCAAGCCGTGTTGTGTCCCAGGCTGCCTGTCGGGTCTCCATCGAGTAGTACTTGCTGTGAAAGAGATTCTGGGGCATGCTGAGGCCTGTTTTGGCTGGCTGGCCGCCACTTTTTGGCCTTTTACTTGGATGGGTTGGCTCGCAGAGTGGGGACCTGAATTCCTACAGACTGACCAATGGAAATAGCGACCAGGGACGGGGCTCCGGGCCACGGAAAGGGAGAGGAAACCACGCGGGGAAAGTTAGGAAGGCACAAAGGGGAGATTCCTCTTCCACGAAGAGAGAGGTGGCTCTTGCAGGTGAGCGGGGACACTCCAGAGGACCCACGGCCTCGGCAGGCGTTTGAAACTCATCCGTGGGCACCCCACTCGTGTTGCTCTTCCCGGGCGTGAGGGGCCGGCTGGAGCTCCCCCCTTCCCCCGCAGCCCTCTGGCTCCCCGGCGCTCCTCTCCGCCTTTCACACTCCCCGTTTTTTTCCCCTCTTTCTCTCGGGATTTCCACCCAGCCAGCCTTCCCCCTCCCTCGCCGATTTCTCCCCGCCCGACAACAAAGGAGGCG
>VWZK01011334.1:14394-24620 GCA_013396935.1 Baryphthengus martii
GCCGGTCGGGCGCTCTCCCGCCGACCCCCGCGGCCGAGCCGGGAGCCGCTGCGCGGGCTTCCCGCCGGGGCTGTGGTGCCAGTGGGAGGATTTCGGCTTCCGATGGGGCAACTCTCCTTCTTCGGTGGCTTCTGCTGAGGTCCGGGCATCCCCGCGGCCCGGCGGGGTCTGTGGGCCGCAGCCCGGTCCTGCTGGGGCTGGGGGTGTGTGGTGTTGGATTGGAAGAAGAGATGGAGAAGGAATAACAAAAAATTAGACGCATTTTTTTCCTATATATCCTGCCCTGTAGAACGGGAGTTCAGAGCAGCTGAACTTAGGCTGTGGACCATGGATGTTTCCGTAGTAATCTTTAGAAAAAGTAAAAGCTGGGAGCGTGGCAAGCCCGAAGGACTTGCACCGTCTCTGTGCTCTGTGCTCTATCCCTCCCAGCACAATTCTGTCAAAGTTTCCCTCAAGGGTCGTAAGAGTCCAAGTGTCCAGATTTTCCTACATCTTGGGTTGAAAGTGCAGCTGGCTAGGGTAAGTTTGTGGATAAATGGGGGCTCCCAAGGGGAAAGGATGCAATGAAGGAGCTCTCTGTAATGTAACTACTTGTTTGCTTCTTCCGTCGGATTTTTTTCCTAGCTTAATGAGTTCTGGCATATATCAATACTATGTGAATGTGGTGTACGGCTGCGGCTGGCTTGGGAGCGGAGGCTGGTCCCGAAAGTTCAGGGCATTGCTTGTAGCAAACTCCAGAGAGAGGCAGGAATATGTGAACTTTTGGGGTTTGGTTGAGAATTCGCATCGTCAAACAAAAATGCAACAAAATGAGGGAGAGACGCTTCTGTGTGAGCATAATGTGGTCGCTGTGTGTAGTTTGTGGTGGGAGTATTGTTGAATAACTCTGGCAGCGGTGCTGTTCTGCCTCGTGTTACGTGTACGCGTCTGCTAAATCCTGTAGCCCCAACGAGGATATTTAACTTTCATTGACTTGGCAGAGGAGTGGGAACGTGGAAGAACGTTGTTAAAAATGGGAATAATTGCTTGTGGATCTTGTAGGCATTTTGAGAGGCATTCCAACTATCTTTATTCTCTGGGTGGTATGAACAGGACACGGAGAATCTGTTGCTTTGTTGATAGTTGTTTTCCTAGCAATGTATGGACAGACAGCGTGCACTATGAATATGGTAGCTGCTCGCTTATTGTCAGCGATATTTGCTCAGGGACAATAAACAATTGTTTGCTGGGCTTTATTAAAAAAGAGCCATAAATGCTTTGTGTCTCCTAAATCAAAGCCCTGATTGTCTTAACTGTGGGCCAATTTCATGCTTGATGTATTTCCACTGATGTCAGTGGAGCTTTGCCAGGGATGATTTTGGCAGGTGAAGTGTCACTTCTGTTTTTCAGAGTCCAAAAGGCTCAAGAGTAATGTTGCTATTTTGCCTTCATCGCTTAAGTATTGTTAATTAAAATGGTGCGTTCCTGCTTCCCAAAAGTAAGAGATAGAGGTCAGAAAGTCATCTCATCAGGTCCTCTACTTTCCCATTAGCTTTCTCGTTTCTACTTCAGACCATATCCCTTAATTTACTCTCTTCCTTCTTTTTCAGTCTTAGCATCTTTTTTTCTCTCTTCAAAACTAAGAAGTTTCTCCGAACTCCAGCTCACCCTTGACTAGCTGTGTTGAAACCTACACCACCCCTGCCCGACTGGTAAGGTACGTGAGGAGCTGCTTTTGGGAGCTTTTTCTCGCAACACGCACGCGCCTCTGCTTTACAAGCAGATTTGTGTGGTGGCTTCTGGTCAGTGCATTTGCTGAGGTGGCAGATTGTTTGACAGAGTCACACCGTGGAACAGCCTGGCTTGAGAGGGGCCGAGCAGACCGGGGTGGAGGTGGGGGAGCGGCTCAGTTTTTACATCGTGCCATACTCGGGACGTTGAGAAACAACTGGTTTTGAGAACACTCTTTTGTAACATCGGTAAGGACAGGTAAATCATCTGTAAATCGGAGCAGAAGGAAAAATGGGAAGAGATAGGAGGAAATACTCTTGTTTACTAGCTGTGGGAAGGAGAGTGGAACTGTTTAACCAGTGATTTGCTTTAACAGAACTTCGGCTTTATCGAAGTTTAAAAAAAAAAAATAAAAAAATTGAGTAAATCTTTGTGTGCAGTGAGCAGTATTTAATATATGCAGCCAACTGTAAGGCTGCTCTGGCACTGTGGTAGTTTTAAACAGAGCAGAGTCTCTGCTGAGCCTTTTTTGTATCTGACGTCTCTGCGCCGTACGGTTTTGGATCTATTTGCATCTTGCAAGTAGACAAAAAGAGCGTGTCAGGCACAACTCGCAGCTGACACCGGTCTGGCACTCTTGGAAGAAGCGAGTGTCAAAGAGCAAGATACATGCACTAACTCTGGAGGGGGAAAAAATGTGCTTAATGCTTTTTCACTTGAGTGATTAAAGTTTATTCTGTTTTGGCCAGACCTGGTGTGCTCTTGAGTATCAGTGGAAGTATGGCCTGCAGCATGAGTTGATGTTGCAAAGAGCCTGCAACTCTTCTCTGTTTACTTAAAGAGCATGTAAGATGGGATTTTGATATTTAACTCTGATGTTGGGCAATGGAAGGATTCAGCTGTGGAAAGGGAATTGGTCACACGCTAACCTGAACACAGAGCTGCAGATTTTATAGGAAACCCATTTTTTTAGGAGAAAGATGAATTGTCTGGCTAGAGCTAAATTTCTCAGTGATACTTCCTCTTTCCACATCTTGCATATTCTTGTCAGGCTTATCTCTTTGCACACTTCATTTGTACTAACCCTCTCAAATCCGTGCTGAAGGGGAAAGATGTTGTGACTTTCCACGGTGGGGAGGACCCCTTCCCTTTGCAGATGGGGAATAAAAGCGCAGGAAAGAAAGTGGGTTGTTCATCACGACACGGGAACTGTTTGGAGATGCAAGAACTTGAACTCATGCTTCCTGAACTGTTGGCCAGTGTTGAAATGAAAGAACTTCCCCCTGCATGAAGGAGTAGGAAAGGAGAAGAGAAAAGGTTCAAGAGGCACGATATAGAAAATCAATTTGGTTACCTGGCTGTGATGCAATTAGTGGTCAGCTGCTCTTCCACGTTCACAGAACTGTCAGAGTTGGAAGGGACCTGTGAAAACCAGGAAGGTTTTGTAATGATAAGTGCTTAAACAAAGACATTCAGCATACACAGGAGAGAGAAAAAAACAATAAGGGACATTTTTCTTCTCCTTTCTAAATCTGCCTTTAAATAGCAGGTGCTGTTTTTGCAGATGGGTCTCTGGCTGGGCCTTTGGGGAGGTCCTTCATCTGGCCCATCGTACAGTTGCATGTGAGCAGGTGCCAGCAGAAGGCAAGAGAAGGCTTTGCGGATCCAGGAGGGTCGTGGCAACACCAGGACTGCCTTTCTGTGGTCCCAGCAGCTGGATGAGGTGGTGCAAATGCAGATCCCCACCCTGAGAGACCGGAATTGTGCTGCTTTTTCAGGGTGGTTTCTAACGGGGTAGCTGCCCTTGCTTCTGCTGTGCACAGACACTCTCGTAGCTGCTGTTCTCGCCCGGCTGCTCTTCCGCTTCAGGGCGTTGCTGTGAAGGGCTGCGAGTGTTGCACAAGCACGGGGAGCTGCGTGTGGCAATTCTCTCGTGGCAGAAATCTTATAGGGCTTATATAAGCAGGGAACACTGCCTTCTGCCAGAAAAGGAAGGATGTGGTCTTTTCTTCGCCGTTCTATATAACTTGAAAACACGGGAGGATACCTGCTACCCCTCTGTGTTTCGGCACACTGAGGAAACTGAAGTTTGCGATAACGACCTTTCCTTCCAGCGCTGTGTTTGGTGGTTGACTGTTGTAATTGCAAAGTCTGTCATAGTTTTAACCTTAGTTTCAAAAAATGTTTTGAGGTGGCAGCCTGCTTGTGGTTAGGCCAATGATGCAAAGTTTGTGCAATGAAAGGTAGGAAACTCAACAGGTAGGAGAGCAGGGTTTCCAAGCTGTGTCTATAAAGTAAGTAAGTCACAAAGATTTTGGAGCGGTTGTTTGCAGTGCTCTGTCCACCACTTTGTATCACATTTTAAAACACCATTTGATATCAGCAGTTGTTCTGATTTATTTTTTTTTTATTTTATTTTTGATTATTTTTTTTTTAGCTTGGGTCTATAGCTGAAAGGGCAGGGTTTGTGGTGGCTTGGTGCAGTTTGCTTCCTAATATAGATCTAGTCTGGCTTGGACTTAATTGGGTCTTCAGCAGGTCATCAGCTTGCTTAGGTGGGACAAGAATTCCAGTTTCATGATGAAAGCAGGGAGCACAAATGCAATAACCTTTGCCTTATTTAGCGTCATTTATCCTAGAAACAAAACTCCTGGATTTGCTTACATTTTTTAAATTTCTCTGGCAACATGAAGGCAGAAAGTTGCCTTTTTTGTGCAAACAGGCTCTTCAAAGAGAGGAACAGCGCAGTCATTTAGGACCAGTGGGACAAATTCCTCTCTTTTAGATGAGATCAATGTCTTTATATTTATACTGCAGTCTCAGGCGATGTATGTGCCTGCAGGGTGAACTGTAAAATCTCAGTTCCGTCCTTCAGCAATTCTCAGCCTCTTACATTTACCGCTCCTCTATATGAGCTGTGTTAGAGTCCTGCAGAGAACTATTTACAGCAATGAAACATGAAACATGCTCTTGCTATAAGGGCATAAGCATGGAGAAACATCTTTAAGACAAGCCAAAGCAGCTCCAGCTTCTAGCTGGACAGCAGCCTTGCTGGCTGTTGTGGTGGGATGGATCTTATGTTTTATCTTGTGCCCAGGAGTCACTCTCCTTTTCTGTAAGCTGGAGAGCTAAACTCCACAAATGCTTCTGGAGAAACTGCCCTCATCTTTGATTTAGGTGAAAGCAGTCCCTCTGCTTTGCAGTGTAGCATATTTCAGAGAGGAGAAACCGAGTCTTGAAACTACTTGTTACTGTCTAAAGGGAAACCTACATTTTGCTTGCTTGAATATTAAGATTTCTCCTGGTCGTCTCAGAAGGATGTTGAATTCAGGATGCTTGTGCCCACTGGTGGCAACTATCTCAGCAGGTCCAGTGGCATCTGCTCTGAATGGGAGCCAGACGCAGCCCGTCAAGGGTATTTCAGTAGCGATGGCATTCCGTGGGGCTTTCGGTGGGTTGGCGAGAGCAGGATGGTGATGGGAAATAATAGAACAATTCTTTTCCTTCCTTGCCTGTACAGTGAATGGGCATTCATCAGACCTCATGTATATACACAGGCTTTTGTTCTGGTGCTAATAATAAAACAGAGTTCACAGCTCTGGGTAGTCAAGACGATGTGACGAGAAGTGGGTCAAAACCATTCGTGTGTGCATAACTGCGTCCTAATCTAGGCCAGTGCCTGTGCTGGATGCTTCCAAACAAGCTGAAAAGATTCCAGGGGAGCTGGAGTTTACGCTGTCAGATGGGTGAAGTGCACCTCTCGCTGAGCGGAGGAGCACTTAAGGATGGGGATTGCAACGGATGGTCTTGAGTCTCTTGGCGTGTTAATGTGACCGTAGAGTTTTACTGCTTAGTACTTCTGAAGAGTAAGGAGTTTAGTTTGAGCTAAAAGAAATTTTCTTCATCCTGACAGGATGAGTTGCTGAACAGCCCTTCAAATGTGTGCAGTGCTCAACTGAAATACGTCTCCGCTACCTCAGTTTCCTCTTAAGTGTCACTGGGGAAAGAGCTGACTTGCCGAGTACCCCGCTGGGTTGCTGCGGTGGCCTTCAGGCTGCCTGCTGTAGTTAAGCTACTCGGTGCCCTCCAAGGTGGACTGGGTGCCTGGGCTCGCCCTGAGGTGCAGTTTGGGGCTTGGCTCTTGATAGAGGAAGAAAGGCAATTTTCATCTGAAGCCACTGGGATTTGGGAGGTTTATTTTTGGAGAGAACAGGTGGGGGGGGGAGTTTGATTGGGTTATGAAAGTCTTTGCATTATATTATGATTTATTTAATTTTTCCGTAGGATTTGATTGGGTTATGGTAGTCTTTGCATTATATTATGATTTATTTTTTTTTCCATCCTTTCAAGGTAACTTGTCCTTGAAGATGAGCTATATCATATAGCACAAGCTGTAATACACGTGTTTAACTCTCACGATACCTGGCACATAGCTGTTGCTCCCTGAAAACAGCTTGGCCGAAATTTATAGCCAGGTTTGGGTGTCTTAAGAGAATGGAGGAAAGGACAGAGAAAGAGTCATGGTGATTTGGGGATTTTGTTGGGGTGGTAGGTCTGTATTTGATATTTCTGAAAGTTAACCAACTTTTTACTCCAAGTCTTAGAAAAGTACCGTTGAGACCATCCTTCTGTGTAATGTGCAGAAGCCAACTGGAGTGCCCTGGGCTGTAACTGAGGTTACAGTTTTTGCAAGGTGAAGAGAAGACCTTCTGTAGGTGGCTGCTAGAGTAAGGGTGAGCAGTGAGCACGACTTGCCTTGCCACTCCCCTGCCTTTCTCCCTTGTCCTTCATCACAGTGAGCGGCAGAAGGACGCCCGAACTGCTCAGTAACGCGCAGACACGGGGAGTCACGTATTCGGGAAGGAAACCCCGGCTGTGCAGGAGGCTGTCCTGTGCCTGCTGGTTGTTACCGCAGGCAGCGACCGCGGGGAGCAGGGTGGCTCCGAAGGCAGTCTAAGTGAGCTCATTGCTCTTCACTTACCCATTCCTTTATTCACATACAAGAGGACTGAACAAGATATACACTTCTAATGCAAAATGTGAGTGAACGTACTCTTTTTTTCAGAAAATACCTTAAAAGTTAGCTTTAGAATTCAAGAAATTCAGTGGCTTTGTAAAGCAGAAAGCGTATTATCTGTTGGGGTGAAGCTGTATCCTGTTGAAAAGATTTACAAAAATATTTTTCTGAAGTCCCAGCAACTAGAAAGCCAGCCCTGGGGCTTCTTATGAAGACTGTAGTTTGTGAATGTCTTCAATGGGAGTGTCATTCACAGGTGTTACAGGTGCCATTGTATCAAAACACACACTCTTTTGGGAGTACTCGAATCCGAGTTCTTGGGCTTGTCTTGCTTTCTCTGTAGTTAGCGACTGATGAAACCGAGCAAAAAGGGAGAGGCTGGAGGCATCCACTGGCCATGTCATGTTACATCCTTTTCCTCATCGTTCAAAAGTGATAGGACAAGGGGTAATGGTTTCAAGCTGGAAGAGGGTAGGTTTAGACTGGATGTCAGGAAGAAATTCTTCCCTGTAAGGGTGGTGAGACACTGGGACAGGTTGCCCAGGGAGGTTATGGATGTCCCCTCCCTGGAAGTGTTCAAGACCAGGTTGGATGGGACTCTGGGCAACCTGGTCTAATGAGGAGCGGCCCTGCCTGTGGCAGGGTGATTGGAACTAGATGATCTTCAAGGTCCCTTCCAACCTTAACCATTCTTTTACTGAAGCTTCCAGTGTTAGATGTAGCTTTATGTATCTATATAAAGGTGCTTTGTGACTCAAGTTTATTGCATCACAGGAATAAATTTTAACACTGTAAGCTACCCTATAGGGATCTATATACTTTCGAGCTAGTTAAGGCCTACTTTTTCTCTGTGAAAACACTAAAAAGCACCTCCTCAACCTTATACCTGTTTCCAGGTAACTAACGGGATTAACAGATCCAAGACAACGTGTTTCTTTAGTGAAATGTAATCCATTTGTTGGCTCCAGCCAAAAAATATTGCAGGGAGGAGAAGCATAGGTCTATATAGTAAATCTTAATGAAAACAGGACTTAAAAAAAATTAGAGCAGTACTTTTTGCTAGAAAATTTCTGCAACTGATGTCGTTTTTATTGTGAAATCTTATGGCAGACAACTGTAAAAATGGGAGCGAATTGGAAATGCAGAGCCAGAGATCTAGTCAGTGATGCTGGTATAGCTTTTAAAGGGAATTAGGTGAAGAATATCAAAAGAGGGAGAAGTATTGAAATCCTTTTTGGATTGAAGGGACCTTTTGGATGCTGTAGCAGTTGGCCCTAAGTAGCTAAATTTTCTGCTCAGAGTGTAATTCAAATACCTCTTTGGTATCTTTTTGATCCGTCGCTATGATTTCCTATGGCTAACTAGTTCTTCCTTTCCTCAGAGCTGTCATGGGGTGGCTAACGTGGGATAACTACAGCCAGCATCTGCCAGGGAAAAAGGCACTTGTTTCTGTGGTGCTGAGATTGTGGTCAGCTCAATCTGTGATTAGTTTTTAATAATATAGATCTGCATTTAGCTTTGCCTGGGTTTTATGATGCTATGCTAATTAAGGTCTTGGTGTCTGCCGTGCAAACTCGTATCAGCTTTCAGTAAAACTGGTTTTCAGAGCCTTATTTTTTTTTTTTCTCCCTCAGATTTATGCAAGAAAAAAAGAGTCCCTAGCTGCTGAAGCACAATGCTGTCACCTGTTTTACTGTCCTGTGTTTTTTTTCTGTATTGATGGGAGGCTTTATTTTAATGCTTATTTCTTTTGACTGCCATCAGCTGGTAGCTTACAGGGGGAGGGCTGCATTTGTCATGCCTGTTCTGTGTACTGAAAGGCAAGAGTTTAGAATGAACTTGAAGGTAGAAGAGTGTGTGCTTTCAAAGAGCTTATTCCTTCCTACGCTGACTGAAACTGATTTAATGAAGAGCCCCCATCAAATTGGGCATAGCGCGCATTGAGAAAATGGTGCTTCATTAAATGACTGCTCTAAGGGATCATTTTGACCCCTTCCTCCTGTTTTAGCGTTGGCTCTTAATCTCTTTATTACAAGTAGCATCAGGACGGTAGAATTAAGTATAAATTTGAGCCTGTGGGGAGTCCATTTATTCCTTTTTTTGCTCTTTAGTGATGAAGAAGCCTCAGCTGATTTTCTGTTCAGGTTTGATGCTTCAAAAGACTTTCAATTTATCTTTTTTTTTTTCTCTCCAGAATCACATGTTCTAGCCAGAAGCTGATTAGTTGACTGCTAAAACAGCCACACATGTAGTTCATTTACTTTCAAAGTGCAGATGTGTGGAGTGCTCTGAAGTCAGGCAAAGCTTGGCTTTAGAAAGCACCAGATTACACGTACTAGTCAACAAAACATTGACTAACAGAGATAACTTATTACTGTAAAACCAATGAAATAAGGAGGTCCTATTCCTACTGTGTGTTTTCCCTCAGCAAAGGGTCTGGAAAAAAAAATCTGTACTCTAAAAGTACAACCGTTCAGATTCTTAAGATTAAATGTCTTTGTAATCAATATACTTTTTTTTGTTTGTTTGTTTTAACTGCCATAAGATGCCATGAGCTCAGCTTAGAGTATCACAGTTTGCTAAATGAGAGGCTTAGAATTGTGCTGTAGGAAATGGTATCCCTCAGGAAAGCTCAATAAGCCATTTACAAAAAATTACAATTATTCCAGTTAATGTGGTTAAACCAGGTAATTTCTGTTTAGAATTTTCTGGAGTCATTGTGTATTTGAAAAGCAAACTCTGTCAGGCAGGGTAAAGAAATCCTTTCAGTATCTGTTTAATGTAGATAAATATTTATTATTGTCATTCTTTTACAGATTGAGAATCAGAGGCTGAATTGTCTTGCCTACAGCTATAACTAATTAGTGCAAGGATAGAATTTGAACTTGGGACTTTGAACCAAGAGAAAACAAACTGCACGAAACATTGCAAATAGACACATAATAAAAAAATAATATAAACTTTATATTTCAAGCATAAACTCACTACCATAATATAGAAATCATTTTCTCATAAAGGCCTTTAGGCAAGTAGGCAGCCTAAAAAACTGCTTCTTACTGAAAACGGGATCTGGTTAGGCCATGATCATTACCTCACTTGCCAATTTTGTGCGTCCTACATTAACTGCATTAAGCTTGTTGCTTCTGACAAAATTCCCAAGGACAAATTGGGATTCAAATTAAGTTTTCAAATAACTGCAGTTCAAATGAGGAGCACCCGGCAAATTACACTTCATCTTGAAAAGCTGCAACAAAATCACACCAGAGATTTCCTTTACTTGTCTCCTAGATAGATTATTGGCGTGAGTCACCCGAAGTATTTGTTCTAAATGTGGAAATGTAGCTGACTCAAAGACAAGTGATGGGCATCACTTTATGGGATGTCACTAACTGCGGTTTCATTAAATTGTAGTTTTCCTTCTGTCCTGGTCAAATATTAATTTTCATTAGAATTTGGGCTGAACATAGAATAAGCATTTCTTTTTTTTTTTTTTTTTTTT